>CM066330.1:264353271-264416087 GCA_033807585.1 Hydrophis major
CCTCGCTCTCCGAGATCTCAGCCCTCTGTACCTGCTGCCAGTGAACCACAACACTGACAGTGTCTATGGAGATTTTCCATAATCCAGGTCATGGATGTCCCAAAGGCGTTTTTTTCAAAAGGCAACTGGACTTTGTTTTTTCCTTCAAGACGTTTCACTTCTCATCCAAGAAGCTTTTGGAAAAAAAAAACATACACTCTTGGCATACACCTCTCTGACAATTCTTTGCTCCTTGGGTGGGCAGAACCACGCTGAATGTAGAGTGTCCCATCCATACCACAGGATCAGGAGATCAGATAGACCTGTGCAGTCCTGGGTGCTCTCTTGAGTTGGTAGCAGATGCTCCACGAGCAAACTATTGTTCAAAGAAAGTTCAAAACATCCTCAAAGATCCATCTCATCCTGAGCACCTCCCTTTTTTTGGAACTATTACCATCTGGCAGACGATACAGGATAATAATAAAAACAAGGATAAACAGGCTGAAAAACAGCTTCTATCCCAGGGCAGGAGCTCTATTGAAATCTACTGTATTGTGCAACATTAATGCAGTATCAGGGGTTTTCAATTCAATTGTATAGAACCCTGATTGAGAATCTATGCAGGCATGCTAGAGGTGGCACACACAGGGCTCTCTGTGGGGACGCGAGCCATCGCCCCAGCTCAGCTCAGCCGCGCATGCATGCACCTCCTGCTATCCAGCTGGTCTTCAGGTCTCTGCTGCGCATGCCTGGAATCAGGGCACCTGCGCAAGTGGATCAGGGAACATGTGTGGAGGGAGGGCGCATGCGTGGGGATGTGCACATATTGTATTTTGGGAAAGCGCATGCGAACTTCGGGCATTCAGTGCTGAAAACGTTAACCATCAACACTGGTATAGAATGTAAAGGATGTGTGGGGTTTTTTTTTTTTAATTGTGAAATGTACACTCAAGGTGGCATTTAATTTTGTCCTTATGAGGTGCAATGACAATGAAGTAAACTATGCTGATGATGTGACCCAGCCGGGTCATGAAATGTCTGCAAAAAAAACCACCAAGCTCAGAAGGAACCCACAAGTTCAACCCTGAGCAGCAAAAATTCTCTTCTGGTATCAGACCTCCACCTGTTTTATGGACAACTGCCTCAGTTGTCTTGCTGCCATACGCCGCCCAGGGTCACAGGGTTGGAGCTGGCTGGCCTAATAAATCCATAAAGGAAATAAAACGGCGGAATCTCCAGGAAGGAAGAAGAAAAAAGCTTTTCCCTCGAGAGCTCTGCCAAGCTGCAACAGAAAGATGCCACCTAAGGGGTCCCAGAGCCCAGGCACCAGACACCCTTCAATGTTCACAGGTGTACCTGCCCTTGATCATCACACCTGAGAGCAAAACCTGGATGTGTATATCTCCATATATCGTACTGGAGGCTCAGCAAGCACATTTGATAGCTTTTTTTGATCTACTGTAACCCTGAGGACTCAGATAAACCTCCAAGTGGCCTTAACAATCCTCTAAAAGGATGCAAATGATCAGCTGTCTGCAAGGATCATAAATCCTTCCATTGCCCCCCATCCAGTCAGAGCTTCTTGGATGAGAAGCGAAACATCTTCAATGGAAAAACTAGAAAGTCCAGTTGCCTCTTGCAAAAAAGCAACCGTGACCAGCATAACTGAGAATCTCTACAGAGCCATAGAGCTATAGAGCCAAGTGGCCTTGGCACCATCTCCAGACCTGATGCCCTCACTGCAATCCCACCTATTGCTGGTCTCCCCCTTTTTCTCCTCTTTAGATCAAGCCCCCAAGGAAAAAGTATGTCTTTATGTTTGTCTGGATGCATGGCGTCTCCCCTCTTCCCTCTGGCTGCAATGCCATTAGAGGATACATGCTCTTCGAATTACAACCATTTGTTAAGTGACCATTCAAAGTTACAGCAGCACTGAAAAGGGTGACTTATGACCAGTCTTTACACTTACGACTGGTGTAGCATCCCCTATCAACTCTTAGCTTGGCTGAACTGTGGCCATTTTCTTTTTGTAGCTTTTCCTCTAAGGAGGTTTCTCTTCTCACAGCTTCAGGGCTGACACAGCCTGGAGCTAAAGGTGGGGGGGAGGGGGGGGTGTTATAGAAATAGTTGGGTTATTGTAGCCAAAATAAAATTCTTCCCCCGGGAATCAAGAACGGTGATGCAGGTGTTCAAAGGGTGGAGACTGAGGTCGCCTAGCAACTGAGCTGTATGCTGATTGGACCGTGTGACTGGAGATTCTGGGGGGGGGGGGGAGTGACAAAGTTTTACTTTGGGTGAAAAACCTGTGGCAACTTAGAGCCGGTTTTCCACCAGGAATGTGCCAATTTGATATGTCCCAAATAAAATGTTCTTTGAGGAATATGCCTGCCTTGGAGTTCTTATTGAATGGGATGTATTTATTACTTGGGACCTTGGCATCCCCAGGGTCACGTGACCAAAATTCAGACACCTGGCAACTGACTCGTATTTATGACGTTCAGTGTCCCTATTGTGACCTTCTGACAATCAAAGTTCATGGGGAAGTCGGATTCACTTAGCAACCCTGTCGCTAACTGAAGCGATTTGCTTAGACTTAGAATAACTTGATTGTCACTTTGAATGTTCACTAACTGGCATACCTTAAAATGAAATTTCATTGCATACAGTTCTCAAATGGTCACCACCATATACACTACATAAACATGACTAAATACATACATAAATATATAATTATGCATATAGCCACGTATATTATGACACAGGGAAACAATACAGTCCTAGTTCGGATGTATGCATGTACATGATGAGAGAAACGAATCTTGCGAGTTTAGCAGATGGATGGCATAGGGAACGAAGAATCTGGTTGTCCTGCTAGAAATAACAACTCAACAACTGGGCCAAGAAAGGTCATAAAATCGGGGCAAAATTCGCTTAACAAAAGCAACAGAAATTTTGGCCTCAACTGTGGTCATAAGACAAGGACTCCCTGTACAATTAACATTGTCTGGGGTTCAACAATGGGGTTGCAGGTGGCTCCAAGGCCTCGAAGTTACACTTCTGTGAATTACTTGAGGGCAGGACAAGAAGCAACGGATGGAAACATACCAAGGAGAGAAAGCATCCCAGAACTAAGAAATTTCCTTAACAGTGAGGACAATTAACCGGTGGAACTGCTTGCCACTAGAACTTTTGAATGCTCCTTCCCTGGAGGTTTTTAAGAAGAGATTAGACAAAGATAAGATAATATGCTATAACTGATTACAATGAAATGAATATTATGAATTAGGCTTTGTAAAAGTTGAGATTTGCTCGAAAAGAATGATGTGAATTTATAATTAAAGTCTAATAAGGAGTTAACAATAATATAACATGACATGCATAGTTGATCTATAGAATATGAATTTTAATAATTTTAATAATAATTTAATAATAAGGGAAAGACTATTGATATCGCGCACAAAAGATATGTACCAACCGACACATTGTACAATGGAAAGCTAGTGTTACTTGATGTTTTATGTTTGTATTTGTTAATGTTTGGGTTAAAATAAATAAAAAAACTTTGAATTAAAAAAGAAGATTAGACAATCATTTGCCTGAAATGGTATAAGATCTCCTGCCTGACCAGGGGGCTGGACTAGAAGACCTCCAAGGTCCCTTCCAAACCTCTTATTCTAATTCTAATACTTGAGTATTTCCCCATGACACATTTTCACAGCTACCCAACTAGGCACCACTACAAATCTTAAGTGAAGGAGGTGAAGAAGCTTCTGGGATGAGAAGCGAAATGTCTGCAAGGGATATGACAGCCCAACAAATCAGACAAGGGGCCACGCGACCACACATTGCCAGTGCTTGAAAACAGCATATCCACACAATGGCCATGGCTTCCCAGGGTGTGACCTCCATTTGCAAACTTCCCGGCCTCCTTCCCACAAGCAAAGTCAGTGAGGGAAGCCAGATTTGCTTAACGACCACATGATTCACTCAACAACGGCAGTGTTTCACCAAACAGTCCCGGTCAAAAAAGATCGTCCAATCTAGTGTGGATTCACTTCACCGCCTTGCTTAGCAACATAAATTCTGGCTCTGTCTGCGGTCCTAAAACCGTCTGCCTAGGTGGTCCTTGATTTTCAACCACAACTGGGCCCAACCTTTTTTTGTGGCTCAGCAAGAGATTTGTGACATTTGACCTGTTTTTATGACTTTTCTTGCCACGGTTAAGTGAATCACTGCAGTGCTTAAATTAGTAACACGGTCGTTAAGTGGATCTGGTTGCCCCTTCTCCCCCAATTAACTTGGTTGTCAGAAGGTTGCCAAAGGGGATCACGTGACCCCGGGGATAATCAGAGTTGGAAGGGACCTTGTAAGTCATCTAGTCCAACCCCCACCAAAGCAGGAGACCCTACCCCATTTCTGACAGGTGGCAGTCCAGTCTTTTCTTGGAAGTTTCAAGGAGACGTTGCAACTGACATCAAGGTGAGTCTCTGCCAAGCATTTGAATATAAACCACGTAACTATGAGAATGGTCGTAAATGTGAAAAACAGTCATAAGTCACTTTTTTCAGGGCTTGTAACTCTGTAACTTTGAATGGTCAATAAAAGAACCACTGAAAGTTGAGGATTCCCTGTACAGGATAAACTAGAGCCTGGAGAACTGAAGCAACCGAGGGTACCCAAATTTCCTGATGGGTAAAGAGGACTCCTCGTCTTATGACCACAATGGAGCCCCAAATTTTCCATGGCCAAGCGAGACCATTGTTAAGCGAGTTCTGCCCCGTTTTTTTGCAACCTTTCTTGCTTGCCACAGTTGTTTATGTGAATCACTGCGTTAAGTGAGTCCCATTGACTTGCAAAAGATCACATGATACACCTACACACACACACACACACACACAGAGCAACGGTCATAAATGTGAATCCGTTGCCAAGCATCTGAATTTGGACTCCCCTAACGGTGGGGGTGGGGAGGGCGGGAAATGCTGCAGCGGTCGTAAGTGCGAGGTCTGGCCACGAGGCACCTTCCCTCTCCCCCCAGTACTGTTATAACTTCAGACAGACCACTAAGCGAATCGTTAAAAGTCGAAGACCACCCCTATCCGACCTAGGCCTGGAGATGAAGCCCTTCAGACCCCCCAGTCAAAACAATACGCCCTGTGGGCCTCTCCTCCCCCACGCCACCCCTCCCCGCCCCCTCAGGGCCAGAAGGCGCTCGGATGCCCTCCACGCCGGGGGAGAGCCTGGCCGGGGATGATGGTCGGTCCGGGGCCGCTTTTTACGCGGCGCTTGCGGCTCGCTGGCCTCCCTCACCCTTGCGGAGCTCTCGGTGCCAGACGACGACGATGGGCCCGGCGTGCTTGCGGTGGTGGATGAGCCACAGGCTCAGCGTCTGCACGCTCTGCTGCGAGTTGCTCAGCTCCGATAGCTTCCGCTCCAGCGCCGACTCCGAGAACGACGACATGGCGTCGGGGATTTCGCCCGACCCGACCCGGCCTGGCCTGGCTGGACCGGGCCCCCGGCCTCAGGGGCGACCAACCGCCACAAAATGGCCGTCCACCCTTTCACCCCGGCGCCGCCGAAGGTCAGAGGGCGGCATGCTACGGGTCGCCGGAAAGGTCAGCAGCGGCGAGAGAGAGGAGGGGCGAGTTGCCAAGTGACCACGGGGGAGCTTGAGAGCGCCAATGGTAACGCCTGCGCAGTCCGCTCCAGGGAAAGAAAAAAACAAAAGGCCGCCGCGTCTGCGCGTTCCGCGCCGCACGCTCTTGCCGGTTGCCGGGCGGAAGGCTCAGGGCATGCGCGGGCGGGCGTTCGCGCAGGCGCCTTGAGCCTCGGGCAAGGTAATGAGGGCGCGTTTTCCCCTCAGGCCGTCCGAGCGGGTTCTGGCCTTGTCGGGCAAGGGGTCCCGGGCGAAGGGACTGGCCTGTCAACGTTCTCCGCTGAGGGACCCTGCCTGGCCCGGGGTGGGTGGAGAAGGCCCAGCCGGCGGAGGCCTTTCCTGTGGAGGAGCCCCAACTGGGTTGGGGTCCGCCTTTCTGAGGGGATTCCCCGGCCTGTGGGGAGGGGGCTCGTAGGGCGGGGAGCAGCCGCCTAACTACGGGCTACTTAAGGCTAGAAGTCAGGAGTTCGAATGCTGCCCCAGGAACGGAAACCAGCCGGCCAGTCCCTCCCTCTCTTTCTCAGCCCACCTCACAGGGTGGCTGTTGAGAGGAAAAGAGTAGTCCTCGACTTACGACCTAAGGGTGTCCTTACGACCATAGTGGAGCCCAAAATTTCCGTTGCTGAGCAAAGCGACCATTTTGCCACGGCCTCCAAGGGAATCCCTGCAGTCATGAAGTGAATCGCATGGTCGCTAAGCAAACCTGCCTTCTCGACTTTCCTTGTCAGAAGCCGGCTGGGAAAGGTTAACAGAAATGGTGATTCCGTAACCCTGGGATGAAGGCAACCACCGTTATAAATACGAACCAGTTGTCAAGGTGTGAAACCTGGTCCTGAGTCACTTTTTTCAGTGACATCGTGACTTCGGTCACTAAACGAATGGTTGTAAGTCGGGGACTGCCTAAATGAGCAATATTCACTGCTGTGAGATTTGTGAGTGGGATCTCCTGGACTATCTGGACAGCCACCTTATGTGAAATGTTATAGGTTCCCCTGCTTGAGCAAGGGGCTAGACTAGAAGACCTCCAAGTTCCCTTCCAGCTTCTAGTCTACCCTTATTCTCTGTTCTGTTCTGGTATCTATTCTAAATTTCTTATTCTATTTTCTCTATTCTCTACTATTCTATTTTTATTCTAATTCTATTTTCTATTCTGCATTCTATTCTGTTATCTATTATAAATTCTTTCGTCTTTTCTCTGTTCTAAATTTTCATGCTATTCTATTCTCTATCTTATTCTGAATTCTTTATTTTCTATTTTCTATTCTGTCCTGTAATCTATTCTATTCTAGATTCTTCTGTTCTCTATTTTCTATCCTGTCCCATCCCTGTCCCTATCCCAGGGATATTACTAACTAAATAAAAACATCCTTTTCTTTCACTGGCAGGAGAATGGAGGTCAAGTGAGCCTGAGAATGGAGTAGCAGCAGCCGTGGCAGCCATGGCCATTTTCGACACCCCCCAGGAAGCCTTTGGAGCCCTCCGCCCTGCCTGCGTCCAGCTGACCAAGGCCCAGACGGTGGAGAACGTGGAGCGCCTCCACTCCCAGCTGGGGGTGGTCAGTGACTCGGCCCTGCAGGAGCTCCAGGAATACGTCCTTTTCCCTTTGAGATTCACCCTCAAGACCCCCGGGCCAAAGCGGGAGGGTGTAGTCCGAAGCGTGGTGCAGTGCATCGGCTTCGTGCTTTCATCCACGTGCGTGAAGAAGGTGGATCTCCTCCTGGAGCTCTTCTCTGAACTCTGTGCCTGCCTGGCATCTCCCTCCAACCTATCCCAGCTGGCCCTGTTGTCGGAGGAGCTGAAGCAAGACGTGGGCCAGGCTCTGCTCACCTTGCTCCACTCCGCTTATGGAGACATTCTTCTGTCTCTCTACCAGCCCTCCAACCTTCCCCAGCTGGGCTTTGCCGTGTCCCTGCTTCTGGCCCTTGCTGAACAGGAAAAAGCCCGGCAAGTTAAGATCACGGCCTTGCGGTGTTTGCAGGCTCTCCTCCTGCAGTGCGACTGCCCAGAGGATCACCGGTCCCTGGAGAAAGAGGAGATGAGGCAATGTGGAGATCTCTTTGCCTCCTTCCTCCCTGGGATCTCCATCGCCCTCTCCAAGATTGTCGCAGCAGACGTGAAGCAAGGTTACGCCGTCGTGGTCTCGGCCATCCGGCTCTTCTCTAGGACCCTCGGTCTGGTGATGGCCGATGAACAACTAGCGGAGATCCCACCGGAGAGGAAGAAGCCAGCTTCTGAACAGAGCGAAATACGGATGCTGGTGGTCCACCGAGGCGCAGACTGGGCGAGAAACACCGCATCCAAGCTATCCATCCTTATCAAGAAGGTGGTTACATCTGGGTCCCTTCATCCCCACTGGAAGGTGCGACGGGAGGTGGTGGAAATGGCCCGCCTCCTCCTGACAGTATGTGGGTGCTCTTTGGTAGACTCGGCGGGGCAGCTGTTAAAAGCCTTGGTAGGTCTTGTCAATGATGAGAGCCCCGAGATCCGGCGTCTGAGCGAGAGGGCGTTGAAGGAGATGGCCGTGCAGGAGAGAGTAGCCGGGAACAGGCTCCTTGCCGACATCCTAGCTGAGGATCTGCACTCTCTGGCCACTGCCCTGCCCCGCTTAATGACCTCCCAGAACGACCAAGGCAAGATTGCCACTTTGAACCTGGTCCTTGGGTACCTGAAGCTCTTGGGCCCAAAGGTGATTGTGGTTCTCCACTCTGCCTCCCACCTTCAGCGTCTCTCCAAGGCCCTGATGCAAATCCTGGAGCTGGAGGCGAAGGACGTGAAGGTTGTGGAGGAGAGCAGCTGGGCCCCGGAAGCTTTTCCTCAGCCCACCCTGGGCCGCCTCCAGAGGAAGTACTTCCGCTTCTTCACAGATGACCGGATTTTCCCCCTCCTGCAGCAGATTTGCCGGGCTCTGGGCACTTACGGGAATCTCTACTTGCTTGTGGATCACTTCATGGACCTGTACAGGGAATCTGCGGTGTACCGGAAGCAGGCTGCTATGGTTGTCAATGAACTGATTGCTGGAGCCGCAGGGCAGGAGGCGCAGAACGCTTTGCTGAGCTCAGAGGATCTCGTGGGGATCGTAACTTCCGTGCTAGAAGAATACGTGGACTCGGCAAACTGGCATTTGGTCACCCGCTTGGAGGTTCAGGAGTCCTGGGCTGAATCCGCAGCCACAGATGCCAGACCCCTCGCTCTTACGTATGGAGCACCTAAGGGACCTCTGGTGTCCCTGGGTTCGGGCCCCACCCTCCGCTGTATGAACAGCAACGTTTGGCAGATCTGTATCCAACTGGAAGGGATCAGCAGCTTTGCCTCTGCCCTGGGGAAGGACTTCCACTTGCTCTTAATCTCTGCTCTGTACCCTGTGTTGGAGAAGGCTGGGGATGGCACGCTCCTGGTCAGCCAGGCTGCCAAGGGGACCCTGGCCGACATCTGCCAGGCCTGCGGCTACCTCTCTGTCCCTGAGCTCCTCAGGCAGAATGCCGATTACCTGGCCAATGGGGTCTCCTTGCACCTGAGGCACCCAGTCGATGAGCCCCACGCCTTGCAGGTCCTGGAGGCCATGCTCCGACACTCGGGCGCCGGGGGGGCCTCCTTGGTGGAGGACCTGGTTGAAGACGTTTTGGCCAGGCTGGATCAGTGTCACAGTGAACGGGCGTCTTCGTTCCTGGGGGCGCTACGGACCCTGATGGCCTCACTAGGTAACTACAAATGAAAGGTTGGGAAATGTTTTGTGAATGCCTGGTTTTGCCCTTAAGAAAAACTTATGTTTCCAGCCCTAGTAGCATGTAGAGCCTTTAGACTTATATACCACTTTACAGTGCTTTCCATCCCTCTCTAAGCAGTTCACAGCCTATTTGCCCTCGGAAGGACAGAAGGCTCAGCCTTGAGCCTGGTGAGATTCAAATTGCAGGCAGCAGGCAGTCAGCAGAAGTAGCCTGCCTGCATTCTAACCACTGTGCCACAGCGGCTGTAGTAGTAGCCTCCAGATGTGTTGGACTTCAATTCCTATGTTCCCCAGCCAACACGGGTAATCCTCAACTTAATGGTTACTTAATGTTTAAAATTACGGCCAAATTTTTTTAAAATTACTTGCCACCTCTCCTGAGAGTTTTCACTGCCGTACCACCTCCTTGGTCACATGATTGCATTTTGAGCATTTGACAGCATTTGTGATTTATTTATTTATTGCGCCATTTTCCAGCAAAAAATGCCCATTGAATAAGCTGGATTCGGAGTGACAACCATATGCTTTGCTTAACAACTATGTGGTTCAGTTATTGACCATCATATGAATGGACATACATTCAAGTCTGATCGCATGCTGGCTTGACTTATGACTGCAGCAATGTACAACCAAAGTTCCTGGCTCTATTTGGGGTCATAAGTTGAGGACTCCCCGTATGCTTTGTTGCTGCGCTGGAATCCACCACCTTCAAGGGAAGCGAACAGCAACAGCAAACTAAGGGACCAATTAAGCTGCTCTTACGTCTGATTGAGTTACGAAGGCGCTAGACCAGATTTGGAGAGAGTGTTTGGTGTAGTGCAGGGTTGTCTAACTTGGGGAAACTTTTAGACTTGTGGACTTCCAACTGCCAGAATTCCCCAGCCATGGGATTTGGGTGATTTATTGGTTGGAAATTGCATAAAATGTGAATGTAGCAATTGTGTTTCTTTAACTTGGGTTAAAAACTGTGTGTGTTCATCTCTTAAGCATATTTATCTTAATTAATGAAACTGAATAGTGAACAAAGAGTGTTTCTTACCAGGTAGAATTCAGGATGCTGGTTATCACCTATAAAGCCCTACATGCCACAGGGCATAGAGAGACGTCCTGTCTTCCAATTGAATCTACCTTTCTGGACTGTTTGGGCAGGGAGGGGGGGCAGTGGTTAAAGCCCCCTCATGTTGCCTTGTGAGAATGAGGAAGCGTGTCTTCTCTGTCATGCTTTCTGATGCCACAAAATCCTTCTTTGCCTGGGTGACGTCATCCACTGATTTAGGGTTCGAATCAACCGTGCGATGATACCCAGTTGTATCTTTCAACTCCAGGCCAGCCAAGCAAGGCTGGTGAGGTTCTGCCCCAGTGCCAGGGACCGATGTGGGTTTGCATGGGGAGGACTCATCTCCAGCTCACTCCTACCAGGACTGGGTGACTGGGTGTTTGGACTGCCCAGATCTGAAGACATTCCACCTTTAGCCTTAAATCAGATGATGCTTCCCTGTTCCAAAGCAACACACAGTTTGTGCGTCTTCTGGATTCACAACTCCTGGTTCCCAGGCAGGTGACCGCTGTGGCCCGGAAGGCCTATCCACGGCTTCATCTGGCACACAAGTTGTGCCATTCCCAGATCAGGAAGTCATTTCAGACAGTCGCTTCGGAGGTGGTGGTGGTGGTGGTGGTTTTTCTCCAAAAAGACAATTGGACTTCCTTAGTGTTTTCTTTGAAAAACATCTCACTTCTCATCCAAGAAGCTTCTTTAGAATTGGAGATGAATTAATAAGTTAAGATGGGCAAGCAAATAACTTCTTCACAGTTCTGAAGAAGCTTCTTGGTGAGAAACAAAATGTTTTCAAAGAAAAACACCGAGAAAGCTGAGTTGCTTTTTTTGGGGGGGGGGGGGTTTTACAACCTCTCCTTTGGGACAACCATAGCTTGGATGATTGATTGAGAATCTCCATAGACCTTCTGACTCACAGTTCGACTCGCCTCCTGGGGGGAAAAAACACCTTTGGGACACCCATGGCCTGGATGACAGAGAATCTCCATAGACTGGTTGCTATCTCGAATGCCCTTCGTAGCACAGGGCCTGCTTAATTGAGGGACCACCACCTCCCACAGCATCTGCCTGGTCAATTTAATTTTGCAAGGCTGGTGCTCTCCTCATTCCTTCTGTTAAACAAAGCCGTCTCTCTGCATCCCAGAAGTCCCCCTTCTCTAGCAGCCGCTGGCCCTTTGGAATGAGGTTCCCCGGAGATTCGAACAGCCCCTATCTTATGCTGGTGTTTCAAAGGGCCCTGAACCCCTGGCTGTTTGCAAGGGGGATTGACGCCCTCCTTGCTTCTTTTTCTTTGTTTCCATCTGGATTTGTTATCTTTCTCATCGTTGTTCCTTTTTTTGTGTGTGAGCAGTTTTTTTAAATGTTTTCACATTTTGTGAACTGCCCAGAGTCCCTGAGAGTCAGATGGCATATACAATTATTATTATCATCATCTTCACTAGACCAGAAAACGAGCAGCTGCCAACTACAAGCTTCAAGCTATGTGTGTGTGTGTGTGTGTGAGAGAGAGAGAGAGAGAGAGAGAGAGAGAGAGAAGGCGGGCGGGGCAGGTGGGGGGAAGCTATATATCAGTCTTACACCTTTTTAATCCAGCCTGACAGTCTTTATATTCTGAGTGCAGGTTGTTCCTTGACAGAAAAAAGCTTGACCTCCATGCATTTTTATTTATTTAATGATCAAATTTTTAAACCCACCACCTCACGTACATGAGTGGGCGGTTTTACAAATAAAAACAGAATAACAGAGTTGGAAGGGACCTTGGAGGTCTTCTAGTCCAGCTCCCTGCTCAAGCAGGAGACTTTATATGATTTCAGAC
Source organism: Hydrophis major (assembly GCA_033807585.1). Taxonomy (NCBI): domain Eukaryota; kingdom Metazoa; phylum Chordata; class Lepidosauria; order Squamata; family Elapidae; genus Hydrophis; species Hydrophis major. Next base: position 264,365,501 of record CM066330.1, read on the forward strand.
AAATGGCCCTCCAATCTCTTCATGAAAACCTCCAGAGATCAGCACCCACAACATCTGGAGTCAAGTCATTCCACTGGTTAATTGTTCTCACTATCAGGAAGTGTCTCCTTATTTCTAGGTTTGTTCTCTCTTTTATTGGTTTTCATCTGTTGCTTCTTGTCTGGCCTTCAGGGGCTTTGGAGAATAGGTGGACCCCCTCTTCTTTGTGGCAGCCCCTGAATTATTGGATCCTAAATATTGGATAAGTCATATAAAAAGAAACACAGTTTAAAAAGGGGCCACCTTCAAGCCACCAACCTCCCCCAAGGCTGCCTGCCACTCTTGGACCCCGTGCCAGCTGGCAGAGCCAACAGTTGATGATCAGGAAGAGGGGGGCCTGCCTCCCCCTGGAGCAAGGTATTCCATCAGGGCAGAGGCAACCCTTTGTTCTTCTAATGGAGCTGCCTCTGTTCTTCCTGTTTATATCTGTCCCTGGTGCTTGCAGCCCTCACCCCAGGGTGATGTTCCGAGTGCTTTTTTATCACCAATTCATCTTTGAGCCAGGTTTGAGCTTTTGAAACTGGGAGCTAATTGAATGGAGAGAACTTCCTTTAATGGCTTTAATTGCATAACTGCAGGGCAGGCGAAACGCTTTCCTCAGCCTGCTTTCCCCAGGCTTACTTGGGCTTAGATCAGGGGTCTCCAACCTTGGTTCCTGGAAGCCTGGCGGACTTCAACTCCCAGAATTCCACAGCCAGCTTTGCTGGCTGTGGAACTCTGGGAGTTGAAGTCCGCCAGGCTTACAGGAGCCAAGGTTGGAGACCCCTGGCTTAGATCCTTCTGTGCTACGCATTAAATTAGGCAGCAAGGGGTCTCCAGCATTTTTGGTCTTCCAGCAAGTACTTCAGCATCCTCCCAGGTGATTCTCCACCATGTATTTTGAAAGCTTCCCCTTGGTCGTTTGGCATTGTGTGTGTGTCTGTCTGTCCCATTGCCACCTTGGGGAATCAGTTGTTCTCCAGAAAATATGACCTGTAAGTTGGAATCTTCTGCATGAGACAGTTTGCAGGAAAAACTCTTTTGGATCACCTTTTCGTTAGGATTCGTCAAAGGCACCTATGTTGGAAAGCATCAAGTCTCTTTTTTCATACTTGCTGATGGCTTCCACGTCCCGCTGGCGTAATTGGCTGTCAGGATCACTAGAGGTGAGCAAAGGGAGCTTTAAGTTTCTCTGGATGGAAACTAATCAAAAGAGAGAAGCAATCGAGAACGAAGAAATGTCCTGAAAGTGAGAACAATTAATCAGTGGAACAGAAGACCTGAAGGCTTGCAGGTACTCCGACACTGGAGGCTTTTAAGAGGAGATTGGACCACCATTTGTCTGAAATGGCGGAGGGTTTCCTCCATGAGCAGGCTGTGGGACTGGAAGGCCTCTAAGGTCCCTTCCAACTCTGTTATTCTGATACAGAGGATGAGGACTAGAGAGTATTTGCCCAAAGGTTTTCCCCAGATGTCGGTCTGAAATTCTCACCCATCCCGTCTTGGATCCAGGAGGCCCAACTGCATTTTCCTCTGCTTGGCAGCTTCCTGGTTTGGGCCGGAGCAGGAAACCCAGCACAAGCCAGAAGGTGGTTCCTCCTGCCCATGGGCACCAAGGCCGGCCAACCTGCCCACTGCAGACGAAATGGAGGAGTTCTTCTCGGCATACGTGAAGCAGAAGCAGGTTGCAGAGGGGGATGTCGAGGAGGAGGAAGAGGAGGAAGGTTGGTACAGCCATAAATGTCTTGGCCTGGGGTTGGGCAGGGGGATGGGCAATGCCCACTCGTAGAGTGGCTGAATTAGTGCCTGGTCTCAGCACCCACAGCTGTTGGGCTGACTGTACAACGCTGGCAAAGCAAGTTTTCCTTCCGCGCCCCCACCCTCCACTGTGCCCACAGCTGTGGCCTCTTGCCTCCCCAGAGGATCCTGCAGTGCAGCCCGGAGCACTGGAAGAGCTTCCTGAGCCGGACAGGCCGTTGCCCTTGCAGGCCAAGATGGCAAAAGATGTCCTGGAGAGAGCCATCCACTTGCTGCCCAGCAAGAACCTTGCAGTGCGACTGAAGGTATGTCATCGACGCAACCAGCTGTTCTCTAATGCTGCCAAGCCCTCAAGGGCCCTCACACACACACACACACACTGGGCAACCTGTCCTTGGCTTTGGCTAGTGCAGGGTGACCTCTTCCTACACCCACTCAGGTGTGTTAAATCCTGCTCCAAAGCCCAACCCAAGTTGTTAAGCAGGGAACCAGGTGTAGCTGGGTGCCAGTGAGGAGACAGAATCCAGATCTCTCTTGATGAAATGTGTTTACCTGAACAAAGGTGGGTCCTCCATAACGGCTCGCCAACCTTGTGGACCTCAGGGACCACCAAACTCATAATTTTAAATCCCAGGGACCACTAACCGGTTCTGTGGGTGTGGCCTAATTTGTGGGTATGGCTTGGTCATGTGACTGGCTGGGCATGGCTTGTATGTAAATATTATATAAATATTGAATTTTGTATTTAAAAAAGGAGCAACTTTTACCCAAAATCAGGCAAAGCAGGCAGGCAGATTGAGTTGCTAACAAAATCACAGATTCATTCAGAGATCTATCTATCTTCCATCGGTTACCTGAGTCTGTCACATAAAATTTGCTTGCCATGAGTCTGCACTGAACAATAGGAACTTCAGTCCTAAGGGAGGTTCGTGTGTGCTTAAAAGCAGAGCCAAAGACTATTTAGAAAGCAAGAAATCCAACCATTTCCTGCTTCCTAGCTAATCTCAATCTCCCGGCACAGCAGAAGAGATGATGGTTGAAAAAAGGAAAAATAGCAATTTTAGTAGGCAAGTTTGCCGGGTAAGGAGTGAGTGGGCGGGGAGTGTTCCTGCGGGCCATGTGTACGGTGCAGCCCTGTGTTTCTGCACAGCCTGGATTAATTGCTTTGAGGGGGTGCTCTGGGGGTGAGATTTCTCTGCGGCCCACCGGTTGGCGACGACTGCTCCATAAGGCTGGAAGGACCCCGAACGCAGTGTGAATCAAGAAGCCAGCGCACGACAGATGAAAAATACTCATGTACGCCTTCTGTGGTTTTGAACACATGTTTAACCCACAAGCTTGTGGTTTCCTATGGAACTTTCCACAACTCCATAGCCTGGACATACCTTCCTTCATCTCAACCTATGTACCTTTTAACTGGTCATCGGAGTCATCAGAATCCTGGTCAACCGAGTGGCAGGTCCTTGTCAGGCTCAGGAGAACCTGACCTTGGGAAGGAGAAGGCAGGCTTGAGTAGGGCCCTTATCCCAAGCCTGGTCCATCTGTCCTCGGCATTGAGGCCCCTTATAGAGCTCCACTCCTCTTTTCCTGCTCCAAAAGGTTCTCACTGAATTGGAGTTAGAGGAGGAGGAGGACAGTTGGCTGCCCCATGGCCTCCAACTAAGGCATAATGGGACTCTCCATCTTCCTTCTTGCTTGGTCTTTGCTTAAACCTCTTCCTGTCCCAAAGGACTGAGCGCCTTAAAGATCGTGGTGCTCTCTGAACTTGGTGGTTTTCTTGCCGGTGTTTCATGACCCAGCCAGGTGACTTCGTCTGTGCTAGAATTGGGTTTGCAGAAAGGAAGAGGAGGACGACTGGGGGGTCCTTGGTGCTCCCCGAGATTTGTTACTGCAAGCATCTCATGACCCAAGTAGGGAACATCATCCGTGCTAGAAGGGATGGGATTTGTGCAGGGCAGAAGAGGAGGAGGACTTGTGGGGGGGGTCCTTGGCTCTCTCTGAACTTGGCTGTTTTCTTGCAGACATTTCATGATCCAACTAGGGAACACTATCCGCGCTAGAAGGGATAGTAAACAGAGAGCAAACCCCACTCCTTTCTAGCACTGACGATGTGACCTAGTTGGGTCATGAAACGTCTGCAAGCAAACTAAGCTCAGAGACCAAACTAAGGAGCCCACATCTCAACCCTGAGCCACAAATATTCTCTTCTATTCGTACCTTATGAATTGGAGACCCACTCCTCCGTTTCCCCAACATCACCCCTTGTCTCCCTTAATCCTGGCATGTTCATCTTCTGACTCTGAGGCATCTCCCGATAGGCTCTCGAAGTCCTCGAACTCGGCGTGATGGTCCTTGGTCCACACAAGAATGTGCTCCTTCCAGTGGCGCATCGGGGGTGGCCTGCTCTTGTTTGCCGCTTGGTTAACGATGACCCCTTGGCTGTTCTCAGGGCCTTTAAGGTAAGGCGAATCGACGTGTCCCGTTATGACCTTGCAGGATCCAATCTGGGTCAGTCACCGGGACCAGAGGTTTAATCTTCCGAGCATTTGGACTCATGATGGAGCCCATCCTCTCCTTCCTCTCCTTCCTCTCCTTGCTTCTTTCTGTCTTCTTTCTCTCTGGGAGGAAGGAGAAACAAGCGCAGAGAACGGGGAAATGAATCACAGAACCCCAGGAAAGGTTTTCCAGTTCAAGTTCAATTTGTTGCATTAACCTTGTAAAGTTATCTTCTTTAATTGTGGCACATCTGGCTGTTAGGTAAATTTCCAAATATTTTACTTTCTTAACTACCCGCAGGTCTATTTTCTTTTGTCAGTTCATTTTTTCTGTTCATCTGTAAGGTTTTTAGCTATGATTAGATAATACAGGTAGAAATTAGAAATTGGAAGAATATCATTATGTACAAGTAAATAATGTTATTACTCTTATTATGTGCTTGCAAATTGACTCAGGCGATGCACTGCTTATTAAGCACTTACATATGTTAAAGAAAAATATAAATGGAAAGTAAAAAAAGAAGAACCCCTGGAAAAGAGCTCTTTCCTTCAGTTCAGCCCAGGCAGGGTCTTCTCTCTGGGGATGAGTGACCAGCTGGAGGGCTTCTTGGCAGGTGCTGTGCACTCTCGGAGCCCACAGTGGGGATTTCCTCAGGAGCCGCTTCTCCAAAGATGTCTTGCCAAAGCTGGCGGCCTCCCTTGTCGCCCAGGCCCCCACCAGCACCCAGGCCGGGCCCGTCTACAGCCACACCCTGGCCTTCAAACTGCAGCTGGCTGTGCTCCAGGGCCTCGGGTCCCTCTGCCAGGCTCTGGATCTGGGTAAGTACCCGGAGTGCCATGTAAGCAGGGCTGGGATTCTCCTGATTTTGGCAAACCCTTTGTCCCAACGATCAGCGGCTCCGAACCAGCTTGCGCTGATGAGCATGTGGGCCCCGCTGTTTCCTGTGCTTTACGGCTTTGTGTTGGGGTGCAGCTGATTTGTGCGGTTTGCTGCACCTCAGCGGTTTCCTTCAGCTGCAGTTGAAGCTTTTTCAAACGTGGAGCACGCACTCACTCACTAAAATGGTTATACCCGTTGAATTGCACCCCTGCACGCAACGCACGGCAGGGACAGGTGGGCTGAATCCTAAACCTATTGTCAGGGCTCCAAGTCGTATGCCCCTAGCAAACAGAACTCTGGGGCAACTAGATTCCTCAAAGAACAGTTTGATTGGACCTCTCCTATTGGCACAGGGTGGTGAAAACTGACTCTGAATATTCCTGCAGTTTCACCCTAATTCAAAGTAAAAGTTTTTCCCTCCCTCCCTGCCCAAACAATCAGTCCCATGGTCCAATCAAGTAGCCTAGCAACTTCACTCCTCTCTCCGGGCACCTGTGGGAATGTCCTTGGTTCCCAGGAGAAAGTGTGTGTGTGCGTGTTTGTTTATGTATTTATTTATTTTGGCTGCAAAACCCCAGCTATCTCTAATTCCCACCCACCCACCCCCATCCCTCAGGTCCAGTCTGGCAACGCTGAAGCCTGAAAATGGCCTTGGCCAGGTTAGCCTCAGGGTTGACCTGTATTATGTGGAGGACCAATATGGATCCAGCTCTCTCTCTCTCTCTCTTCCTTTATCATATGTACATAGTGCCCCATCCTGGGGAATTCAGCCCTACTGGCAAAAGCACCACAGGTACTCCTCGACTTACAACAGTCTGTTTAGTGACCGAAGTTACGATGGCACTGAAAAAAAAGGGGGGGCTTATGGCCGTTTTTCACATCTATCAACCGTAGCCGCATCCCCATGGTCATGTGATTTGGACGCTTGGAAACTGGCATGTACTTACAAAGGTTGCAGCATCCCAGGGGAGCCACGTGATCCCCTATCATGACCTTCTAACAAGCAAAGACAGTGGGGGAACCAGATTCACTTCACAAACAATTGCAGTCACTCACTTAACAATAACTCTGGCGACAAAGGTCCTAAAATGGAGCCAAACTTGCTTGACTATGGTCTAGCTTAACAGAATGAACATTGGCCCCAACGGCCATCGTAAGTCGAGGACTACCTGCAGTTGACTCTGAGGAGGGACCCTCCCCTGCGTTTCTGTTGCTGGCCTGGCCTGGTTCTCTAGGGAGAGGGAGGGTGTGAGTGGCAGGGGCAGGAGCGGGGCGTGACTGAGCGGCCCCTCCCATCTTAACTGTTTTCTGCAGGCGAGAACGACCTGAATACGGTGGTGGAGGCCTGCCTGCCCTACCTCAGCGCCAGGCAGCCTGTGAGGCTGCAAGAAGCTGCTCTCAGGTAAGAGAGGTGTGCCTGCAGGCTGCAGAGCCTCAGGGCTACCATAGGAACTGCTTTCCCAGATTCCCTGAAGGCTTTTAAGAAGAGACTGGACTGCCATCTGTCAGAAATGGTGTAGGGTCTCCCGCTTGGGCGGGGAGGTTGGACCAGATGACCTATAAGGTCCCTTCCGATCTTGATTATCTGTTAAAGATCTGAAGCAGGGGTCCCCAAATTTGGCCACTTTAAGACTTGTGGACTTTAGCTCCCAGAATTCCCCAGCCAGCATAATTCCAGCCTCTGGTGGCCTAGAGGTGGAGCTCTCGCCTCACAGTCAGGAGTTTGTGAGTTTGATCTTGGGTAGAGGCAGATATTCCTCTCTCTGGGCCCACTGAGAAAATATCTGCTGGGGGTAGGACATAATATAAATATCTGCTGGGCGACAGGAAGGACATCCGGCCAGTAAAACACTCTGCGAGCTCCGTTCCAGTTTCCCAGACTCCACCCCATGAGGGTTAACGGGGCCCGTTAAATGACAATGGTGATTCGGGTCGTAAGTCAAGGGCTACATGCCAGTTGCCAAGCATCTGAATTTTGATGACACGACCACGAGGAGGCTGCCATGGCCATTAAGTGTGAAAAGTGGTCACCTTGTCAGTGCCATTGTCAGTAAACAAATGATTGCAAGTCGAGGGTTAACTGCTCGGATGCTCCCCTATCCTTCCGCTGGAGACAGCCGTGCAGGTGACAATCGCCCTGCCGTCCTGCTGAATCCCCCTGAGAGACATCGGGGTGCAGCACTGACTGAGCCGGCGGAAGCCCCCTTGCCCGTCCCCAGCTGCCCTCCCTGTTCAGCGAGGGTCTCTTCTGGCCTTGGCGGGCGCGAGTGAGCCACAGCACCGGGCTAAGCGGAGGCAAGCTGGAATCGATCACGCCTAACTGAACACAGTGAACGCTGGGTTCACACACACACACACACACACACACACACACACACACACACACCCTCCCGGAATCTTTCGCCGTGGAAACACAGGTTGCCTGGAAACTGCCAGAGTCCTCATTTTAAAAGGCTACAGCAGGGGTCTCCAACCTTGGCCCCTGGAAGCCTGGTGGACTTCAACTCCCAGAATTCCACAGCCAGCTTTGCTGGCTGTGGAACTCTGGGAGTTGAAGTCCGCCAGGCTTCCAGGAGCCAAGGTTGGAGACCCCTGGGCTACAGAAAGCGGCCGAGTCTCGAAGTCCTTTTTTTTTTAAGCTTCAGAGGCTTCCAAGCCAATGGAAAGAGAGGTTGGTCTCTGACCCCAGCAGGCCATCAGCCCCTCCTTGGTAAGGCTTGAGTTTCACTCCTCTGGATCACCAGCCAGGTGGGAGAGTGGGTGGGAGGCAGGATTGAAGCCTCAAAACAGCGGGTGGCAAGGCGAACGGAACGGTTTGCTTTCAGACGTTGTGGGTTCTCCACCATTGTAGGTTTTTAGGAAGCAAAATCATTTGTCTGGAATGGTCTAGGGCAGGGGTCCACAAACTTGGCAAATTTAAGACTTGTGGACTTCAATTCCCAGAATTCTCTAGCCATCTATGTCTTAAAGTTGCCAAGTTTGGGGACCCTTAATTTATAGTGACCATTCAAAGTTACAACGGAAGTGAAAAAACTGACAGGACCATTTTTCACCCTTGCAGTGTGCCCCTAGTCACATTTATGATGGTTGCAGCGTCCTGGAGGAATTCTGGGAGTTGAAGTCCACAAGTCTTAAAGTTGCCGAGGCCTCTGGTATCCTGTGTGAGCAGGGGTTGGACTAGAACAGGGGTCTCCAAACTTGGCCACTTTAAGACTTCAACTGAAAGCTGGCTGAGGAATTCTGGGAGTTAGAAGTCCACAAGTCTTCAAAAGTTGCCCAGGTTGGAGAGCCCTGGATTAGATGACCTCTAGGGTCCCTTCCAACCCTGTTATTTGGTTCTGTTCTGTTCTCCAGAGCACCTGAGGGCAGGGCAGGTCAAGAAGCAATGGGTGAAACTTGGTTAGAGAGAGATCTGGTCTGGAAATAAGGAGTTTTCTGATTGTTAACCAGTGGAACAGCTTGCCTCCAGAAGTTCTGGGTGCTCTTATCACCTGAAGTTTTTAAGAAGAGATTGAACAGCCATTTGTCTGAAATGGTAGAGTCTCCTTGAGCAGGGGCTTGGACTAGATGACCTCCAAGGTCCCTTCCAACTCTGTCATTCTGTTAATCTACTTGAAGACATGTGGACTTCAACTCCCAGAATTCCCCAGCCAGCCTAGGGCAAGTGTTTCTCAGCCTTGGCAACTTGAAGACTTGGGGGCAATGCATCTTGCTTCTCTTTTTCCCTGGGTTCAAGGATGGCACCTGCCTGCTTGCTGGAAGCACCCAGCATCCCTCTGGACAGGATTTTTGTCAGGGGTAGGAGGAGGAGGAAGAAGAGGAGGAGGCTACAGTGAAGGGGCTCACAAGAATCCATTGTTTGGTGTCCCTCTTGGAGTAAGTTTGGCATCTCTTCATAAATGCTACAGCAGCATTTTTGAACATTGGAAGCTTCAAGAAGGATGGGCTTCAACTTCCAGAATTCCCTAGGCAGCCTTGCAATTAAAAAAAAAGGGGAATAACTATTTTTTTTCCAACTTGGTACATAATTGTCCATGAATAAATCCTTACTATTTGCCCTGAAGAAGATTCCTAAATAATTCACATTTTTTGCAGTAAGATCCATCTTATAAATTGTTTTGCATTTTCTGCCCAGATCAACCTCTTAGTTTTCTCTTCATTAATTTGATTGCCTACCATTGAAGTTTATTGTTGTATATGTCCCATCAACGTTATTACAGAGGCTCTAGTAGCAATAGCAATATCACTTACATGCCACTTCATAGTGCTTTACAGCCCTCTCAGAGCGGTTTACAGAGTCAGCATCTTGTCCTAAAACAATCTGGGTCCTCATTTTCACTGACCTGGGAAGGATAGAAGGCTGAGACAACCTTGAGCCTGTCAGGATCAAACTCCTGACAGGGACCAGAGTTTACCTGCAGTATTGCATTCTGACCATTGCACCACCACGGCTTAGGAAAGAAGGAGGGAGGAAAATGTTGCAATCAAAATAACAGTTATCTACCACTCCATAGTGATTTACACCACTCTCCAAGCACTTTGCAGAGTCAGCATCTTACTCCCAAACAATCCGGGTTCTCATTTTTAACCGACCTTGGAATGTTGAAAAGCTGAGTCGACCTTGAGCTGCTCAGGATGGAACTGCTGGCAGTGAGCAGAGTTTGCCTGCAATGCTGCCTTCTAATCACTGCACCACCAGGGCTCAGTTAAGCTGTTGTTTGTCAGGATTCCAGCAATCGCCCTAATGAAATCATGATCCTCGAGCCAAACTTCAAAGGATTCTTTAGAGGCAACATCCTGGCCCTGCCCTGTATGAAGCCAACTCTTCCCTACCTCATTTCCAGTCCCCTGGGACCCTGTTTCCCCCCTCCCCCCCTCCCAGGTGTCTTATAAACCAGGTTCTCCCATTGAGCATCTTCATGGGCTGGGTGTCATCAATCATGTTCTCCGATTGAATCTATTCCCGGGCAAAAGCTCTGGTAGTTTAGCTACAATCTTTTAAAGAGGAGAGTTGGAATGGACTTCCGCTTCCAAACTGCTGCACGGCTCTTCCAGGTTGCCTTCCTCATTCCCCCCCCCCCCCTTTTTTTTTTTTTTGCTTTCTTCTTATGGCAACTACTAAAACAGGCTGAGGAATGTTTGATGAGTTGTCATTGTTAGAATAACATCCTGGGTGCCCCGCTTCCAACACCAGACCTCGATACCTGTCTGAAACGGTCGCTTCCCGTTCTTGGTAAGCCAAGGTGGCAGAGACATTCTCTTACTGGGGTTTCTGGGGAGAGGCAGCCGTGCCAGGGTGGCAGAGCCAGGCTGGCTGGCTGCGTCCTCCGTACGCGAGTGTCACATGTGGCAAAGTTAAGTCCTAAAGGTGAACGGGCGGGGAGGGGGAGGAGGGGAGGGGCTGCAAGGGGAAGTGCCTTTTTTTTTTTTTTGCAGAGTTGCAGAGAGAAATCAAACGCAGGAGGCAAATCACGTCTGAACTTCCTGGCTGGCATTTCTCAGGGGACCTCAAGATAATGGAGGCTCAGCTCATTTCATGCCCCTTCCATTTTTTTGTGGGCGTGGTTGGCAGACAAAAGTCAGCCGGCGTTAAGTGGAACCATAATGGGGCATGTTTCAAGGGCAGGAGGCTTTCTACCGGGGGGGGGGGGGGGGCTACCCAGAACAGGTAGTCCTTGACTTACAATAGTTCATTCAGTGACTGTTTGAAGTTACAAAGACACTGGGGGGGAAAAGGATCATTTTTCACATTTAACGACCATTGCAGCACACACCCCCTCCCCTCCTGAAGCGGTCACGTGATCAAAATCCAGACCCATGGCAACCGGCTCGTATTTATGACAGTCACAGCATCCCGGGGGTGGGGGGTTGTCACACGATCCCCCTTTTGCGACCCTCTAACAAGCCAAGTCAATGGGGGAAGCTGGATTCGCTTAACGACCGGGTTTATTAACCCGGGTGCAGGGATTCAGTTCACAGCCGCGGGAAGAGAGCTGGTGAAATGGGCAAAGCTCGCTGGACCCCTCGCTTAGCGGCAGAGAGGTTGGGCTCCGTGGTGGTCGTAAGGGGAGGATTGCCTGTCCGCAGAAGAGCCCCGGTAAAACCGAGCCTGATGGGAGAGCTGGGGGTGTCGCGTTGGGCTCTGTGTGCCCAGATTGCAAAGCAGCCCCTCAGAATTTCCCCCCTGGCAGCCGCATTGATGGGGCTGTAGCAGCCTGACAGGGAAACATCTTGCAGGCTCCCCGCTTGTCCCATCAATTTAACAAAAGGAAAGAAATCTGCCTGGCAGGAGCCACCACCAGCAACAGCCCCCCTTGAAAACAGGCCTCCTAGGAGAGGGAGGGGGAGGGGGAGGAAGGGGTTGGATGGATGGATGAGGTGCCATCGAGTGGTTTTTGACACCCGGTGACCCCATAAAGTGAATTTTCTCTCCCACAATCTGTCCTTTGCTTGGTTTCTCTCCCCCTCCCCAAGATCTTCCGCCTCTGCTGGAGGTTGAGGGCAGCCCCCATAAAGAGAAAAGTCAGAGAGGGGGAGCTCGGCTTCTTTTGCCATGGCAGACCCTGGGCGGTGGCGTCCATTTTGGTAAACTGACCCTCCCGCAAAGCAAGAAGTCCAGGTGGCAGTTTTCATGGTTTGAAAATGCTTCCCAGCCAGGGCAGCAGGGAGAGAATAGGAAGAGGGAGGGAGGGAGGGAAGGAAGGAAAGAGGGATGGAAAGAAGGAGGGAGGAGAGATCTGAGGAAGAAAGAAGGAAGGAGAGGGAAGGAGAAAGGAAGATGGGAATCAAAAGGGAAGAAGGAGCAAAGTGACAGGGGGGAAGATGGGGAGGGGGGAGATTCTCTCCATCTAAGCATTCTTAACAGTGCTTTTTAGTGACTTGTGCATGTTTCTCTTCTCCTGTGGCCTTAACCAACTGCTAGATTTATAGACCTTAGAGGGCTTTAACTGTCTCCCTTCGTCCTTCCTTGATTTACAGGGATGTTACTTCTTCTACATGCTCTCTCATTCGTGGCAGCTTAAAATTCCTTTCAAGCTCCTTTTCACTTCGAAAAGAGGAGGAGGGGAAGAGGGAGGAATGGCTCTTGCGGGAGCCTCCGGGAAGTCCAGCTGTGGGAACCTGGTCTGTGCTTTTAGTGGGTGTCTCATCCAACTGGAGTGGGCATTGAAGGAGCGGAAAGCAGCCTAAAATCAGCTCCTGGGGAGAGCATTGAAAAGGGTGGGGTTTCAAACCCAGAGGGGAGAAGATTCAGGAGAAAGTGATAGCGCTCAGAATCAGAATAGAGCCGGTAGGGACCTTGGAGGTCTTCTAGTCCAGCCCCCTGCTCAAGCAGCAGATTCTTTTTTTTTTTCTTTTTCTTTTATTGGTATTTTTATTTTATTTTATTGAAGTACATACAATTCATCTTCCATTTAACGGTGTATCATCTGGGTACAAGTATCTTGTGCAGTCACAGTTAAAATTTACATCCATGTTCGTTCCTTTGGTATTCTCTTCTTTGTCTTATTCTTATCTGATTAATATACATAATGTCTCTGTTATTATAACCTCTTCTTAGCATGTTGAATTCTGTAAACCTACTTTCTATATTTCACTAATCTATTAGTTATTTTCTATTAATAGCTAATACTAATACTAATAGCTATAATCTATTAACTAATCTATTAGCATGTTTTGAGAATAAATATTTATTTCGCATATGGCATCTACTGAGGTCATGCAATCACTGATCATACAAATATTAGTTTAAATAAAGCATCAGCAATAAATATATATATATATATATATATGTCTGGCATTCAGCTTTGTTCGGGTATTTTCCCACGTGGTGCTTTTAAAGTTGTAGCAACGTTTCAGCAGAATCTCATCTGCCATCATCAGGCTTCTGTATGGTGTTATACATAATACATAATAATATACAGAAGCCTGATGATGGCAGATGAGATTCTGCTGAAACGTTGCTACAACTTTAAAAGCACCACGTGGGAAAATACCCGAACAAAGCTGAATGCCAGACATGTAAGTACCTGCGAAAACTTAAGAAAACAAATATATATATATATATATATATATATATATATATATATATATATATATATAGGTAGGTAGGTAGGTAGGTAGGTAGGTAGGTAGGTAGGTAGGTAATATCCCCCTGAAAATAAGACCCTGTCTTAATATATTTTTTTTGCCACCAAAAAAGAAAAGGCACCAGGTCTTATTTTCGGGGGATGTCATCCACTGACTAACCTCTCTTGCGTGCATCGCCCCCGGCCCTTTTTTCGCTGCCAGAGGCCTTCGGGAGTTGCTGCTTCTGCAGCCAGCAAGACTTCCCTGAAGGCCTCTGCAGCCAATAACAGGCCTCTGGATCGATCCAGAGCTTTGTTCTCAGCTCCAGAGGCCCTCAAGGAAGCCTGGCCAACCTTGCCAGCTGCAGAAGAAATGGGCCGGCCAGGCAGGTGTCGGGGGTGAGTGCGAGGCCTGGCTACACCTGTCCAAAGGTAAGCAGTGGGGCAGCTCCATCCCCACCCTAACTTAATTTTTACCCACTCAAGAGTGGGTGGGGATCTTAAGGCTTTATTTTGGGGATAGGGCTTATATTGGGCAAATGTAAAAATAATAATAATCAAGTTTTAGGTAGGACTTAACTGTCAGGGTAGGTCGTATTTTGGGGGGAAACGATAATATAGAGGGTAAAATATTACATGAAGTTAAAACGGAGTCAAAGGCCCAGAAACCAGAAAGGGGGATTCACACACACACACACCCATGTGTTGGAGCTGGGCCCTGGCCTCCCTTGCCACCCCCAGCCCTCGGCCTGCATCTTTCCTCTCCTCCTGCCTTTGCAGTGTTTTCCTTCGCCTGATGGAGGTCGATCCGGATGCCGTGTGGTTCTTCCTCTGCAGCGTCTGGTGCCCCAGAAACCCGGAGGCCCCCCACCCCTGCCTACGCCCTGTGAAACTAGCAGGGGGCGAGAAGACACGGAACGAGTTCACGGACAACGTGCAAAGCCTCTTGGACCAGCTGGGCAGTTGAGGGCGAGGGAGGAGCACCCGGGCACACTCGCCCCGTGGAGGTAGGAGGCTCGGCCAGGGCCCCTCTGGGTAGAAGGGGAGGGGAAGGTGGGCTGCCCCGTGGCCAAGGGGAGCTGGAGAGGATCCCCAATTCCTGGAGGTTTTCTGGAACCTTCAGTCATGCCTGAAGGACGTGGGGAACTACTTCTTGCTGTGCACCTGTGAGCAATTGAGGAGACTATTTGCAGGTCTGGGTTGAAATGAGGGCTCCTTGGTGCTCTCTGAGCTTGGCGGGTGGGGGGGTTGTTTTACAGGACAGAGGCCACCACAGAGAAGGGCAGTTTCCAGCCTTCTGAACGTCCACAGGTCCAGCCAAAACTTCTTGGAGCAAAGACACTTTGGGGCACCTAGAACCCGAACAATGAGGGGTGCCGGCAGGCGATACCTGGAACTGACTTGTCCACCAGTTGTCGGGATTTTTGCCCTTTTGGGGGCTGTATGATGCTCTGGTCTCACAACAAGCCACAAAACAGGGACCTGGTGCTAATCCCGGCAGGGCCCAGGATGGGGACCAGTTTCCCGGTTTGCCGTGTGGATTAAGATACAGAAGGCCCCAAATTCCCTGCCCTCCTTTTGCCCCAGTGCCGATTTTCTGGGGGGAGGGAGTGGGGAGATGGGGTACCCCAGAAGCTCACCCTCCACCACGGGTGTCCTCTGAAAGTTTGCAGCAGCCTCCTCGCCCGTTGCAGAGAGAGAGTGAGCTTAATATGCAGAGCACCAGCCGGGAATTAAGCAGGCAGCGTGCAAATGCCGTTTGCCTCCTCTGACCATGATGGGGCTTCAGACAAAAGCAATTTACTCTGCCTGTAATAAAGCCGAGATGATAACTGAAGCTCTTGAGCCTCGTCTCTGCCCCCCCCCACACACACACAAACACACACAAACACACACTCACTCTCCCGCTGCCTTGGTCTCCACCAGACCTCCCCATAAGCCCTGCCTGCAGCTTCCCAGGGAGGCCTCTGTCTTTAGGCAGGACCCCCTTGTGGGTCAGGCCCCTCTGCTAATTTCAGAAAACCCTATCCGTTACTTTTATTTCGACCATTCACGGCAATTCTAGATCATAAAAAAATATCCAATGGAGAAATAAAAATAATTTTTAAAAAATCATAAAATAAAAATAAAACCATAACCTCACCACCCGATTGTGTGTGTGTGCAGGAGGGCTAGTCCATCCCAGACAGTCGGCCTTCCATTTGGGGAGCCCCGGCAGGTGGGGGCCAGTCCTGGGGCTGCAGCCCCTCTGGCAGCCAGGGGATTCCCAGGGGCAACCCCCCTTTATCTGCAGGGGCCTGGGGTCTTTTTGTACCCCTGAAAGATCAACGCCAAGGTTTCCCAAGACGAAGAAGTCTCCCTGGGAGATTTCAGGAGAGTTGGGGACGGGGGAGACAGACACAGGCACCCCTAGCTGCCGCCTGGGCCAGGGCTCATGGTTATTCTCCATTGGAATGAATGGGAAATCTTGAAATAGCTCCTCTTTTAATAAACCACACACACACACGAGAAATAGCAGTAGTCCTCGACTTAACGCCCACAGTTGAGCCCAGATTTTATGTTTCTAAGCAAGACATTCGTTAAGTGAGTTTCTCCCCCCCCCCCCCCCCCGTTTTTCTTGCCACCGTTGCTAAGCGAATCACTGCAGCTTTTCATCTCGTCCCACGGTGGTTAAGCAAATCTGGCTCCGAAGGTTGCAAAACGCGGTTTGCTTGCATTTCCTCCCTGGGCTCCTCCATGAAGGAGGGAGGGAGGGGATAGAAGAGAGAGGGTGGGAGGTGGGACCCCCCCATCTCCTCCCCCCCTGGCCCTTGGACAGCCCCCTCCCCTCCTTTCACCGCAGAAGATCAATGCCTGGCAGGGTGTGTGTGTGTGTGTGTGTTTGTGTGTCCTGTTCTCCCCCCCCCCACGGTGGGTCTGTCAGTGGAGATATACAGAAATGATCGGGGGGGGGGGAGGGCTCCAGATACTGGCCGAGCAGAAGCCCCCTCCCCTCCCCCCAACCTGGAGCTGCCTCCCTGGTGGTGCGTATTTCATTTGTGACAAGACAATCGGGCCACTTACAGGCTTCCGCCCCATTTAACCTTGTATCCCGTTGCACGCTCGCTTGGGCCGGGGGCTCAGGGGGGGGGGAGGAGACGTGATGCTGGGTGCAATTTGTCTGCGTCTCTTCGGAGCACCGTGGAGATGCGGAGCCTGGCGAGGCGGCCCACCCATCCACCCACCCAGCCCCTCTGAGGCCCCTCTGGTCCTGCTTCTCCCCGGGCGAAGGCAGAGCGGGGGGGGGGGGCGGTCCCATAACCCAAGATGCCCGTCTCTCGTGGGTTTTCGCCGAGTGGGGTTCGAAAGCAGGAGCCGCCCCCCCCCCCCCGCCAGGCTGGATTCCCTGGGAATGGGTCTCTTTTGGAGCCTTCCAAGGTGGGGAGCCAGAACTCCGGTGGGCCTGAGTTCCATGGGGCAAGCGACTCAGAACCTTGGCCAGTGGACTCCTCCCTCCCTCCTTTCTCCCTCTTCCATTCTTTTTCTCCCTTCCCTTTCCCTTTATCCTCTGTTCCCTTCTCATCTCATCCCTTCCCTTTCCTTCCTTTCCCTTCCCTTCTTCATCAATTCTGTTCTCTTCTCATCCTCCCCTCCCCTTTCCCCTTCCTTCCTTTCACTTACCCTCCCCTTCCCTTAGTAGGTGAGCTGTGAATCGTGTCCTCATTAGCCCAGGAAAGCAGCTTTTGAGTCCCCCTGGAGCGATTAGCTGCTGCGGAAATGAATTCTCTCACTACTGCGATGGTGGGCAGGAGTCGTAGACGCCCAGTTCCAGGGCATCTGCCGGCTTCCGATTATTCTGGCTGGTCTGGCTGGTCCCAGACAGAGACATGGAAACAGGACGGATCGATGCCTGGGAGAGTCCGGGAGAAGTTCCCCGTCACTAAGCTGAGCCGCGGAATTGAGAAAACAGCCCTAGCCCTTTGACGTATAGGCTGCTTCCCAGTGCTCTACAGCCCTCTCTAAGCGGTTTACAGCCTATTTGCCCCCAACAATCTGGCTCCTTGTTTTACCCACCTCAGAAGGACGGAAGGCTGAGTCGATCTTTAGAAGGAACAGAGGGAGGGAGGGAGGGAAGTTGGTTTTAATGTAGAAAGAAGGAAAATACGAGGGAGGGAGGGGGGGAGGAATAGCACTTAGACTTATATACCACTTCACAGCCCTCTCTAAGCCGTTTACAGAGTCGGCCTCTTGCCCCCAACAATCTGGCTCCTCATTTGACTGACCTCGGAAAGACAGAAGTCTGAGTCAACCTTGAGCCAGTCAGGATCGAACTGCTGGCAGTCGGCAGAATTAGCCTGCAATACTGCATTCTAACCACTGGGAAGAAAGGAAGGATGGTTTTCATGTAGAAAGAAGGAAAATACTGGGAAAGAAGGAAAATAGCAATAGCGCTTCAATTTCTGTACCGCTTCACGGTGCTTTCCAGCTCTAAGCAGTTTCCAGAATCAGCCTCTTGCCCCCAACTATCTGGGTCCTCATTTTACCGACCCCAGAAGGACAGAAGGCTGAGTCGATCTTGAGCCATCGAGAATCGAACTGCTGGCAGTCAGCAGGGTCAGCCTGCGAGACTGCATTCTACCCACTTCACCACCACGGCTCTTAAAAGGGTCTCTAAAGAAAACAGTACCCCCATCTCTTCCGCAGGGCTGTTGTGTAAACTACAGTACTTGGCGGAGTCTAAGTAAGTGGCCAGAGGAACCTTTTGCCATGAGATCAGGGTTTCGGTTGAAGGTGTGGTGTTTGGGGGAAGAGTGTGTAGTGTGAGCTCTGCCACTGGGGATTGGGACCTGTGCCCGGCCTGGCCTGGACAACCTCTGTGTAAAGGACTGTGCAGATGACTTGGGGGAAGAGGAAGAAGAGAAGGAGGAACCTTCTATTACTTAACGGCCAGAGGATAAAATTGAGAAGGAATGGAGAACTTGGGAGTCGAGAGAGAGGAATCTGCCTAGAATCCCTACATAGCTGCAAGCGGTGGTTGGAAACTAGTCCTGAAATTAAGCAACCTGGAATGAAGAAGTAACTTCCTAACAGTGAGGACAATTAACCAGTGGAACAGCTGGCCTCCAGAAATTGTAGGTGCTTCGTCACTGGAAGTTTTTAAGAAGAGACTAGACAGTTATCTGAAATAGTACAGGTTCTCCTGCTTGAGCAGGGGGCTGGACTGGAAGACCTCCGAGGTTCCTTCCAGCTCCTTCTGTTCTAAATTCCTTTTGAATTCCATTGACCTCCCTCTCACACCCAAGTGCTGCTGATCTTAGCCTAAGGAATAAATCAGTTTAATTGGAACTTCACATGTTGCTTCTGGTCTTTGGCACTAAACTGGGATCCCTCTTCATGGATCAAGCAGTTACAAGCGACAGCAGCAAGTTAATACTTTTCAGAGCTACAAGACTGATGCCAGACCTCCCAGGCAGGAAACAGGACCTGCACGAAGCTAATTCTACTTTTTGTGAGGCTACATTGACAGGATTTTGCCATTCTGGAAGCACAAACCTCCCCATATTAGGCAGGGTCCTTTCTGGGGGTCTTCCTCCACTTGTGACACGGCTGTGGGCTACGTCCTCTCTGGTTTGATCCTTGCTTAGGCAGCATCTCTTTCCTGAAGGTCGTCTACACAGTCCACCGTACTCTTGTCGTGTGTAGGGGTATGTGGAATAATTCCTCTGACAACAAGGGAGCTGTAACAGAACAACCAGAGTTGGAAGGAGCCTTGGAGGTCTTCTAGTCCAGCCCTCTGCCATTCTGGATAAATGAGCATGCAATTTCTTCTTTAAAACCCCCAGTGATAGAGCATCCACAACTTCTGAAGGCAACTTGCGTCCCACTTGGCCAATAAAGAATTTTATGCTATGCTATTTCTATTCTATTCTATTCCATATTTTCTATTCTATAATTCTATTCGATTTTTTTTAATCCATGAAGTTGAGCATTTGGTTTCTCTCTTTCCCATTTTTTATTAGTTTGGCTGGCCGTATTGATTTTTCTTTTACAGTGCTTATCTCTGTCTGCTGCCTGGAAGGTGGGGAGTGGGTTGCTGAGAAAGAAAGGGGGATATTTATTAATTAATAAAAGATGCCCTGGGAGAGCAGATTTAAAGGGGTCTCAATCTTCAGGGCCCAAAGCGCCAGATCTGCACCCAAAAAGAGTCCAGGGTGGGTTGAGGCAGACATTGTTTTGCACCATTATTATTTTCATGGGATGCCAGTAGGACCCTCACGATGCCCGTCTCCCCCTCCCCAAGGATCCCTCTGCTGTCTTCTTTCTGCGGCATGGAACTACATCATTTGAAGTGACCGAACACCCCAGGTGGTGGTGTTGCCTGCCAGTGGCCAGCAGAGCTGGCGGCAGACTCAGTGAGGAGGTTGCGGAGGAACATGGCCCAGTCTGGGGAAGGCTCTGACGAGGGGCTCTGCCTCGGAGGCAGAGATGGGGCCACGGCCGTCCAACAGTTATCGGCTGCCTTTGGAGTCGGACATCAGTGGGGAAGAAGAACAGCTGGAGCCTGTTCCCAGTGTGCGCCTGCACAGAGCTGCCAGGAGAAGGGAACAGCTAAGGAACAACGGTCGACTCGGGAGTCAAGCCACAGGTGGGCGGTGAATGGCTCCTCCCAGGGGGAATAAAAGAGGAGCGAAAGAGGAGTGGGGCTTTGCAGGAGACAATTCATTCAATTCATGAGGGTGAAGATCTCTTCCTGACTCCTTGCCAAGTCATTGCTGCTACAGCGTGGCGTTTGGGAGCTATCGGCCTGGCAACTCTCCCAGCCTGATCAAGGTCTGTGGTTGTGAAATCTCATGGAAGACTCTTTGCTGGAGAGGAATTCCCTTGAACCTAAATAAAAAGGGGTTTTATCGGGACGAGGAGTTCGGCTTCGTGATCTTGGGAAGGTCTAGGTCAGAACAGGTGTGTTGTTTACGCAGTGTCCTCACACGTGTTGCCATTCTGGTTTTGAAGCCTAGCTGTTGCTTTGGGGGACTGAAGGACCCTCCCCAATGTGTGTGTGGGGGGGAGGGTCCTAAGCCCCACTCCTTTGGCAAAACAGAGTAAAGATCCAGCGAAATGGTCTAAAAAAGTCAGAGGAGAATCTGAAGCCGTCAACTTTCTGCAAATACTTTAAACTCAACACTTTTTTTTTCCAGAATGGAAACGGGGACTTTCTCTTCCATCAGGCATTGCAGAGATCTATCCTCAAAAGAGAGGGGGGGAAAAGGACAAAACTGATGACCGAAGAACAAACTGTAATCAAGATCAGTCATCTTCTTTTTACGTTCTCTCCGTGGTTTCTTCCACTATACATGAAAGTATTCTAGGTTTTCCCTAATGTTTCATTTAGGCAGAAAATTATGGCCTCTCCTGGAAGCAGGGAGATTGTTTTAGCTTTGCCCCTATTATCCTTGAATTCTATGTATTCGGTTGAAGATCTATTGCTGAGGTCTCCAAACTTGGCAAGAGCAATGCTGGCTGGAGAATTCTGGGAGTTGGTCCACAAGTCTTCAAGTTGCCAAGTTTGGGGAGCCCCGATCTATTGGTTTAAATAAATATATATATACTTTTATTTTAACAACCCAGGACAGAGAGCTGCTGTACACTCTGCCAGTCCTACCAGGTCTGGCTGGGAATGATGATGGAGCCACAGCTGAAGAATTTACTGGAAAGGTCCACCTTGGCTAACGCATCTCTGTTCTACCTCCCGTTAGGATGTTGAAAAATGAAATTTGCCCCTATTAGCATTTTTCAGGCTTGGCCACTTGAAGAGGGGGTTGGGGTGGACTTCAATTCCCAAAATCTCCCAGCCCAGACAAAGGAACTCTGGGAGTTGAAGTCCACCCCGGTCTTCAAATCGGGTTTGAAAAACATTGATTTAAATGGCTGGAAACTTGATACAGTCTTGTGGTTTCCCCCGATCAATGGATGTGTGAATTTAGAGTAGATTAAGAGTTAGAAGGGACCTTGTAGGTCATCTAGTTCAACCCCCTGCCCTCAAATATTGGAAGATGCTCTCCTGTCTCCCCTGCTCCTTCCCTTCCCTAGACTAGCCAGGCCCAGTTCCTGCAACCGCCCATCCTATGTTTTAGTCTCCAGTTAATGATCCCTGTTGCTCTTCTCTGCACTTTCTAGACTCTTCTCCGCACTCTTTCTAGAGTCTCTTTCTAGACTCTGCACTCTTTCTAGAGTCTCTGGACACTCTTTCTAGAGTCTCTGGACACTCTTTCTAGTGTGGTGACCAAAACTGGATGCAGGATTGTAGGTGTGGCCTTACTAAGGCTTTACACTACAGAGTAGCATTAGTACCTCCCTTGATCTTGAACGTATCCCTCTGTAAATGCATTGGCTTTTTTGGCTGGCACTGCATACCATGTTTACATGTTGAGTCCTCCTCGCCTTACACATCCAAGACCAGAAATTTCTGTTGCTAAGCAAGGCTCAGAGGTCGCCAGATTTTATTGTCCTTTTTTTTTGTTTGTTTGTTTTTTTGCCCTGGTTGTTAGGCAAATCTGGGTTCCTGAATGGCTTGTCGGAAGTTAGCTGGGAAACTCACAAAGGGTGATCACATGACCTGCCCCCGCCCCCAAAGGAACGATGGTCCCTGGGCATACCCAGAGTTCTTCCAGCCCCTGCCTCTGATGTTGGTTTTGCAACAACGGTGAATGCTTGAAGGTTTCAGAAGGAAAGGAGGCCACAAGGCGATCTCCGCTTAAAAGATCTTTTATTCACTTCCACTGGTCACAAACTACTTTGCACAGTGCCAGGATGCTTTCGCAGCTTGCGCCGCTGCCCCCCTTCCTCCCCCCCCCCACCCCGGCAGCTTTTCTACTTAACAGCCAGTGCAGCATTCGGGGGTGGGTGGGATGCGGGGTCTCCTTTGGGGTGGCAAGTGTCTCTCAGGGGATCCACTAGGGTAGATTCTCCTGGCCTGTGGGGTGCTTGCCTGTCTGCCTGATAAAAGGTTGGATCCAATTGGAAACAACCACCATTAAACCGGAGTTTCCCAACCTTAGCAGATATAAGATGGGTGGGCTTCAATTCCCCAGCCAGGGAATTCTGGGAATTGAAGTCCACCCTGATGTAGACATTCCCCCCCCCAATAGAAATATGTAGAAGGGAGGAAGAAGAGAGGGGGGACTGATAGGATCAAACCAACCATGATTGTCTTTTCTGTTCAACAAAACCTGCCTTCTTTGGCCCCCGCCCCGTCCCATTGCCAGAAACAAGGCCCCTCCCCTCAATAAATCCAGGCAAAAAAGACCCCAAGCAAAACAAGGAGGCAGGGAGGGGGAGGGAATCCACTGGACCCCCCCCACCTCCCCCCACAGCCCTCATCGTCTTTCCCACCCAAAGAGAGACCTGCGAGAAAGGGGAGGGGTCCTCAGATCACACCCTTCCTAAAAGGGGGAGGGGTTCCTCCTTTGCAGCCATGCCGGGGAACCCCCCCCACCCTCAATAGAAGCGAACCCCTCATCAGAGCTTCTGAAACGGAACCTCCCTCTGTGTGTGTGTGTGTTTATGTCGTTTTATTTTTCAATATATATAAAAAAAACGAATAAAAGAAACCCTCGGAGTAGAAAGCACTCCTGAAAATTTGACCCCCTCCTGGTCCCGAAAGAGAAAACGCCCCCCCCCCTCGCTTCCTCTTCCAGGGACTGCCTAGGCCAGGGGTGGGCAGCTATGGCCCTTTTATGAATTATGGACTTCACAACTCCCAGAATTCCTGAGCAAGCTTGCTCAGGAATTCTGGGAGTTGAAGTCCATAATTCATAAAAGGGCCATAGCTGCCCACCCCTGGCCTAGGTGTAGATCAGGGGTGTCCAAGCTTGGCCACTTTAAGACTTGTGGACTTCAACTCCCAGAATTCCTCAGCCAGCAAAGCTGGCTGAGGAATTCTGGGAGTTGAAGTCCACAAGTCTTAAAGTGGCCAAGCTTGGACACCCCTGTAAGATATATTTCTCTCTCGGAATAGAAACACGTCACAGGTATATTCATAATCATAAGATGGGAAGAAGCATAAATATGCCTTCTTTTTTTCTTTTTTTTTTCAACAGAAAAGAAGAAAAACCCCAACCTTCCCATCCCCCCCCTCCCCCAAAAGCACAAGCAAGTCAGGAAACTTCAAGCGGGGGGGGGGAGAGAAAGAGCCCCCCCCCAAGAGCTGAGTTCACACAACATGCGAACCCTGCCCTCCCCTCCCCGCCGTGGGAAGAGAACTACAGCCGCCGCCCATCCACGGGCTTCCCACGGACGGCGGGGCAAGGGGCGCACAAAGACACGGAGCGACGGGGATTCTCTCAGGAAGCCCCAGACAAACCCAAAGGCAGCAGGTTGTGTGAATGAGGCAGCCGGGATAAAGCCGCCCCTCAACCCCTCCCCCAGAAGAGGATCTGGGGCAGAAGGGGGGAGGGGTGCCTTCCCAGCCCACAGACCTCCCCCCTTTCCCGGGTTTTTTTTTTTTTGTTCCTCCTCCTTCTTTCCTCCTCCTCCTCCTCTCCTTCTCCTTTCCTCCTCCTCCTCCTCCTTTCCTCCTCCTCCTCCTTCTTTCCTCCTCCTTCTTTCCTCCTCCTCCTCCTCTCCTTCTCCTTTCCTCCTCCTCCTCCTCCTTTCCTCCTCCTCCTCCTCCTTCTCCTTTCCTCCTCCTTTCCTCCTCCTCCTCCGCAAGTTCGTGGTTACCGCTCTCTGGCTGCGTGGGGTCTCCTCCCCGGTCCAAGAGCTCCGGGCGGGGAAGAGGAGGAGGAGGAGGGAGGGAGGGGGCCGCGCGCGCGGAGATGGAGACCCTCCCTCTGCGGGGCGCAGCTCAGGCGGTCCGGGCTGTGGGCGGGTGGGTGCGGGGTCTCTAGCGGGCGCAGGCGGGGGCTTCGTCCAGCGAGCGCTTCTTGAGCTCCTTGGCCAGGCGGGGCGGGTGGGGCGGGCGGGGGGCGGCCGGCCTGCCGCGTTCGGGGCTCTGCCCGGCGGCCAGGAGCAGCAGCTGCGTGTCTTGCAGGGGACGGCCGCCGCTTCCTCCTCCTCCTCCGGCCGGCCCCCCGCTGTCCTCGGCTTCCACCCGCAGGTACGCCTTGGCCTTGTGGTGCCGCGCCTGCCGGTCGCTGAAGTCGATCACGCGGCACTCGTAGGTCCCTTCGTCGGCCGGCTTGACCCGCGAGAGGCGCAGCTTGTGCGAGATGTTGCTGCCCGCCACCTTCACCACCTGCGGGCACAGAGAGCAGAGCAGAAGGGTCGAGGGGGGGGCGCCAGGGACGGGGGGGATGGGGTGGGGTGGGAGAGATGACCTTCCGGGTGCCCTCCCCCGCGCGGGCTAGGATCCCTTCCCTCCCTTGGATGACGCCCCCCAGGGGGACGGGCAGCAACGAAATTAAGAATGGAATAGAAATAGAAATAAAAATAGAAATAGAAATGAAAGGAATAGAATAGAATAGGAATAGAATGGAATGGAATACAAATAGGAATAGGAATGGAATAGAAATAGAAATAGAAACAGAAAAAATAGAATGGAAATGGAAGGAATGGAATAGAATAGAATAGAATAGAATAGAATAGAATAGAATAGAATAGAATAGAACGGAAATAGAAATAGAAATAATAGAAATGGAAGGAATGGAATAAAAATAGAATAGAATAGAATAATAATATAATAGAATGGAATGGGGGAGAGTAGAACAGAACAGAACAATAATATAATATACAATAAAATAAAATCCATTTGGATGACCACTTGGGTGCTCAGATGACCACTTTGGATGACCACTTGGGTGTCCAGTTCTATGATCCTAAGGAGAGAACCTCTTTGATCCAGCGGTTTAGATGCCAGGCTAGAAACCAGGCGGCAGTGAGTTCCAGTCCTGCCTTGGGCACGAAAGCCGGCTGGGTGGCTGACTTTGGGCCAACCCCCAGGAATTGGTGAGTTTTACTTCTGCCTTAGGCACAGAAAACCATTGGGTGACTTTGGGGCGGGTCCTTCCCTTCCAGCCTGGCCCACCTCACAGGGTTGTTGTTGTACTAGTGGAAAATGGGAGGAGGAAGATTAAGACACAACAAGGCACCCTGGACTGTTCGCTGTTGGCAAAGTCACTTGGCACCTGCCAAGCAAAAGAAATACATACATACATATAAAAATTCCGTCTTTTTTTGCAGTCCGAAGGAAGGGAAACCAGGTCTCATGTGGTGCGTTTGTGACTTTCCTGAGAATTGTGTCGCCTTCTTTTCCCTCTCTTTTGCAAAGTTATATTTATGGATGCCTGTGACTGAGGCGGGAGGCCCCTACACAAACACACACACACACACACACACACACCTCAGAAGAATGCTTGCCATGTGCCCGCTGAGGGAGCGGGGAGAGAGATTTACTGGGGAATGCTTTAAGGCCCCTTCAGCATCCCTTAAGTGGGGGGAACCCACACCTCATGCACACATTTCCTGGTCCTCCCAGGCTTGCTTGCGATGTCCCCTCCCTCACGCACAAAATCCCTGCCAACATGCACAGAACTGGCACCGCAGCGCAAAACGACCACCTTGCAAACCCCCACAAGCTCTGTGTCAGGATCCCAGCGGTGACCCCATTTAAAGCATGAGTCTCGAGCCAAATTTCCAAAAGTTCAAAAGGATTTATTGGGAGTAAACATGCCGGCACTGCCTGGGTGCAGCTGACTCTGACACACATAATTCACTGCCACCCTTGACCTTGGGTGTATCCTAATTCATGGGACACCTCCATAGCCCAGAGTCATCCGTCATGCTCTCCAGTTAGAATTTTGCATGGCAGAAACTTCAGTCACCTAGTTCCTATCTTTGAAAACATTTGTGGAATGCACTTTCGGTTTGCAAGCTGCCGCACTGCTCCCCCCTCCCTCCCTTTCTCTTGACAACTCTAAAAAGACCACAGAAATATTGTATGAGTTGATACTCCAGGAACCTTTGTGATGTGGTGTGGAGAAGGTCACAGCAGAGGAAAAAGACAGAAGGTGTCCACTTTTGGTCTACAGCTGACACCTTCCTGGCAGGGATAGGGTGATGTTTATCTCTTTAAGCTGCCAATTCAGGGGTGTTTGCAACACACACACACACACAAACCTCAAAAAAAAAATCAAGGTAGTGCCACATGGGTTGTTTTGACCACACTCTGAGGACACCCCTGGCTGTCATGAACTAAACAGACCAGGCCCCATAATGCAAGAAAGTCGGATTTTCTGTCCCAACATTTGACCAAGGATAGTCAGCTTAGCACAAAGAACACAGAATAACAGGGTTTCGAAGGGACCTTGGAGGTCTTCTAGTCCAACCCCCTGCTCAAGCAGGAGACTTTATACCATTCTGGACAAGTAGCTGTCCAGTCACTCTTAAAAACCTCCAGTGTTGGAGCACACTCAACCTCAGGAACACAGAACATAGAATAATAGAGTGGAAAGGGACCTTGGAGGTCCTCTAGTCCAACCCCCTGGTCAGGCAGGAAACCCTATAGGGTACCATTTCAGACAGCTGGTTGTCCAATCTCTTCTGAAAGCCTCCATTCCCTTCTGGAGGGAAACTATTCCATTGGTTGGTTGTGCTCACCGTTAGGAAATTTCTGCTGACTCAGAATCACAGCTTAACAGAGTTGGAAGGGACCTTGGAGGTCTTTTAGTCCAACCCAAATGGGAGAGCCTATACCCATGATAGCAAACCTATGACACGTGTACCACAGCTGGCACGCAGAGCCATTTGTGTGCGGGCATGTAAGCCCCAGTCAAAGTTACCTGCACTGTGCATGCGTGGGCCTCCCAGCTGATTTTTGGCCCATTTGAGGCCATTTTCTCCCTCCTGGGGGCTCGAGGGAAGCCTCTGCAGCCTCAGAAGGCCGAAAAATGGGCCTTCCGGAAATACCAGAAGTGCTGAAACGGGCCCGTTTTTCAGCCTCCCAAGGTTGCAGTGGCTTCCCTCGAGCCCCCAGGAGGGAGAAAATGGCCTCAAACCAGCTGAAAACCAGCTGGGAGGCGCACACATGCGCAGTGCGGGTAAGGGGGCAGGGCAGGGGTCGTTGCACACACATGCACGGGGGTGGGGTTGTGGATTGTGAGTGCCAGCGCTTGCACACTTTCAGCACACCACAACAGAAAGGTTCGCCATCACTGGCCTATACCATTTTGAAAAAAATGGTTGTTCAGTCTCTTCTTAAAAGCCTTCAGCGATGGAGTAATCCACACCTTCTGGAGGTCCAGAGATCAAACCTCACCACACGGCAGAAAAGGGTAGAGAAAGTTGGAGACGGTGCCCCCCAAACCCGAGCTTTGCCCTCCCCCCTGGCCCTCCCGTTGGCCCACTAGCCACCCCCACCCCCCAGTTCCTCTCCATCAAGTGGGGGGGGCAGTCTCCCCCAGGCAGGGTACTGGAGTCGATGTCTGTGGCTCGTGGGAGCTAATTAGCTTTCCTAAAAGCAAATGGCTTTTGCTGTTGGAATTTATCACCTAATGAAATTTAAGACTTGCTTATGAGCTGCAGATGCTGCTCTGGGGCCGGGTCCATAAATCAGCGTTTATTACCCGCCCTGAAGCCAACTGCCTCCCTTCCCCATAATCTCAGCGGGTGGGAAGGTACCCTCCCCTCCCCTTCCCCACTGCCGTTCTGTAGGCCGAGATGCTCCCTTGTTTAAAGCGTGGGACAAGGTCACGGACAAAAAACAGCCCTTCTCCGACAAAGGACAAGGGAGGAAGACGAAGAAGCAGGCCGGTCAGAACAGGCTCAGAAAAGAAGTGCCAAAGAATTTCCAAGGAGCCAGATAACTGTCCTAGGAGGATTTGCAGAAAGGAGGAGGAGGAGGAGGAGGAGGAGGAGGAGGAGGAGGAGGAGGAGGAGGAGGAGGAGGAGGAGGAGGAGGAGGAGGAGGAGGAGGAGGAGGAGGACAAAGATGATTGAAAGGCCCTTGGTGCTCTCTGAGCTAGGTTGTTCTCTTGGGAGACCCAAGTAGGTCAGTGCTAGAAGGGGGAGGAGGAGGAGGAATAAGAAGAAGAAGAAGGAAGAAGAAAGAAGGAGAAGGAAGGAGGAGGAAGAAGAGGAGGAGGAAGAAGAAGAAGAAGAGGAGGAGGAGGAGGAGGAGAACTGTGGAGTCCTTGGTACTCTCTGAGCCTAGTTGTTTTCTTGCAGATGTTTCATAACCGAAGTAGCGAACATCATCAGTGCTAGAAGGGAGTGGGATTGGAGGAGGAGGAGGAGAGCTGGGGTCCCTTGTGCTCACTGAGCTTGGCAGTTTTGTTGCAGAACTTACATTACTTAACTGGGGAACATTTGTGCAAGGAGCAGCCGAGGGATTAACCTGGTTCACAACGGTTTGGGAGAACCAGTTGTTAACTTTGTGTGCCGTTCGGTGAACTGGTTGTAGGAAGAAATCATGAGGGCAGAGAACCGGCTGCTCAATGATTTGAATCCCACCACTGTCTCCGTGCTTTTGGGGATGGCCAAGCCACCCTTGAGGTCACTGTTCCCAACCCCAAACCCCCCCCCCCAACCTTTTTTCCAACACCAGTAGCTCTGGTCGTGAAGTCTTGGACTGCCCTCTAGAAAGGACTGCTCCCAGCGGGCAGATTGTGGTTGGCTGGGGGATTCTAGAATACTTAGACGGTATAGAATAACAGAGTTGGAAGGGGCCTTGGAGGTCTTCTAGTCCAGCCCTCTGTTTAGGCAGGAGACCCTAATGCAGAGGTCTCCAAACTTGGCAACTTTAAGACTTGTGGACTTGAACTCACAAATTCCTTGGGTGTCCAATCACACTTGGCCAATAAAAAAAGAATTCTATTTTATTCTATTCTAAAAAAAAATGTTGAGGCTCTAGAAAGGGTGCAGAGAAGAGCAACAAAGGTGATCAGGGGACTGGAGGCTCAAACATACAAAGAACGGTTGCTGGAATTGGGTAGGTCTCGTTTAATGTAAAGGAGGACTAGGGGTGACATGATAATAGCATATTGAGGGGGGGAGTTGCCACAAAGAAGATGAGGTAAATCTATTCTCCAAAGCATCTGAAGGCAGGATAAGAAGCAATGGGTGGAAACTCATCCAGGAATCAACCTGGAATTAAGGGGAAACTTCCTGACAATGAGAACAATGAACCAGTGGAATGGCTTCCCTCCTGAAGCTGTGAAGGCTCCACAACTGGAAGTTTTTAAGAAGAGACTGGACAACCATTTGTCTGAGATGGTAGAACCTCCTGCCTGAGCAAGGGGTTGGACTAGAAGACCTTTGGGGTTCCTTCCAACTGTATTATTTTGTTTTGTTATTCTGTTCCTCTTCTATGATCCCGTGTAATTGTGTATCCACACCATGAAGCCCAAAGGAAGTCTAGAATGGGATAGGATCTCCTGCCACAGGCTGGGGCTCAGACTCGAAGACTTCTAAGGTCTCTTCCAACCCCATTGTTCTATATTGTAGGCTGCCTCTTCCCTCCTTCCCCTAACTATTTGCCCCAAGATTAGCTGGATTACTCAGATGAAGTCCTTTTGGCCATGGGAGAATCCTAGGAAGCTGGACGGATCAGGTCCCAGCTGGTCGCAAATCTGCTCTCTGGTTCTTTTGTACAGGTAAAGGTTCCCCTCGCACCTACGTACTACTCGTTTCCGGCTCTAGGGGGCGGTGCTCATCTCCGTTTCAAAGCCGAAGAAGAGCCAGCGCTGTCTGAAGACCTCTCAGTGGTCCTGTGGCCGGCCGGACTCAACGCCTTCGAAGGTGCATGGAACGTTGTTCCCACCAAAGGGGTCCCTATTTTTCCACTTGCCTTTTTTTACATGCCTTTGAGCTGCAAGATTGGCAGAAGCTGCTGGGACAAGGAACCGGAGCTCCCTCCATTACGCAGTGTTAAAACCCAGGAAAATGAAATATTTTTGGATATACTAGAAAGGCAGGATATTTCCCCTAAAAAGAAAAGTAGAAACTCAGAGAGGCAGAAACTCAGCCTCCCCCCACTTTTCCTAATGGGCCATTACTGTGGCCTGGGCTAGTCTATTTTACATAACAAAGATCAACTCCAGGTAGAGCTATAATAGGAGTTGCCCAAAGCTCTTTCATGACATCATCATCCTGCAAAGGCTCAACCAAGCCTGGGACTCAGGACAGCCTACAGAGTTGCCCCTGCATGGCCCCATGGGAGTCTGACAACCAATCAGAATACAAGCTCAAATTCAATTCCCAACAGAGAGTATAAAAACCCAGGAATTCTCAGCATCTCTTCCTTTTTTTTTCCTTCTTTCTTCACCCAAGGCATGTGATCCTGTCCACCATTAAACCATCTTTCCAAGCAGCCATGAATGTTTCCGGTGTCTTTCTTCCCCACTTGGAACTGAACCCCAAAGGATAATTCTCCCAACAGCGGTGCTAAGGATTCGAACCGCTGAACTGCTGACTTTTCCTATTGACAAGCTCGGCGTCTAAGCCACTGAGCCACCTCATTCATCCCTTTCCTGGTTCTTTGTACAGCCTGACAACTCCAGAGCTCCATTTCAGTCCTGGAGGGCTGAAAAATGTTCTTTACAGGACCCCTGGGCCTTTCCCGAGGAAGTTGGCACAAAAGTTAATTTCGCCCTTGGAAAAATTTATGGGCTTCTCTTCCCCAGACAACCCTGAAACGGGGCTCTCCTGGGGGCAGCCCCATTTCTGAATCGTCAGCGCATGAACCCCTCGGAGGGGAGGAATGGCGGAGGCTGCAGGTGGCTTTCCCACGAATGGATGCACACCGCTCATCCTGCGGGGTCCTTTCCCCAATCTGGAGATACACCCCCGCCTCTCTCGCTCACTCCTGGAAACAGGTTCTGGCTTCGGAAGCAGAAAACGGGGGGGGGGGGGTTTCGAAAGCCCTCCAAGTGGAGTTGCTTCCATTCTCTCAGAATACAGGTGTCGTACCAGAAGTATATTGTAGCTTCGCTACTGGATCTTCTGGCCTGCAACAATCCTTTATTGGAGAATGCGATTGATGACCTCCGGCCTGTGAATGTGCTTCATTGGAGAATCTGATTTATGACCCACCCAGAGGGGAGGGGGAAAACAGGGTCTGTCAGGCCCCTGTCAGAGTCTGAATCCGAGGAGGAAGCTGGACAGCCGGCAGGAGTGGGAGTGTGGCTCCGTTGGCTGTGGAGGAGGCTGGGGAAGGGCAAAGTCTGGCTGGGCAGAGCAGGGAAGAGGTAGAACAAGGGAGAGGAAGCTCAGAGGAAGACCCAGACCCACCCCCTCTTCATCCTAGGGCACGCAGGGAGGAACAGAGAAGGGAGCAACGTGGGTTGCGTGGCTTATGGGGGAGGAAAGGGGCCTGATTCCTTTCATTAGCTGCAGCTGGGAAGACAGTTGATAAGAAAGGCAGGCTGTGTGAGGCAGACTGCTGGGAGCAAATGTGACTTTATCCTGTGTCATCATGGTTTATCTGTGTTCCTGGCGTCTTCCCAACCATGTGTGTTCTGCCGTGCCTTTAAGTCTGAAATTCTTGCTCCTGCCCTGCCAAACTAATGACTTCAGTTTGGCTTGTTTGGACTTTAAGTTACAGTTTGTGTTGCTCATGTTTTGGACTTAAGTTTCTGCCACCAAAGGCTGTTCCTGGGAGAACGATTGATCGGTAGGAAAACGGGGTGGGGGATTTTCCTGCAGACTTTTGGGGGGATTTTCCCAGGGTTTCTGGTCCGTGGGATTTAAAATGATGAGCTTGGTGGTCCCTGAAGTCCAAAAGGCTGGCAACCCCTGCCCTATATCATTTCAGACAAATATCTGTCCAATTTTTTTATTGAAAACCTTCAGTGATGGAGCACTCACACCTTCACACCTGGCATTAGCCCCTATACAACAATAAACTTCAACGGTAGGCAATCAATTTAACGAAGAGAAAACTAAGAGGTTAATATGGGCAGAAAATGCAAAACAATTTATGCACAGATGGATTTTACTCCAGAAAATGTGAAATATTTAGGAATCTTCTTCAGGGCAAATAGTAAGGATTTATTCATGGACAATTATGTACCAAGTTGGGAAAAAATAGTTATTCCCCCCCCCCTTTTTTTTTTTTAAAATTGCAAGACTGTCTAGGGAATTCGGGAAGTTGAAGTCCACATGTCTTCAAGTAGATTAACAGAATGACAGAGTTGGAAGGGACCTTGGAGGTCATCTAGTCCAACCCCCTGCTCAAGGAGGAGACTATATCATTTCAGACAAATGGCTGCCCAATCTCTTCTTGAAACCCTCCAGAGATGGAACACCCACAACTTCATATCTGGCATTAACCCCTACGGTGTTTGTTTAATGACGGCCACAAAAAAAATGTCACCAAATCAGACACAGTCCCTGCAGCGACCCAAGTGCTCAATGACGGCCATGAGATGAGGACACAACCTCTACGGTCAATTGGGGTGCCCTTCCTTTGGTCTGACTAGGGAACCCTGGGAGTTGAAGGACATGCTTCTTATGCGCCGTTGTGATTTACAAGAACCTGGGCCAGATTAGCCGAGTATTAAAATAACATCATGTCAGAAGCGAAGCGCTCTGAAAATATTCTTCTATATTTATCCTGGGGGTTAAAAAAAAAAAAAAACTCTTCTGCTGAAATGAGCAGGAAAATAATTGCAAAATCTTTCAGTGCACAGAGGGAGCCTTGAGAGGGCAGGAGAAACGTGTATTTTTTTAACTAATTAGCTGACTCTGTTCCCGTGACTTTCTCTGCCTCAAACTCTGCTAAAGGGGGAGAGAAAGAAACCAGGATACGTTGGAAGTGAGCACCCACCTCTCCCCTTGGAAAATGAAATATTTTAGGATATACTAAAAAGGTAGAACATTCCCCTAAAACAGAGAAGAAAAACTCAGAAGCAGAAGCTCACTCCCACCTTTGTTAACGGGCAGGCCATTAAGGCCAGAGTAATCTACATAACAAAGGCCTCTGTCCAAGTGCTCCAGACAAAACCTACAAAGTTAGCTAAGAACCCGCCCCCCCCCCCCCCGCCACTGGGAGTCTGACAGCCAATGGGATACATTTCTTACACAGGGACAGGAAACAATAAGATGGGGCCCAACAAAGCATATAAAACCCAGGTCTCTCAACATCTTGGCCCTTCTTTTCCTTCACCCAACATCTTGAAGCCTGTGACCGTCCCTTTCACTTTGGAGCTCCAAGCCAGGTGGTCCTGTCCACTATTAAACCATCTTTCCAAGCAGTCACCATGTTTCCAGTGTCTTTTCCCCCCACTTGGAACTGAACCCAGGAGGATAATTCTTCCAACAGATACAAACCATGATGCTTGCAAAAGAACTAGGATTTGGCCATAGATGTTGCATTAGTTCTCCTTATGAGACAAGCCAGGCTTGGACCTTTCCCCACCTTAGCTACTTGAAGATGGATGGACTTCCAACACCCAGAATTCCCTGGCACAAATGCACTCCTTTTGATGTGTATCCCCATTGTGGCCTACTTACTCTCTTGTAATCCCTTTCTCTGCAATCTCTCCCCTCTAGGGGGTGGGAGGCAGGAGTGGGATTCTACCAGTTTGCACCTATTCACTAGAACCGGTTGTTAACCTTCTAAGCAGTTGGGAGAACCAGTTGTTAGAAGAAATTACTGGGCTAATCCTGTAAGGGAGGCAGGAAGGAAACATTCTGGTGTTGCCTACAGAAACTGCCTCTCCATTAAACCTTATTACATTCTTGGCAGGACTAGATTTCCTGTCTCAGGAACTTCTCTGGAGATTTTTTCCCCCTCCTTTGCTGGTACTTTGCTTTTGTGGAGGGACCACTCAAAGTTACAATGGCACTGAAAAAAGTGACTTATGACCGTTTTTCACACTTATGACTGTTGCAGTATCCCCACAGTCATGAGAGGTCAGGCAAGGAGATGTTGGGTTGGCCACGCCCAGCCGGTCACATGACCACCAAGCCATGCCCACCAACAAAGCCACGCCCACAGAACCAGTTGTTAAAAAATTTGAATTCCACCCCGGTGGGAGGGGAAAATGAGTATGGCTGAATGGGAATTCTGGGAGCTGAAGTCCACCCATTTTCAAGTGGCCAAGATTGAAAAGAAAAAAAAAACACTGGCCTGGAACAATTCCTTGACTCTTTTTGATTTTTGGACCCCCAACGATTAACACAGCTCTCTCCTGCAATGCCTAATCAGGGCCCATCATCCCCTGCCCAAGGAAGAGCCTTTCCCAAGTGAGCCTCGGAAGAGGCCGATGCAACCAGGCGAGTCCCCAGAAATAAATTTGCAAGGTTTTTAGCCCAGCCTGAACATTACTGGCTAAGCCTGTCTGGCTCCATCAAGAGAAAAGATCGATCACTTTTGATGAGTCTCCCATCTGGGGAAGGACCTCAGCAGCCTGTTTTTTTTTTTAATCTCAGAAGCAGGAGAAGGTCCTCAAAGTTTATGGGCCCCCAGGAGCCCATGCATCTGGCCCCAAAGGGGGTCACCCTTCCAAGAACACATTTTGGAGAGCGTCAAAGGGCTTCGAGCCTCCTTTCTTAGCCTTTCAGTTGGCTCAAAACTCTCGGAAGGGTTTTTTGTTTTTGTTTTGCTGCTTCAAATCAAAATTTCTCATCCTTGGCCATTTGAGGATGGGTGGGAGTCCAACTCCCAGAATCCCCCAGCCGGTCAAGCTGGAGGAGGAGGAGAAGCTAGCCCAAGCTGTCTGGGCAATTCTGGGAATTGAAGTCCACCCGTCTTTAAGTGGCCAAGGATGACAATTGCTTTAATCAAGAACGGAAAGGACCTCTAGTTTGGAATGAACCCAAAGCTGTCAAATGCTGGGCATAGAGCATCCCTCTACTAAACAATTAATTCCCTCAATACTGTCCAACTCTTTGCTAAGTCTGCATTACTGTTACTATTAATCTTCCTATCCTTCCTTTCACCCATCTCCTCCCACTTATGACTGTAAGACTGTAACTTGGTTGCTTGTATCCTTACGATTTTTATTGACTGTTTTCTAGTATGGTTTTTTGTTTTTTTTAAATTATTTTACGTAAACATTCCATCTTTCATTTAAACAGTGTGTCGTCTGGGTATAAATATCTTGTGCAATAACCATTACAATTAGTACATATTCATTACTATAATATCATTACTCTATTCTTACTTCATACTACTACATATAATGTATCTAATTACAATAACAATTCTTAGCATATTTAATTTCCTATTCACATCTTTACTATTTTCCGCTGGTCTTCTTGGATTTTCTAATTTCCATTTTTATTCTACAGCCATTGATAATCCTAGTATGATTTGATTGCTTATTGTACCCTATGAGTATGATTAAGTGTTGTACCTGATGATTCTTGACTCTTGACGAATGTATTTTTTCTTTTATGTACACTGAGAGCATTTGCACCAAAGACAAATTCCTTGTGTGTCCAATTACACTTGGCCAGTAAAGAATTCTATTCTATTCTATTCTATTCCTATTCTATTCCTATTCTATTCTATTATTCTGTTCTGTTCTAATTCTAATTCTATTCCTATTCTATTCCTTGATCTCTATTGTATCCCCGTTAATGCAACCTAGGATTGCATTAGCTTTTTTGGCTGCTGCTATACATGACTGGCTCCTATTTAGCTGGTTGTCCACTAAGACTCCAAGATCCCTCTCCCAGTTCCTGCTATTGAGCCTGGTTTCACCCAGTTTATATGTGTCCTTTGGGTTTTTCTTGCCTAAGTGAAGGACTTTACTTTTCTCTAAATGGTATTTCTAGTCCCGCCTTCAGAATGAAAGCAGCTGGGTGCCTTTGGGCGAATCCCCATAAGACGGCGAGTTCTAATTCCGCCTTAGGCATTGACTTTGGCTCGATCCCTCTCTCTCTTAGCCCTACCCACCTCCCAGGATTGTTGTTCTGGGAAAAAAAAAAACAGGAAGAGGAAGTTCTATTGGATACATTCGCCACATTGAGTTATTTGTAAAAATAATGAAGACAGGATAAAATAAACAGAGATCAATAAACTCCAAAGAAACTAGGTAACTGGTCCTCCCAGCCGGGACTTGAACTCTTCGTTTGGTAAGGAACCAGGAGCCGCCTCCTGAATTCCCAAGGGGCAACACATCGCAGAGCATGCATGATGCAAATTCCACCATTTGCAGCATGAATTAATCATGCTTGCTTCGACAATTGCGGTTCTAAGCAGGAGGACAAACCCGGCCAGAACCGGCAGGTTCCTGCCCCTGACAGTGCTGTGCCCAGAGGGCAGGGGGAGAGTTTAACAATTAGAACATAGAATAGAACTGGAAGGCACCTTGGAGGTCTTCTAGTCCAGCCCCCTGCTCAAGCAGGAGAATCTATAGCATTGTGGATACGTTTGTGTGGTATTCCTGGCACACACAGCCCCATCCATCCATTCATCCATCCGAGCAAAGGAAAGACAAAATGAAGTGGGAGCCCTTGGCACATGCAATTTATATTTTGGGCACTGTGCTTGCTCTGCACGTTAGTTGGGGTGGGATTCATGCATGGGCACTGCAGCGGCAGCCATGGGTACAGCTGGGCCCTGAAGCCAAGTTTCCAGGAAAGGGGAAACGCCCAACCTGGTTTATTCGATTGCATCCATCCTGCTGTTAGGAAAAGGGGTGTAGCCAGCAGACCCTGACACCATCCAGGCACTGCCTGAGCGGAAGGAAAAATAAAGTTGCCCCCCCCCCACTCCCCAAATGAAAGGGGCTCAGTGACAATTCGCCGTGGCCAGTTCTCCACAGGACAAGAGTTAAAATAATCTTTTAAAAATGATGGAAGGGAATTGAAGGGGGGATGCAAAAGGAAGGACAAAGTGAAAAAGGGAAAGGCAAAACATTAAAATAATTTTGATTGATTCTAAATACTGAAGTTGAATTGTGAAATTGCCCCCTGGGGGGTGGTCCCATTCCCCCAGCCAAGAGCCCCAATGTAGCATCGGCTTGGGGTGAAGCATGAGGGTCTGTCAGAATTAGGGTGCCAACTGGAACCTCTTCAGAAGGGCCCCTGGATGCTCTCTCAGCTGGGTGGCTTCATTGCAGACATTTTCATGACCCATGTAGGGAACATCATCAGTACTAGAAGCCAGCAGGGTTTGCAAAGAAGAGGAGGAGGAGAGGAAAGAAGAAAGGAAGAAGAGGAGGAGGAAGAGGAAGGAAAAGGATTCTGGGGTCTCTGGTGATCTCTGAGCTTGGTTGTTCTCTAGCAAACCTTTCATGATCCAACTAGGTAACATCATCAGTGCTAGTAAGGAGTACAGTTTCCCATCAGTTTCATATTCTGGTGGCTTGTCCTGTCAGTGTATGTGGGGTTGGTTTGGGAAGTTCTTTGGCTGGGCTGTTTACTCTTCACTTATTTGGCAGTTCCTCAGTTGGGGTCCAGTTTACTTCTCGATGATGGCCCTGATGTTAATCTTGTTAAATTTCTGCTCATCCGGGTGCCGATTTCTCTCTCTCTCTATGTGTGTGTGTGCTTTGATCTTTCTGTTCCCTTGCTGATTGTCTCTTTTGCACTGGTAGGTAGTAACCCTGTGTGGAAATGTTACTATGGATTGCAAGTCAGCGTGCGATATGCCAGACGCTGAATATAAATGGAACAAAATCTCTGAATTGAAAGGACGAGAAGGCCACAAAGAATTGGAGAAAAAGAAAAACTTCTAACAACATAATTTGCATGTGTCTAAAACCCACGCCCCACTTCCCTGAGCCCCATTCAGAGCCCGCCGTGGCCTCTGATCGTGCGCGGGGGAGGGGGACTCCACAAACCTTCTTTAAACCACCTTTCATCTGAGGCACAGGAGACGCAGTGTCTCTGGAGTTGGGAAGGGCTGCAAATCAGCCGCCTCCGTGGCTTGAAAGAGGCGCTTCAGCGGAGACCCCACGGGGGTGGGGGGAAAGGGGGGGGATAAAAAAAGAGAAGCTGGAGGCTTGAAGTCGCTCATGGAATAAACCTCAGAAATGAAAGAGTCTCCCGGGCCGGCAGTTCACAGAGACCAAGGAGTCATGTGAAGTTCGAAGCACCGCAGGCTCAGATGGCTCATTCCAACCCCACCCGCTTAAATCCCCACTTCAAAGATACCTTGAAGGGGCGGGAATATTCAGCCTTTTGCAAATTTTGCAAATTAGGCCTTTGCAGGACTCGGGGAGGCTGGAGAGCACGTCTCCCACCCCTTGCCTGCCCCCAATCTGCTAGACCCGTGATGGCGAACCCATGGCACGTGTGCCACAGGTGCCATGCAGAGCCATTTGTGCCAGCACACGAGTTGCAGGCAAACTTACCTCACTCCGCATGGTTTGAGGCCTTTTTCAGCCTTCCAAAGGGAAGGCTTCTGCAGGCTTTGCAGGCCGAAAACTAGGCCCGTTTCAACACTTCCTGTTTTTCTGGAAATACCGGAAGTGACAAAGCGGGCCTAGTTTTCAGCCTGCAAAGCCTGCAGTAGCCTTCCTGAAGCCTCTGGGAGGCCGAAAAAGGCCTCAAACCGGCCGAAAATCAGCTGTGAGGCGCAGTGCAGGTAAGGGGTTGGCGGGGGTGGGGATTGCGTGTGCATGCGTAGGGGGCATAGGGGGGCACGCATTGCCTTCCGGGTGCTGGCACACGAGCGTAAGCGTACAAGTGCACACACAACTTTTGACACAGGAGAGCCCAAAAAGGTTAGCCACCACTGTGCTAGATCCTGTTCTGCACCCCCAGAACCAACAGTTAAGTTGGGATAAAAAACGGGGAGGAGAGAACTGGAAACCACTGAGGATGTTACCTAGCTGGGTAATAGCAAAGGTGCTTTTTTTCCTAAAAGGCAACTAGATTTCATTTTTTTCCTCCTTGAAGGTGTTTTACTTCTCCTCCAGGAAGCTTCTTCAGTTCTGACTGAATGGCAGAGGATGGAAGGATTGATATTCCTTGCAGGCATCCCTCTGGTTGTTTGCAGCCTGAAGGCCAGGGCTTAGCTCCCCAAGACTCATTTGAAGACAGAATAAGAGAATTGGAAGGGAGCTTTGAGGTCTTCTAGTCCAACCTCCTGGCTCAAGCAAGAAAGACCATTCCAGACAAATGGCGGTCCAGTCGCTTCTGGAAAACCTCCAGGGAAGCCGTTCTCCAATTGTTCTGTTCGGAAATTTCTCTTTAGTTCTAGGTTGGAATCATCCTTAAATCCTTCCGTTCCTTGCCATTCAGTCAGAACCGAAGATGCTTCTTGGATGAGAAGTGAAACGTCCTCAAGGAAGACACCCCCCCCCCAAAAAAAAGTCCAGATGCTTTTTGAAAAGCACCTTTGGGACAATCATGACTTGGATCCAGATCTGGTTTGGGTCATGAAACATCTGCAAGAAAACAGCCAAGCAGAGAGAGCATCCAGGACCCCACAAGAATCCTCCTCCACCACCACCATTCTCCTCCTCCTTCTCTTCCTTCACCATTCTTCTCCTCCTTCTCTTCCTTCTCCTCCTTCACTATTTTCTCCTTCTCCTCCTTCTCTTCCTCCTCCTTCACTGTGCTGTCCAGCCAGTGTATGGGAATTGGATAGTTAGGTAGCAATTGTAAGCTGTCCCCTTAAGGGAATGCATCATGGTAAATGTAGTTAAGGTATCCTGGGAAATGGAGTCCATGTCACGTGACCACATCTGTTATCCTGATTGATCACTAAATTGACCCTCGATGGGTTGGGGGAGTTTTCCTCACCCTTGGCTGAACCCACGGACTTGTGGTAACTGTTCTACCTCTATCGTTACAAGATGGGAGAAAAAGGACAGGAGATAAACCATCTTTTGACTGTTCTGTATTCTGTACAGTGGTTGATTTGTCTTGTGTACAGAAGCAGATAGATAAACTCAACAAAACATTCATACAAAGTCTTTATTATTGGTTCATCAGGTATCCTCATAACTCACATTTGTGATGAAGTTCTTCTTAATGTCCAAATCCTTTGCGTATCTGTCTTGTAGGCAAAAAGATGGTTATCTCCTGATCCCTTTCCTCCCATCTTGTACTTACCATAAGTCCATGAGTTCAGTCAAGAGTGAGGAAACCGCCCCTAAACCATTGAGGGTCAATTTAGTGATCAATCAGGATTACAGATGTGGTCACATGACATGGACAACATTTCCCAGGATACCTTAACTACATTTACCATGATGCATTCCCTTAAGGGGACAGCTCACAAATGCTACCTAACTATCCAATTCCCATACACTGGCTGGACAGCACATTCACTATTCTGCTCCTCCTCCTCCTCCTTCACCATTCTCCTCCTCCTCCTCCTCCACCATTCTCCTCCTCCTCCTCCTCCACCATTCTCCTCCTCCTCCTCCACCATTCTCCACCTCCTCCATCATTCTCCTCCTCCTCTTCCTTCTTCACCATTCTCCTCCTCCTCCTCCTCCAACATTCTCCTCCTCCTCCTCCTCCAACATTCTCCTCCTCCTCCTCCTCCTCCTCCTCCTCCACCATTCTCCTCCTTCAGCATTCTCCTCCTCCTCCTCCATCATTCTCCTCCTCCTCCTCCTTCTTCACCATTCTCCTCCTCCTCCTCCACCATTCTCCTCCTCCTCCACCACCACCATTCTCTTCCTCCTTCTCCACCACCATTCTCTTCCTCCTCCTCCATCATTCTCCTCCTCCCATTCCTCCTCCACCATTCTCCTCCTCCTCCACCATTCTCCTCCTCCACCATTCTCCTCCTCCTCCACCACCACCATTCTCTTCCTCCTCCTCCACCACCATTCTCTTCCTCCTCCTCCATCATTCTCCTCCTCCCATTCCTCCTCCACCATTCTCCTCCTCCTCCACCATTCTCCTCCTCCTCCTCCTTCTTCACCATTCTCCTCCTCCTCCTCCACCATTCTCCTCCTCCTCCACCACCACCATTCTCCTCCTCCTCCACCACCACCATTCTCTTCCTCCTCCTCCATCATTCTCCTCCTCCCATTCCTCCTCCACCATTCTCCTCCTCCTCCACCATTCTCCTCCTCCTCCTCCTCCACCATTCTCCTCCTCCTCCACCACCACCATTCTCTTCCTCCTCCTCCACCATTCCCCTCCTCCTCCACCATTCTCCTCCTCCTCCATCATTCTCCTCCTCCCATTCCTCCTCCACCATTCTCCTCCTCCTCTACATTCTACTCCTCCTCCACCATTCTCCTCCTCCTCCTCCTCCTCCTTCACCATTCTCCTCCTCCTTCACCATTCTCCTCCTCCTCCTCCTTCTTCACCATTCTCTCCTCCTTCACCATTCTCCTCCTCCTCCTCCTTCACCATTCTCCTCCTCCACCTCCTCTTTCTTCACCATTCTCCTCCTCCTCCTTCTTCACCATTCTCCTCCTCCTCCTCCGTTCACCATTCTCCTCCTCCTCCTCCTTCACCATTCTCTTCCTCCTCCTCCATTCTCCTCCACCTTCTTCACCATTCTCCTCCTCCTTCTTCACCATTCTTCTCCTCCTCCTCCTTCTTCACCATTCTCCTCCTCCTCCACCACCATTCTCCTCCTCCTCCTCCTCCTTCACCATTCTTCTCCTCCTCCACTCACCATTCTCCTCCTCCTCCTCCTTCACCATTCTCCTCCTCCTCCTCCTCCTCCTTCACCATTCTCCTCCTCCTCCACCACCATTCTCCTCCTCCTCCTCCTTCACCATTCTCCTCCTCCTCCTCCTTCACCATTCTCCTCCTCCTCCTCCTTCTCCACCATTCTCCTCCTCCTCCTTCTCCACCATTCTTCTCCTCCTCCTCCTTCACCATTCTCCTCCTCCTCCTCCTTCACCATTCTCCTCCTCCTCCTCCTACCATTCTACTCCTCCTCCACCATTCTCCTCCTCCTCCTCCTTCTTCTCCATTCTCTCCTCCTTCACCATTCTCCTCCTCCTCCTCCTTCACCATTGCTCCTCCTCCTCCTCCTTCACCATTCTCCTCCTCCACCTCCTCTTCTTCACCATTCTCCTCCTCCTCCTTCTCCACCATTCTCCTCCTCCTCCTTCTCACCATTCTTCTCCTCCTCCTCCTTCACCATTCTCCTCCTCCTCCTCCTTCACCATTCTCCTCCTCCTTCTTCACCATTCTCCTCCTCCTCCTCCTTCACCATTCTCTTCCTCCTCCTCCATTCTCCTCCACCTTCTTCACCATTCTTCTCCTCCTCCACCACCATTCTCCTCCTCCTCCTCCTTCACCATTCTCCTCCTCCTCCTCCTTCACCATTCTCCTCCTCCTCCTCCTCCTTCACCATTCTCCTCCTCCTCCTCCACCATTCTCCTCCACCTTCTTCACCATTCTCCTCCACCTTCTTCACCATTCTCCTCCTTCTCCTTCACCATTCTCCTCCTCCTCCTCCTTCACCATTCTTCTCCTCCTCCTCCTCCTTCTTCACCATTCTCCTCCTCCTCCTTCACCATTCTCCTCGCTCCTACTCCACCATTCTCCTCTCATCCTCCTCCTCCTCCTTCACCATTCTCCTCCTCCTCCACCATTCTCCTCCTTCTTCTTCACCATTCTCCTCCTCTCCTTCTTCACCATTCTCCTCCTCCTCCTCCTCCTCCTCCTTCACCATTCTCCTCCTCTCCTTCTTCACCATTCTCCTCCTCCTCCACCATTCTCCTCCTCCTCCTTCACCATTCTCCTCCTCCTCCTCCTCCTTCACCATTCTCCTCCTCCTCCTCCTTCACCATTCTCCTCCTCCTCCACCACCATTCTCCTCCTCCTCCTTCACCATTCTCCTCCTCCTCCTCCTCCTCCACCATTCTCCTCCTCCTCCTTCACCATTCTCTCCTCCTCCTCCTCACCATTCTTTCCTCCTCCTCCTTCTTCAACATTCTCCTCCTCCGTCCTTCACCATTCTTGTCCTCCTCCTCCTTCTTCACCATTCTCCTCCTCCTCCTCCTCCTTCACCATTCTTCTTCTCCTCCTCCTCCTTCACCATTCGTTCCTCCTCCTCCTTCTTCAACATTCTCCTCCTCCTTCTTCACCATTCTCCTCCTCCTTCTCCTCCTTCACCATTCTCCTCCTCCTTCTTCACCATTCTCCTCCTCCTCCTTCACCATTCTCCTCCTCCTCCTTCTTCACCATTCTCCTCCTCCTCCTTCTTCACCATTCTCCTCCTCCTCCTTCACCATTGTCCTCCTCCTCCTCCTTCACCATTCTCCTCCTCCTCCTCCTTCACCATTCTCCTCGCTCCTCCTCCTTCTTCACCATTCTTCTCCTCCACCTCCATTCTCCTCTCCTTCTTCACCATTCTCCTCCTCCTCCTCCTTCACCATTCTCCTCCTCCTTCTTCACCATTCTCCTCCTCCTCCACTCACCATTCTCCTCCTCCTCCTTCTTCACCAGTTCTCCTCCTCCTCTTTCTTCACCATTCTCCTCCTCCTCCACCACCACCATTCTCCTCTTCCTCCTCCTCCTTCCACCATTCTCCTCCTCCTCCTCCTTCACCATTCTCCTCCTCCTTCTTGACCATTCTCCTCCTCCTCCTCCTTCACCATTCTCCTCCTCCTTCTTCACCATTCTCCTCCTCCTCCTCCTTCACCATTCTCCTCCTCCTCCTCCACCACCATTCCTCCTCCACCTTCTTCACCATTCTCCTCCTCCTTCCTCACCATTCTCCTCCTCTTCACCATTTCCTCCTCCTCCTCCTTCTTCACCATTCTTCTCCTCCTCCTCCTTCTTCACCATTCTCCTCCTCCTCCACCTTCACCATTCTCCTCCTCCTCCCTTCACCATTCTCCTCCTCTTCACCATTCTCCTCCTCCTCCTCCTTCTCACCATTCTCCTCCTCCTCCACCACCATTCTCCTCCTCCTCCTCCTCCTTCACCATT
Organism: Hydrophis major; assembly: GCA_033807585.1. NCBI lineage: Eukaryota > Metazoa > Chordata > Lepidosauria > Squamata > Elapidae > Hydrophis > Hydrophis major. The sequence goes on from CM066330.1 coordinate 264,409,450, forward strand.
CTCCTCCTCCTCCTTCTACCATTCTTCTCCTCCTCCCTCCTTCTCACCATTCTCCTCCTCCTCCTTCTTCACCATTCTCCTCCTCCTCCTTCTTCACCATTCTCCTCCTCCTCCTCCTCCACCATTCTCCTCCACCTTCTTCACCATTCTCCTCCTCCTTCTTCACCATTCTCCTCCTCTTCACCATTCTCCTCCTCCTCCTCCTCCTTCTTCAGCATTCTCCTCCTCCTCACCACCATTCTTCTCCTCCTCCTCCTCCTTCACCATTCTCCTCCTCCTCCTTCTTCACCATTCTCGCTCCTCCTTCTTCACCATTCTTCTCCTCCTCACCACCATTCTTCTCCTCCTCCTCCTCCTTCACCATTCTCCTCCTCCTCCTTCTTCACCATTCTCCTCCTCCTCCTCCTCCACCATTCTCCTCCACCTTCTTCACCATTCTCCTCCTCCTTCTTCACCATTCTCCTCCTCTTCACCATTCTCCTCCTCCTCACCACCATTCTTCTCCTCCTCCTCCTCCTTCACCATTCTCCTCCTCCTCCTTCTTCACCATTCTCGTCCTCCTTCTCACCATTCTCCTCCTTCTTCACCATTCTCCTCCTCCTCACCACCATTCTTCTCCTCCTCCTCCTCCTTCACCATTCTCCTCCTCCTCCTTCTTCACCATTCTCCTCCTCCTTCTTCACCATTCTTCTCCTCCTCACGCACCATTCTTCTCCTCCTCCTCCTCCTTCACCATTCTCCTCCTCCTCCTTCTTCACCATTCTCCTCCTCCTCCTCCTCCACCATTCTCCTCCACCTTCTTCACCATTCTCCTCCTCCTTCTTCACCATTCTCCTCCCCTTCACCATTCTCCTCCTCCTCCTCCTTCTTCACCATTCTCCTCCTCCTCCTCCTTCTTCACCATTCTCCTCCTCCTCCTCCACCACCATTCTCCTCCTTCTTCTTCACCATTCTCCTCCTTCTTCACCATTCTCCTCCTCTTCACCATTCTCCTCCTCCTCCTCCTCTTCTTCAACATTCTCCTCCTCCTCCTCCTTCTTCACCATTCTCCTCCTCCTCCTCCACCACCATTCTCCTCCTTCTTCTTCACCATTCTCCTCCTCCTCCTTTATCATTCTCCTCCTCCTTCACCATTCTCCTCCTTCTTCTTTACCATTCCCTCACCTCCTTCTTCACCATTCTCCTCCTCCTCCTCCTCCTCCTTCACCATTCTCCTCCTCCCCTTCTTCACCATTCTCCTCCTCCTCCTCCTCCACCATTCTCTTCTTCCTCCTCCTCCTCCTCCTCCTCCACCATTCTCCTCCTCCTCCTTCACCATTCTCCTCCTCCTCCTTCTTCACCATTCTTCTCCTCCTCCTCCTTCTTCACCATTCTCCTCCTTCTCCTCCTTCACCATTCTCCTCCTCCTTCTTCACCATTCTCCTCCTCCTCCTTTACCATTCTCCTCCTCCCCTCCTTCACCATTCTCCTCCTCCTCCTTCTTCACCATTATCCTCCTCTTCACCATTCTCCTCCTCCTGCTCCTTCTTCACCATTCTTCTCCTCCTCCTCCTTCTTCACCATTCTCCTCCTCCTCCTCCTCCACCATTCTTGTCCTCCTCCTCCTTCTTCACCATTCTTCTCCTCCTCCTTCTTCACCATTCTCCTCCTCCTCCTCCTTCACCATTCTCCTCCACCTTCTTCACCATTCTCCTCCTCCTCCTCCTTTACCATTCTCCTCCTCCTCCTCCTTCACCATTCTCCTCCTCCTCCTTCTTCACCATTCTCCTCCTCCTCCTTCACCATTCTCCTCCTCCTCCTCCTTCACCATTCTCCTCCTCCTCCTCCTCCTTCTTCACCATTCTTCTCCTCCTCCTCTCACCATTCTCCTCCTCCTCCTCTCCTCCTTCACGATTCTCCTCCTCCTCCTCCTTCACCATTCTCCTCCTCCACCACCACCATTCTCCTTCTCCTCCTTCTTCTTCACCATTCTCCTCCTCCTCCTTCTTCTTCACCATTCTCCTCCTTCTCCTTCTCACCATTCTCCTCCTCCTCCTTCTTCACCATTCTCCTCCTCCTCCTCCTTCACCATTCTTCTCCTCCTCCTCCTTCTTCACCATTCTCCTCCTCCTCTCACCATTCTCCTCCTTCTTCTTCACCATTCTCCTCCTCCTCCTCCTCCTCCTTCTTCACCATTCTCCTCCTCCTCCACCATTCTCCTCCTCCTTCCCCATTCTCCTCCTCCCTCCTCCTTCATCATTCTTTTCCTCCTCCTCCTTCTTCACCATTCTCCTCCTCCTCCTCCTTCATCATTCTTCTCCTCGTCCTCCTCCTTCATCATTCTTCTCCTCCTCCTTCTTCTTCACCATTCTCTCACCTCCTTCTTCACCATTCTCCTCCTCCTCCTCCTCCTCCTCCTTCACCATTCTCCTCCTCCCCTTCTTCACCATTCTCCTCCTCCTCCTCCTCCACCATTCTCTTCTTCCTCCTCCTCCTCCTCCTCCTCCTCCTCCTCCTTCACCATTCTCCTCCTCCTCCTCCTTCACCATCTCCTCCTCCTCCTCCTCCACCATTCTCCTCCTTCTTCTCTTCTACCATCTCCTCCTCCTCCTCCACCATTCTTCTCCTCCTCCTCCTTCTTCACCATTCTCCTCCTCCTCCTCCTTCACCATTCTTGTCCTCCTCCTCCTCCTTCACCATTCTCCTCCTCCTCCTCCTTCTTCACCATTCTTCTCCTCCTCCTCCTTCTTCACCATTCTCCTCCTTCTCCTCCTTCACCATTCTCCTCCTCCTTCTTCACCATTCTCCTCCTCCTTTACCATTCGCCTCCTCCTCCTTCTTCTTCACCATTCTCCTCCTCCTCCTTCTTCACCATTCTCCTCCTCCTCCTACTTCACCATTCTTCTCCTCCTCCTCCTTCTTCACCATTCTCCTCCTCCTCCACCATTCTCCTCCTTCTTCTTCACCATTCTCCTCCTCCTCCTCCTTCTTCACCATTCTCCTCCTCCTCCACCATTCTCCTCCTTCTTCACCATTCTCCTCCTCCTCCTCCTCCTCCTTCATCATTCTTTTCCTCCTGCTCCTTCTTCACCATTCTCCTCCTCCTCCTCCTCCTTCATCATTCTTCTCCTCATCCTCCTCCTTCATCATTCTTCTCCTCCTCCTCCTTCTTCACCATTCTTGTCCTCCTCCTCCTTCTTCACCATTCTCCTCCTCCTCCTCCTTCAACATTCTCCTCCTCCTCCTTCTTCACCATTCTCCTCCTCCCCCTTCTCACCATTCTCCTCCTCCTCCTCCTCCACCATTCTTCTCCTCCTCCTCCTTCTTCACCATTCTCCTCCTCCTCCTCCTTCACCATTCTTGTCCTCCTCCTCCTTCTTCACCATTCTTCTCCTCCTCCTCCTTCTTCACCATTCTTCTCCTCCTCCTCCTTCTTCACCATTCTCCTCCTCCTTCACCATTCTCCTCCTCCTTCTTCACCATTCTCCTCCTCCTCCTTTACCATTCTCCTCCTCCTCCTCCTTCACCATTCTCCTCCTCCTCCTTCTTCACCATTCTCCTCCTCCTCCTCCTCCTTCACCATTCTTCTCCTCCTCCACTCACCATTCTCCTCCTCCTCCTCCTTCACCATTCTCCTCCTCCTCCTCCTTCACCATTCTTCTCCTCCTCCTCCTTCTTCACCATTCTCTTCCTCCTCCACCATTCTCCTCCTTCTTCTTCACCATTCTCCTCCTCCTCCTTCTTCACCATTCTCCTCCTCCTCCTTCTTCACCATTCTCCTCCTCCTCCTTCTTCACCATTCTCCTCCTCCTCCACCATTCTCCTCCTTCTTCTCACCATTCTCCTCCTCCTCCTCCTCCTTCACCATTCTTCTCCTCCTCCTCCTTCTTCACCATTCTCCTCCTCCTCCACCATTCTCCTCCTTCTTCTTCACCATTCTCCTCCTCCTCCTCCTCCATCATTCTCCTCCACCTTCTTCACCATTCTCCTCCTCCTTCTTCACCATTCTCCTCCTCTTCACCATTCTCCTCCTCCTCCTCCTCCTTCTTCACCATTCTCCTCCTCCTCACCACCATTCTTCTCCTCCTCCTCCTCCTTCACCATTCTCCTCCTCTTCACCATTCTCCTCCTCCTCACCACCATTCTTCTCCTCCTCCTCCTCCTTCACCATTCTCCTCCTCCTCCTTCTTCACCATTCTCGTCCTCCTTCTTCACCATTCTCCTCCTTCTTCACCATTCTCCTCCTCCTCACCACCATTCTTCTCCTCCTCCTCCTCCTTCACCATTCTCCTCCTCCTCCTTCTTCACCATTCTCCTCCTCCTTCTTCACCATTCTTCTCCTCCTCACCACCATTCTTCTCCTCCTCCTCCTCCTTCACCATTCTCCTCCTCCTCCTTCTTCACCATTCTCCTCCTCCTCCTCCTCCACCATTCTCCTCCACCTTCTTCACCATTCTCCTCCTCCTTCTTCATCATTCTCCTCCCCTTCACCATTCTCCTCCTCCTCCTCCTTCTTCAGCATTCTCCTCCTCCTCCTCCTTCTTCACCATTCTCCTCCTCCTCCTCCACCACCATTCTCCTCCTTCTTCTTCACCATTCTCCTCCTTCTTCACCATTCTCCTCCTCTTCACCATTCTCCTCCTCCTCCTCCTCCTTCTTCACCATTCTCCTCCTCCTCCTTCTTCACCATTCTCCTCCTCCTCCACCACCACCATTCTCCTCCTTCTTCTTCACCATTCTCCTCCTCCTCCTTTATCATTCTCCTCCTCCTTCACCATTCTCCTCCTTCTTCTTTACCATTCCCCACCTCCTTCTTCACCATTCTCCTCCTCCTCCTCCTCCTCCTTCACCATTCTCCTCCTCCCCTTCTTCACCATTCTCCTCCTCCTCCTCCTCCACCATTCTCTTCTTCCTCCTCCTCCTCCTCCTCCTCCTCCACCATTCTCCTCCTCCTCCGTTCACCATTCTCCTCCTCCTCCTTCTTCACCATTCTTCTCCTCCTCCTCCTTCTTCACCATTCTCCTCCTTCACCATTCTCCTCCTCCTTCTTCACCATTCTCCTCCTCCTCCTGTTACCATTCTCCTCTCCTCCTCCTTCACCATTCTCCTCCTCCTCCTTCTTCACCATTATCCTCCTCTTCACCATTCTCCTCCTCCTGCTCCTTCTTCACCATTCTTCTCCTCCTCCTCCTTCTTCACCATTCTCCTCCTCCTCCTCCTCCACCATTCTTGTCCTCCTCCTCCTTCTTCACCATTCTTCTCCTCCTCCTTCTTCACCATTCTCCTCCTCCTCCTCCTTCACCATTCTCCTCCACCTTCTTCAACCATTCTCCTCCTCCTCCTTTACCATTCTCCTCCTCCTCCTCCTTCACCATTCTCCTCCTCCTCCTTCTTCACCATTCTCCTCCTCCTCCTTCTTCACCATTCTCCTCCTCCTCCTCCTTCACCATTCTCCTCCTCCTCCTCCTCCTTCTTCACCATTCTTCTCCTCCTCCACCACCATTCTCCTCCTCCTCCTCCTTCACGATTCTCCTCCTCCTCCTCCTTCACCATTCTCCTCCTCCACCACCACCATTCTCCTTCTCCTCCTTCTTCTTCACCATTCTCCTCCTCCTCCTTCTTCTTCACCATTCTCCTCCTTCTCCTTCTTCACCATTCTCCTCCTCCTCCTTCTTCACCATTCTCCTCCTCCTCCTCCTTCACCATTCTTCTCCTCCTCCTCCTTCTTCACCATTCTCCTCCTCCTCCACCATTCTCCTCCTTCTTCTTCTCCATTGTCCTCCTCCTCCTCCTCCTCCTTCTTCACCATTCTCCTCCTCCTCCACCATTCTCCTCCTCCTTCCCCATTCTCCTCCTCCTCCTCCTTCATCATTCTTTTCCTCCTCCTCCTTCTTCACCATTCTCCTCCTCCTCCTCCTTCAGTCATTCTTCTCCTCGTCCTCCTCCTTCATCATTCTTCTCCTCCTCCTTCTTCTTCACCATTCTCCACCTCCTTCTTCACCATTCTCCTCCTCCTCCTCCTCCTCCTCCTCCTTCACCATTCTCCTCCTCCCCTTCTTCACCATTCTTCTCCTCCTCCTCCACCACCATTCTCTTCTTCCTCCTCCTCCTCCTCCTCCTCCTCCTTCACCATTCTCCTCCTCCTCCTCCTTCACCATTCTCCTCCTCCTCCTCCTCCACCATTCTCGTCCTTCTTCTTCACCATTCTCCTCCTCCTCCTCCTCCACCATTCTTCTCCTCCTCCTCCTTCTTCACCATTCTCCTCCTCCTCCTCCTTCACCATTCTTGTCCTCCTCCTCCTCCTTCACCATTCTTCTCCTCCTCCTCCTTCTTCACCATTCTTCTCCTCCTCCTCCTTCTTCACCATTCTCCTCCTTCTCCTCCTTCACCATTCTCCTCCTCCTTCTTCACCATTCTCCTCCTCCTTTACCATTCTCCTCCTCCTCCTCCTTCACCATTCTCCTCTTCCACCAACACCATTCTCCTCCTCCTCCTTCTTCTTCACCATTCTCCTCCTCCTCCTCCTTCACCATTCTCCTCCTCCTCCTTCTTCACCATTCTCGTCCTCCTTCTTCACCATTCTCCTCCTTCTTCACCATTCTCCTCCTCCTCACCACCATTCTTCTCCTCCTCCTCCTCCTTCACCATTCTCCTCCTCC
>CM066330.1:264416187-264473687 GCA_033807585.1 Hydrophis major
TCCACAAGTCTTAAAGTTGCCAAGGTTGGACAGCCCCCGCACTAGAAGACCTCCAAGCCAGGTCCTTCCAGTTGTGTCCTTGTGTTAACCCCTGAGGCCCATTGCAGAGGGAGTCAAATTGCAAAGAGGCAAGCACGCACATACAAGCCCCCCCCCCCCCCCGCCTTCACCCGGTTCTTGTGCAATTTCCGCGGTGCGCCAAACTGCATAACACTCTTTCCAGGGTTAGTCCTGACAACATCTGTCCAGGGTCCTGACAACATCTGTCCGAAGATGCTGTTCCCCGCCTCTCCTTCTGCCTGCAGGAGGAAAGTTAGCTGGGAAACCCAGCCATTTTCAACCGTGGGTAGGGGGGAGGAGTTAGTGTTAAATGCTCTAATGACTAGACAATGCAAATCTATGCAAATGAAGGTGCAACTACAAGGGATGAGTCTTCACGCTCTCTTCCCCCCCCCCCCCCGTTGCAAATGAAATTGGCTGATTAAATTTTGCAGAAATTATTTTATTATATACATGCAAGCCTCCCTCGACGGGCTCCTGCTCTTCATTCGAAGTGTGACTGGAAATATTTTAAGCAGACGGCTAGATTAAACACCCATGTCTTTGGGCACACAAATTCACACCCATACACCCATTATCTGAAGTGCAGAGGGCACCCTTTCTGTTGCAGGAAGTTTCCTAACCCCACCATATTACCATTCGAGTCCCTGCCGGCTGCAGAGATAATTACTTTTTTATAAAAGGACAAATAAAAGATCCCTGGTTATTAATATTTCCTGGAATGGGGCCCGGAGGGTGGAGTCCAGCAGGAGGAATTTAATCAAGAGCAGGGCAGATCCTGTCCAAGGTGGAAGGAATGGAGGAAGGAGGGTTCCTCCCCAGGTGGGGCCCACAATCAACCCTTAAAAGGTGATACCTTTTCTCAGGTGCGGCTCCATTCTGGCACCTGGTTCCCAGCAGGGGAAACTGGGGAGTGGGATTTTGAGGGTCTTTTTGGACCCATTCAAGATAGGATTTCCAAGAATCAGGAATTGTCTGTAAGATTCACCTCCCAGAATCCCTCAGCCAGCAGACTTTCATGTGGTGGACTTCAACCCAAAATGGATTCGGTGTCAGAAGAGGGACTCTGGGAAGGGACGGACAGATGGATGGAAGGAAGGAAGGAAGAAAGGAAGGAAGGAGGGAAAGAAGGAAGGAAGGAAGGAAAGGAAAGGAAGGAAAGACAGATAAATATAGAAAGGTAGCTAGGTGGATGGATGGAAGAAGGGAAGGAAGGAAGGAAGGAAGGAAGGAAGGAAGGAAGGAAGGAAGGAAGGAAGGAAGGAAAGACAGATAAATATAGAAAGTTAGCTAGGTGGATGGATGGAAGAAGGGAAGGAAGGAAGGGAAGGAAGGAAGGAAGGGAGGCCCTGCCAAGCTTCCAGCACCTTCTTGGGCAGTGCCAGTGTGAAGCACAGTGCTCAGCCTGGCCTTTTCTTTCTAAGGGTTGATTAGAATAGAATAAACTCTATGGCCACTTTGAATGTACCCTGATGGGCGTCCACTGCAATGAAGACAAGCTGGCTTCCAGCTCTCAAAGGGTCTCCCCTTCTCATCTGAACATAGGCAGGTTCGCTCCGGCCACCTCTGGCCGTCCCACCACTGACCTTCTCGCTGTCGTTCTCCGTGAACTTGTTGAGCAGCCGTGTCCTTTGCTGACTCCGCAGGTTTCTCAGGAGGGAGGCCAGGATGGAGCAGACGTGCTCTGGGGACGGACCGGAGGAAAGGGAGGGTGGGAGAAAGGCAGGCGTGAGCAATTCCTTCTGATTTACTCTCTCTCTCTCTATATATATATATATATATCTAATTTAAAAACCTCCTTTCTCTCGTAGAGAGAAGATGTAAAAATAACAACCAGGTAAAAAGTCTGCAGAGATTCTGCATCCTCTAGGTCAGGGTTATAAGGATATGAGATGCTAGGTCATTCTGACCCAACAGAAACCTGTGAATGATCCACTGTGCTTCGATGGACCTAACAGGAAGACATGGCCGTGAGCATGAGGGTCGTTTCCAAGGACAAGGAAACAGGTGTTATGCAACAATCACAGGGGTGTGGCATATGGAGATATGTAGTTGCATAGATTGTGAACCCGGGAAAGAGGCAGAAACTGTATATTTGAACCTGTATATAAACCCCAGCCCTCCTGCGGAAAATGTCTTCTGCCATGAGCAGAATTCCCTTTCGCAAAAGCTAAATAATAATAATAATAATAACAACAACAACAACAACAACAACAATGCAGCTCTTCCATATTGTTCACCGTCTCCAGTTGTTTTGTGATTATTATCACATTACTCTCCATATATACAGCATGTACACATCCAATTTAAAAACCACCTTTTTCTCACAGAGAAGATGTAAAAGTAACATCCAGATAAAAGTCTGTAGAGATTCTCTACCTTCCCGGTCAAAGTTGTCCCAAAGGTGCTGCTTTTCCCAAGAGGCAACTGGACTTTCTGGGGGTTTTTTTGTTTTCTTGGAAGACGTTTCTCTTCTCATCCAAGAAGCTTCTTCAGCTCTGACTGAATGAGGGGGAAGGGAAGGGTTTATCTGCAACTGTCTGCAAAGACTACAAATCCTTCCATTTGTCACCATCCAGTCAGAGCTCAAGAAGCTTCTTGGAGGAGGAGTGAAATGTCTTCAAAAGAAAAAACAAGCACTTGGCTCTTTTTTTTTTTTCAACCAGGACCCGGAGAACGCAGGACTGGACTGCCCTCTGTCAGAAATGGTGTCAGGTCTGGTGCTTGGGCAGGGGGTTGGATTAGATGACCTCCAAGATCCCTTCCAATTCTGTTCATCTATTAATATTCTGTTCCTTCGGTCGGTGGTGGTCATCGAGTGACTTTTGTGAACATGTTGGGGCCATAGAGAGCGTGGAGTGGGACAAGCTATTCTCCAAAGCCCCCGAAGGCCAGACAAGGCATAATAATGGATGGAAACTGATCAAGGAGAGATTCAACCTGGAAATAAGGAAGGATTTCCTGACAGGGAGAACAATTAATCAGTGGAACGGCTTGCCACAAAGAGCTGTGGTTGCTCCATCACTGGAGGTGTTTAAGAAGAGATTGGCTTGAGCAGAAGGCTGGACTAGATGACCTCCAAGATCCCTTCCAACCTTGTCCTTCTGTTATTTTCTTTCCCCCAGGCCAGGAGGGGGAACTGGCTGGCTAAAGACACCCTCCCCCCCCCCAAAAAAAAGGCTTGGTTTGGCTGCCCCTGACGGACAAGCCCACCCCAAATCCTCCGTTCTCCTCCCCCTGGATCCTTGGAGGGACCCCTGTAGATCCATGGGGGTGGGGAAAGAAGGGGGCCTGAAGGGAGCCAGGGGGAGGGAAGAGATCTCTGGGCAGCCTCATGGCCTCTCCTGCCTCCCAGAAGTGAGAGAGAGAGAGAGACGCTTTTCAGAGGTTCATTTATTGCAGGGGTCTCCAACCTTGGCTCCTGGAAGCCTGGCGGACTTCAACTCCCAGAATTCCACAGCCTGGCTGTGGAACTCTGGGAGTTGAAGTCCGCCAGGCTTCCAGGAGCAAAGTTGGAGACCCCTGATTTATTGTGTTCCATTCACAGTGAAGGTTTCAGGCTGAAAAACAGGCGGGGGGGGGGGGGGGAAGGAAGGAATCGCTGCCCAGAGACAAAGCCTCGTGCCGGGATTTAAGCAGCAAAGAGGAAAGGGGATTTTTTTTTGCAGGGGGTGGGCGGGTGGCCCTCCAGCAGGCAGAAAAGCTGGTGGGGGCAGCCGCTTTTCTGCCCCTGCGATGGATGGACGGGGTGGCCAGGGGGCTCCTGAATGACTCGGCTGCCCTGCCCGAGGGGTCAGGATGGGCCATAGTTCAATGGGAAAATGCCAGCTGCCCAATTTCCTCCTTGCGATGGAAAGGATTACAGAAAAGCAAGGGTGGGACGGGACCCCGGAGGTCTTCTAGTCCAACCCCCTGCTCTGGGATTCTGGGATGCAGGCAGGGCTGGAGAGGCTCCATTCACCGGATTGATCTCTTTGACTCCACTGGTTGTAAAGCAGAATAGCAATCCCTCCGTTCATGCCTGGCCACTGGGTCAGTTCTTCATTGGGCCCTCTCGCTTTTCAGCTGCCCCCCCCCAACAAGGCTGCGGTTCTTCTTCCTCGACGCCCCCTTTGAATGGGCATTGGCCCAGCGGGGAGGGGAGACCACCACGGAAGGTTGTTGTGCAGGGAGGTCAACAAACAGCGCCTGAAAAGCACCACCCACCACCTATCCTAAGAAAGACGCTGAGGGTTTTTGCAGGCAGGGCAGTAGGAGGGAAGGAGGGAGGGAAGAAAGGGAGGAAAAAGAGGGCGGGAAGGAAGGAAAGATAGAGGGAGGGTGGGAGGGAAGGATAAAGAGGGAGGGAAGGATAGATAGAGGGAGGGTGGGAGGGAGGGAGGGAGGGAGGGAAGGATAAAGAGGGAGGGAAGGAAGGATAAAGAGAGAGGGAAGGAAGGAAAGATAGAGGGAGGGTGGGAAGGAAGGATAAAAGGGGAGGGAAGGAAGGATAGATAGAGGGAGGGAGGGAGGGAAGGAAGGAAAGATAGATAGAGGGAGGGAAGGAAGGATAAAGAGGGAGGGAAGGAAGGAAAGATAGAGGGAGGGTGGGAAGGAAGGATAAAAGGGGAGGGAAGGAAGGATAGATAGAGGGAGGGTGGGAGGGAAGGATAAAGGGGGAGGGAAGGAAAGATAGATAGAGGGAGGGTGGGAGGGAGGGAAGGATAAAGAGGGAGGGAAGGAAGGAAAGATAGATAGAGGGAGAGAAGGAAGGATAAAGAGGGAGGGAAGGAAGGAAAGATAGAGGGAGGGTGGGAAGGAAGGATAAAAGGGGAGGGAAGGAAGGATAGATAGAGGGAGGGAGGGAGGGGGGGAAGGATAAAGGGGGAGGGAAAGAAAGATAGATAGAGGGAGAGAAGGAAGGATAAAGAGGGAGGGAAGGAAGGAAAGATAGAGGGAGGGTGGGAAGGAAGGATAAAAGGGGAGGGAAGGAAGGATAGATAGAGGGAGGGAGGGAGGGAAGGAAGGAAAGATAGATAGAGGGAGGGAGGGAAGGATAAAGAGGGAGGGAAGGAAGGATAAAGAGGGAGGGAAGGAAGGAAAGATAGAGGGAAGGTGGGAAGGAAGGATAAAAGGGGAGGGAAGGAAGGATAGATAGAGGGAGGGTGGGAGGGAGGGAGGGAGGGAAGGATAAAGAGGGAGGGAAGGAAGGATAAAGAGGGAGGGAAGGAAGGAAAGATAGAGGGAGGGTGGGAAGGAAGGATAAAAGGGGAGGGAAGGAAGGATAGATAGAGGGAGGGTGGGTGGGAGGGAAGGATAAAGGGGGAGGGAAAGAAAGATAGATAGAGGGAGAGAAGGAAGGATAAAGAGGGAGGGAAGGAAGGAAAGATAGAGGGAGGGTGGGAAGGAAGGATAAAAGGGGAGGGAAGGAAGGATAGATAGAGGGAGGGACGGAGGGAAGGAAGGAAAGATAGATAGAGGGAGGGAGGGAAGGATAAAGAGGGAGGGAAGGAAGGATAAAGAGGGAGGGAAGGAAGGAAAGATAGAGGGAGGGTGGGAAGGAAGGATAAAAGGGGAGGGAAGGAAGGAAAGATAGAGGGAGGGTGGGAAGGAAGGATAAAAGGGGAGGGAAGGAAGGATAGATAGAGGGAGGGTGGGTGGGAGGGAAGGATAAAGGGGGAGGGAAAGAAAGATAGATAGAGGGAGAGAAGGAAGGATAAAGAGGGAGGGAAGGAAGGATAGATAGAGGGAGGGTGGGAGGGAAGGATAAAGGGGGAGGGAAGGAAAGATAGATAGAGGGAGGGTGGGAGGGAGGGAGGGAAGGATAAAGAGGGAGGGAAGGAAGGAAAGATAGATAGAGGGAGAGAAGGAAGGATAAAGAGGGAGGGAAGGAAGGAAAGATAGAGGGAGGGTGGGAAGGAAGGATAAAAGGGGAGGGAAGGAAGGATAGATAGAGGGAGGGTGGGTGGGAGGGAAGGATAAAGGGGGAGGGAAAGAAAGATAGATAGAGGGAGAGAAGGAAGGATAAAGAGGGAGGGAAGGAAGGAAAGATAGAGGGAGGGCGGGAAGGAAGGATAAAAGGGGAGGGAAGGAAGGATAGATAGAGGGAGGGAGGGAGGGAAGGAAGGAAAGATAGATAGAGGGAGGGAGGGAAGGATAAAGAGGGAGGGAAGGAAGGATAAAGAGGGAGGGAAGGAAGGAAAGATAGAGGGAGGGTGGGAAGGAACGATAAAAGGGGAGGGAAGGAAGGATAGATAGAGGGAGGGAGGGAGGGAAGGAAGGAAAGATAGATAGAGGGAGGGAGGGAAGGATAAAGAGGGAGGGAAGGAAGGATAAAGAGGGAGGGAAGGAAGGAAAGATAGAGGGAGGGTGGGAAGGAAGGATAAAAGGGGAGGGAAGGAAGGATAGATAGAGGGAGGGTGGGAGGGAAGGATAAAGGGGGAGGGAAGGAAAGATAGATAGAGGGAGGGTGGGAGGGAGGGAAGGATAAAGAGGGAGGGAAGGAAGGAAAGATAGATAGAGGGAGAGAAGGAAGGATAAAGAGGGAGGGAAGGAAGGAAAGATAGAGGGAGGGTGGGAAGGAAGGATAAAAGGGGAGGGAAGGAAGGATAGATAGAGGGAGGGAGGGAGGGAGGGAAGGATAAAGGGGGAGGGAAGAAAGATAGATAGAGGGAGAGAAGGAAGGATAAAGAGGGAGGGAAGGAAGGAAAGATAGAGGGAGGGTGGGAAGGAAGGATAAAAGGGGAGGGAAGGAAGGATAGATAGAGGGAGGGAGGGAGGGAAGGAAGGAAAGATAGATAGAGGGAGGGAGGGAAGGATAAAGAGGGAGGGAAGGAAGGATAAAGAGGGAGGGAAGGAAGGAAAGATAGAGGGAGGGTGGGAAGGAAGGATAAAAGGGGAGGGAAGGAAGGATAGATAGAGGGAGGGTGGGAGGGAGGGAGGGAGGGAAGGATAAAGAGGGAGGGAAGGAAGGATAAAGAGGGAGGGAAGGAAGGAAAGATAGAGGGAGGGTGGGAAGGAAGGATAAAGGGGAGGGAAGGAAGGATAGATAGAGGGAGGGTGGGTGGGAGGGAAGGATAAAGGGGGAGGGAAAGAAAGATAGATAGAGGGAGAGAAGGAAGGATAAAGAGGGAGGGAAGGAAGGAAAGATAGAGGGAGGGTGGGAAGGAAGGATAAAAGGGGAGGGAAGGAAGGATAGATAGAGGGAGGGAGGGAGGGAAGGAAGGAAAGATAGATAGAGGGAGGGAGGGAAGGATAAAGAGGGAGGGAAGGAAGGATAAAGAGGGAGGGAAGGAAGGAAAGATAGAGGGAGGGTGGGAAGGAAGGATAAAAGGGGAGGGAAGGAAGGATAGATAGAGGGAGGGTGGGAGGGAAGGATAAAGGGGGAGGGAAGGAAAGATAGATAGAGGGAGGGTGGGAGGGAGGGAAGGATAAAGAGGGAGGGAAGGAAGGAAAGATAGATAGAGGGAGAGAAGGAAGGATAAAGAGGGAGGGAAGGAAGGAAAGATAGAGGGAGGGTGGGAAGGAAGGATAAAAGGGGAGGGAAGGAAGGATAGATAGAGGGAGGGTGGGTGGGAGGGAAGGATAAAGGGGGAGGGAAAGAAAGATAGATAGAGGGAGAGAAGGAAGGATAAAGAGGGAGGGAAGGAAGGAAAGATAGAGGGAGGGTGGGAAGGAAGGATAAAAGGGGAGGGAAGGAAGGATAGATAGAGGGAGGGAGGGAGGGAAGGAAGGAAAGATAGATAGAGGGAGGGAGGGAAGGATAAAGAGGGAGGGAAGGAAGGATAAAGAGGGAGGGAAGGAAGGAAAGATAGAGGGAGGGTGGGAAGGAAGGATAAAAGGGGAGGGAAGGAAGGATAGATAGAGGGAGGGTGGGAGGGAAGGATAAAGGGGGAGGGAAGGAAAGATAGATAGAGGGAGGGTGGGAGGGAGGGAAGGATAAAGAGGGAGGGAAGGAAGGAAAGATAGATAGAGGGAGAGAAGGAAGGATAAAGAGGGAGGGAAGGAAGGAAAGATAGAGGGAGGGTGGGAAGGAAGGATAAAAGGGGAGGGAAGGAAGGATAGATAGAGGGAGGGTGGGTGGGAGGGAAGGATAAAGGGGGAGGGAAAGAAAGATAGATAGAGGGAGAGAAGGAAGGATAAAGAGGGAGGGAAGGAAGGAAAGATAGAGGGAGGGTGGGAAGGAAGGATAAAAGGGGAGGGAAGGAAGGATAGATAGAGGGAGGGAGGGAGGGAGGGAAGGATAAAGGGGGAGGGAAAGAAAGATAGATAGAGGGAGAGAAGGAAGGATAAAGAGGGAGGGAAGGAAGGAAAGATAGAGGGAGGGTGGGAAGGAAGGATAAAAGGGGAGGGAAGGAAGGATAGATAGAGGGAGGGAGGGAGGGAAGGAAGGAAAGATAGATAGAGGGAGGGAGGGAAGGATAAAGAGGGAGGGAAGGAAGGATAAAGAGGGAGGGAAGGAAGGAAAGATAGAGGGAGGGTGGGAAGGAAGGATAAAAGGGGAGGGAAGGAAGGATAGATAGAGGGAGGGTGGGAGGGAAGGATAAAGGGGGAGGGAAGGAAAGATAGATAGAGGGAGGGTGGGAGGGAGGGAAGGATAAAGAGGGAGGGAAGGAAGGAAAGATAGATAGAGGGAGAGAAGGAAGGATAAAGAGGGAGGGAAGGAAGGAAAGATAGAGGGAGGGTGGGAAGGAAGGATAAAAGGGGAGGGAAGGAAGGATAGATAGAGGGAGGGTGGGTGGGAGGGAAGGATAAAGGGGGAGGGAAAGAAAGATAGATAGAGGGAGAGAAGGAAGGATAAAGAGGGAGGGAAGGAAGGAAAGATAGAGGGAGGGTGGGAAGGAAGGATAAAAGGGGAGGGAAGGAAGGATAGATAGAGGGAGGGAGGGAGGGAGGGAAGGATAAAGGGGGAGGGAAAGAAAGATAGATAGAGGGAGAGAAGGAAGGATAAAGAGGGAGGGAAGGAAGGAAAGATAGAGGGAGGGTGGGAAGGAAGGATAAAAGGGGAGGGAAGGAAGGATAGATA
This sequence comes from Hydrophis major, assembly GCA_033807585.1. Classification (NCBI taxonomy): domain Eukaryota; kingdom Metazoa; phylum Chordata; class Lepidosauria; order Squamata; family Elapidae; genus Hydrophis; species Hydrophis major. The sequence goes on from CM066330.1 coordinate 264,425,252, forward strand.
GAGGGAGGGAGGGAAGGAAGGATAAAGAGGGAGGGAAGGAAGGAAAGATAGATAGAGGGTGGGAGGGAGGGAGGGAAGGATAAAGAGGGAGGGAGGGAAGGAAAGCTTAGAAAGAGGGGAGGGGAGGGATTTCTCTGAACAAGCCCTGAGGAGGCAGCAGCCCAAGGCAGACGCTGGGCTGTGTGCCCTCCATGCCATGCCCCACTTCCCCGCTTGTTCTGGTCCAGGGTGGCAGCTTTTCTTGGTCCTGCCTGCCAGGTGATCGTGGGCTCCCTGGGAGGTGGGGGGCGGTTCCTGTCAGCCACACCTGCTTGCCAGCAAGGAAAAGGATGTCTCCCCACCTGGCCTGACCCCTCCCCCTCCCCCCCTTCATCCCAATTTCTGTTCTATTCTGTCCTATTCCTATTATCTATCCTCTCCTCTCTTCCAATCTAATCTCTCTTCTGTCCTGTCCTGTGCTCTCCTATTCCTATTATCACCTCCATTGCTCTTCTCTGCTCCCTTATTAAGAGTCTCAACCTCTTTTTTTATCTTGTGGCGACCAGGACTGGATGCAAGACCCTCCCCCTCCCCCGGCCCCTCTCACTGGCAGGAAGCAAAGCGATGCTTGGCACACGAAGAACACAAAAGTCACCCTGTGGGAAGCAGATAAAGCCACCTTCTGCCAAGGGTCTGCCGTGCGGCACCGGAGATGGCAACAGGCCCTTTGCAGGCGCCAGGAATGCCTTGCTGATCCTAAGATACCTGCCAGCCTCATGCTCTCCACAGCCCCAACGTGACGGAATTAACAGAATAAGAGTTGGAAGGGACCTTGTAGGTCATCTAGTCCAACCCCCCACCCCTCAATCCAAGCAGGGGACCCTGCACCATTTCTGACAGGTGGCAGTCCAGTCTCTTGAAAGCCTCGAGGGATGAAGCTCCCACAACTTCCGAGGGCAACTTCTGTTCCATGGGCGGATTGTTCTCCCTGTCAGAAAGTTTCTCCTTATTTCCAGGTTGAATCTCTCCTTGGTCAGTTTCCATCTATTATTCCTTGTCTGGCCTTTAGGTGCCTTGGAAAATAGCTTGACCCCCTTCCTCCTCTCTGGGGCAGCCCCTCAACTATTGGAAGATGCTCTCCTGTCTCCCCTGGTCCTTCTCTTCACCAGATTGGTCAGTTCCTATGTTCTTCATAGGTTTTAGCCTCCAATCATCCCCTCACCATCCTGGTTGCTCTTCTCTGTACTCTTTCCAAAGTCTCAACCTCTTTTTTATATAGTGTGAGGACCAAAACTGCAGGCAGGACTCTAGGTGGGGCCTTACTAAGGCTTTACAGAGGGGTCTTAGTCCCTCCCTTGATCTCGATTGTCTTCTAGTCCAACCCCTGCTCAGGCATGAAGCCCTATATGCCATATTCTCACTTCCTGAATAGAATCAGAACTATTGAAGGGGGGGGAAATACACCCTAGAGCAGGGGTCTCCAACCTTGGCTCCTGGAAGCCTGGCGGACTTCAACTCCCAGAATTCCACAGCCAGCTTTGCTGGCTGTGGAACTCTGGGAGTTGAAGTCCGCCAGGCTTCCAGGAGCCAAGGTTGGAGACCCCTGCCCTAGAGAGAAATCTTGAAGTTGAACTAGGGGAGATACCTCCTTTCCTGCAACCGTTCTTTGATGTTTGATCCTCCAGGTCTTTCCTCTTTAGTTGCTCCTCTCTGCAATCTTTCCAGAGTCTCAATCTCTTTTTTTATATCGTGGCGTCCAAAACTGGATGCCGGATTCCAAGGGTGGCCTTCCTAAGGCATCATAAAGTGGGTAGGAACCCTCCACGTGATCTGGATTCTATGCCTCGATTGACTCCCTCTTCTTTGGGGCAGCCCCTCAGATGCTCTCCTGTCACCCCAAGTTCCTTCTTTTCACGAGACTATAGCCAGGCCCAGTTCTTTGAATGTTTCATCCTCCAGTCCCTTAATCATCTTTGTTTCTCTTCTCTGCACTCTTTTGAGAGTCTCAACCTCCTTTTTTACATCGTGGTGACACCGTAAGCTGCTCAGAGTTGCCTTGAATGGCAACATATAAATTTAATAATCATTAAAAAAACCCAAAACCCTGCAGCTTCTCCAAAAGCCCTCGCTTCCTTCCCAAACTCCAAGATGGACGCTCCTTCTAGGGGGCCCTTGAAGAGCAGGAGCCTCTTTTAAAGAAACTCTCATTTTTCCATCCTGGGTTTTTCTGCTGATGACAGAGTTTTGTCCCCCTGGATCTTTCCTCCTCCCTGATGCCAATACATATGGCAAGGCGCTACGCACGTCTGATTAATTGAATAAACTCACTTGCTCTTTTTCTTCCTTGTCGCTACAAATTCATCACCGGTGTAAAATGCTGACCAGATGACAAGCTTGCAAAGATGTTTCACTTCTTGTAGCAGGGAGGGGGGAAAAAAAAAGGGGCCTCGGGGAATCCGGAGGGACGAACTATTACCGGGAGTGCTCGACTTACGACCGCCATCGAGCCTCAAATTTCCATCGCTAAGCGAGAACAGTTTTGCAAAGTGAGTTTTTGCCCCAGTATTACAAACTTTCCTGCTACAGTTGTAGACCAAACGGCTGCAAGTTTTTAAGCAAATCACACATCTGTTAAGTCAAACTGGCTTCCCCCGTTGCTCGTCAAGAGGTCACAAAAGGAGAAACTCATGGCCCCGGGACACTGCAACTGTTGTTAAGTGCGAGTCCGTTGCTGAACATCTGAATTTGGATCCCACGGCTGCAGGAATGTTTCAATGGTCGTAAGTGTGAAAAACAATTGTGAGTCGCTTTTTCCTGTGCTGTTGTAACTTCTGTTCAGAGTATTGCAGCGTAAATTCAGCGCCAGAAAAGTAAACACAGACGGCTGAGGCTTCATTTAACTTCTTTACAAACACATAAAGCAAACTTTACAACATCAGTTGTAGATTTCTCCAGCATGGAGCAAACGTAAACAGAAGCAGACATGTTACAGGTTCAGAGCAGAGCTCTAGTTCTCAACAAGCAAGCAGGTTAGTTTCATTTTCAACAGACAGACTCAGAGCTCAACAGAGGTGCAGAGTTTAATATAGAGCCACGCCCAGGCTCCTTCCATTTTCAGTTTCCAAACAGTCCTCGTTGGCTGACTTAGTTGCTCTGCTTATTCATTGGCTGACCTTGTTACCCTGCTCTATTCCAGTTCATGAATATATTCTGACAACTTCAGACCATCACTAAGTGAACTGCTGTAAGTTGAGGACTATCTGTGCAGTTCATTTTTATCGAGAGGGGGATCCCCATAATTTAGCATTTAGCCTAAGAAGCAACGGATGGGAACCAACCAAAGAGAGAAGCAACCTAGAGCTAAGGACAAACTTCCTGACAATGGGAGCAATTCCCCTGTGGAAGGGAAGTTGCAGGGGGTTGGACTAGACGACCTCCAAGGCCCCCTCCAGCTGTTCTTCTGTTAGAACTAAGGAGGAACTTCCCAACATTGAGAACCCTCAACGGAATGACTTGCCTCCAGAGATTATGGCTGCTCCATCACTGGAAGTTTTCATGAAGAGACTGGACCGCCCTCTGTCCGGAGTGGTCCAGGGGCTGCTTACCTGCCCAAGCAGGGGGCTAGACTAGAAGACCTCCAGGGTCCCTTCCAATTCTTGGTATCTGTCTCTCCCCCCCGCCGAAGCCAGGCCGCTGGCTGCCTTGTCTCTGAGCTTTCCACCGAACGCTCCTCTTTCCATCACTCAAAAGTGGAGAAGCCGAGCAATTAACCATTTCATTTCACCTTGATTCATGACACGTCGGGAAGGCTCTGAGCCGGGGCGCAATTTTGAACACCTTGGGAGCGGTCAGGGATTTTGCACACGGGGAGACAAGGGTTCAAGGCTTCTCCCCGAAGAAGTCCACCTGTCTCTGCCAGCCAAGCTCGGAAGTCAGTGGAGGCCGGGAGGGAGGAGGGGGATTCTCCATTGTTCCTCTGGACTGGACAATTGATCCCCCTCCTCCAGCCCGGTCTGACCCTGCAGCTGCTGCTCCTCCTCGGTGACAAGGACACCACCCTGAGGGGAGGGGTGGGAGGAGGAAGGGAGGGGGAAGAGAGGCATTCAGGACCCTCTCTCTTGAACTGCCTGAGCCTTGCTCTGAAGGCAACCAATGATGCTCCCACCATGGAGGCAGGAGGAGGCAGAAGGACAGGGGAGCTGCACCAGAGCAGAGCAGAAGCCCCTAAGGCTCAGGAACAACGGGGTGCTGCTGACCAACCCACAGCAAGGAAGCCATTTGTGGCCAGCCCACCAGGGGCAGCTGTCAGCGTTCCAGCAGAACCAGATCCCAATTCACAAGAAGAGTTCTCCACTCCTCTCCTCCTTGCAGAAGACCTGATGCCACCAGACTTAAAACTCTAGACCTAGAAAAGCTAGAGCAACGTCGCCTTCGGTCCGATCTAAGTATAGTACCGTGTTTCCCATAAAATAAGGCCGGGTCTTTTTTTTTTTGAGCCCCCCCCAAAAAGGCTAGGGCATCTTATTGGGGGTGACTTAATTTCCCCCCCCCACACACACACTGCAACCCAGAGTGCCCCATGCGCAGTCACCTCTCAACGAGGCCACTTCTATCGGCTGATGGAAGCTCCCCAAAGGCAGAGTCACCAGCCGCTTCTATCAGCTGGTAGAAGCAGCCTCGGGGAGAGTTGAGTGGCAAGGGGAGTGTGCGTGGGGGTTTGCCCTGAGGCCGCTTCTACCGGCTGATAGAAGCAGCTGGTGACTCTGCCTTCGGGGAGCTTCTATTGGCCGATGTTCTAGCGGTAGTAGATCGGTGTCTTCTACGTGCAGGGCGCTCCTAAAGGCAAGTTTTCTTCCCTCGTTCCCCCCATTTCTCTTCACCTCGTGTAGTTTTCACGAACGATGTGAGAAATGGCGGGGAAATGCATGGATTAAATAGGCCTAAATTTTGGGGGCAGGGCTTAATTTCATCTCATGCCTAGAAATCATGCTGGGCCTTCCTATTGGTGGAGGCCGTATTGTTGGAGAAACAGGGTATATAAAATCATACATTGCAACGTCCTACCTGTCAATGAATCCTTCAGCTTCAACCACAACAACACAAGAGCACACAATAGATGCAAACTCAAGGTTAACCGCACCAAACTCGATTGCAGGAAATACGACTTCAGCAACCGAGGGGTCAATGTCTGGAATCCTCTACCTGGCTCTGTGGTTTCTTCCCCAAACCCCAAAATCTTTAACCTTAGACTATTGACCTCACCCCTTTCCTAAGAGGTCTGTAGGGGGCCTGCATAAATGCACCAACGTGCCTACCGTCCCTGTCCCATTGTTTCTTTTTATTCATATCCATTTCATGTATTCATAACCATGTTTAGACTTATACCTGTTGTCTAATACTTGCTTGACAAATAAATAAATAAATAAAAATAAAATAAAAACTCAGAGGCAGGCATTTTCTCAAAAGTTTCCTCGGATTGGAAAAGTTCTACTGGCACATCTGAGAACCCCCAAATCCAAAGTCCAAAACCCAACCCCTGCACCCATCAATCCCTCCATCCCATGGTCCCATCACCCACCGTCCCAACCGGAGACACCCCCCCTTCAACCTCTCCTCCTCCAGGGGCAGGAATCACATCACCTGGACCGAAAAGAAGAATGCTAGGATGTCTAAAAATTCCCCCCTCCCCTCCTAATTTCCCAGGCACAGGAATGGGGCAGCGTGGAAGTTTCTGGGGTCAATATGGCTTCCAAAGCTGACCTACTGTGCCATGAGCAGGAAGAGAGCAAGAAGGGAGGGCAGGCAAAGGGGAGGGGGTGAAAACCTTCCGGCTGGGGCAGGGAGGGAAAGGGGGCAGTTTCGAGTGATTCCCAAGAGAATGAAATTTGGGGAAGTTGTGGTTGCTTCCTGTGCTATCGGCTGCTGCTGCTGCTGCTGCTGTGCTGCTTCTTTGGTCACATGATCTTCGCTCTCAATGGTCTCTGACAGTTTCCCAGCCATTCTTGCAATCCCTCACTTCCTTCCCTACCAAGGGAGCAGGCCACTTACCTGCTGGAAGGGAAGGGAGAAGAGGGCAGGGGGTAAGGATAGGTAGGTAGGAAAGAAGGAAAGAAAATGCAAGGAAGGAAGGAGAGAGGGAGGAAGAAAGGAAGGAAGAATGGAAAGGAGGGAGGGACAAATGAAAGAAGAGGGAGGAAGGAAGGAAGGAAGGAAGGAAGGAAGGAAGGAAGGAAGGAAGGAAGGAAGGAAGGAAGGAAGGAAGGAAGGAAGGAAGGAAGGAAGGAAGGAAGGAAGGAAGGAAAGGGACATGGGGTACTTGGAGCTCTCTGAGCTTGGTTGTTTCTTGCAGACATTTCATTAAATAACTAGGGAATATCACCATTGCTAGAAGGGGGTTGAAAGGAAGGAAAGGAGGGAGGGAGAGAGGGAAGGAGGGAATGCTCCCTGCCAGCTTCCCCCAGAGAAACTCAATGAGGAAGCTGGGAGGGTGGTGGCAGTCCCCCAGGCTGCTTTTTTGCCCACCTGTGGTCATCCCCTCCTCCCCCCTCAGGTGAGGAAATGCAGCTGAAGTCCCCGAGGGCACAGGTTGTCTGGTTATTATTATTGTAATTGGGCCGAGGCTTTTGTGAGTTCCAACCCCCTTCCTCAGATGCAGGGAGCATTACTGATATGCATTAAGTGTGTAATTCCTAAGTAGATTTGCTAAGTACACTTAATAAGCATATATTTATGGGAACAGGCTGCAGGATTACAGATAAAAATTACTGATATAGGTTTAAGAGGGAGAAATCAATGCAGATTTATAGAAATAAGCATGCAAATCTGTTTTATAGAGAAACATTAGCAAGGGAATCATAAGCCTTAATACTCCCTGTTCCTGGGGTGGAAAGCCTGCTGGGGGGAAGTTCCCAGAGAAACGCCCCCCCCCCAAGATCCTCCCCCCTCCCCACATAATGGGGGCTGGTCCCTCAGCAGCTCCCGCAGGGCTTCAAAATCCTTAAGCAAAATAGGACAGCAAGTTGCTGATCCCAAAATACAGAATAAGAGAGTTGGAAGGAACCCTGGAGGTCTTCTAGTCCAACCCCGTTTTCAAGCAGAATGAACCCTTACAGAATGAACCTGGGCCAGACTAACGGAGGGCCAATGGCATCCCAAGCAGCTTTCCTCTTGGTGGCTACGCAAGGATTCCAGACTAATTCCTCCCCTATACTCTTCCCCCTGGCACGGCCAGCTGCCCTCCAACATAAGAAGCATTTTCTTTTCGACAAGACAGGCAGCAAATAAATCAGAAATAAACGCTCGCACCAGCTGATATTGTTACATCTGCCTTGGCCTCCTTTCCTATCTCCAATTCATGCTCGCAGCACTGAAAGTCACCCCAAATGGCGAGATGGGTGCTACAAATAACAGATAATAGAGTTGGAAGGGAGCTTGTAGGTCATCTAGTCCAACCCCGCACCCAAGCAGAAGACCCTACATGCCATTTCTGACCGATGGGAGTCCAGTTTCTTCTTGAAAGCCTCCCACAACTTCTGAGGGCAACTTCTGTTCCATGGGTTGATTGTTCTTGCTGTTAGAAAGTTTCTCCTTATTTCCAGGTTTGAATCTCTCCTTGTTCAGTTTCCATCCATTATTCTTTGTCTGGCCTTCAAAGGTGCTTTAGAAAATAGCTTGACCCCTTTACTCCTCTCTGTGGCAGTCCCTCAAATATTGGAAGATGCTCTCCTGTCTCCCCTGGTCCTTCTCTTCCCAAGACCAGCCAGGCCCAGTTCCTGCAACCGTTCATAGTATGTTTTAGTCTTCAGTCCCCTCATCATCCTAGTTGCTCTTCTTTGCAATCTTTCTAGAGTCTCAAATCTCTTTTTTATAATGTGTTTACCAAAATTGGATGCAGTACTCTAGGTGGGGCCTTACTAAGACTTTATAGAGTGGTCTTAGTACCTCCCTTGATCTTGCATCCCTCTGTTAACGCAACTTAGGATTGCATTGGTTTTTTTGGCTGCCACTGCACACGGCTGGCTCCTATTTAGCTGGTTGTCCACTAAGACTCCAAGATCCCTCTCATAGTTTCTGCTATTGAGCCTGGTTTCACCCAGTCTATATGTGTCCTTTGGGTTTTTCTTGCCTAAGTGTAAGACTTTACTCTTCTCTACATTGAATTTCATTTTATTGGACAGGGCCCAGTGCTTAATTTTGTCAAGATCCCTTCTGGATCTTGAGCCTATCTTCTAGGGTGTCAGCTATTCCTGCCAGCTTAGTATCATCTGCAAATTTGGTCAGTTCCCCTTCTATTCCCTCATCTAAGTCAGTTGTTAATGAAGATATTGATTGAAGAGTCCTGGGCCTAAGACGGAAGACATTGGGCCTAAGACATTGTGGTGGCCCAATTTGATAAATAATAAATATACCAAGTCTCAATTTTCACAGGCTGACTTGTGGACAGGGGCTGCAGAGCAGAAGCAGGCCAGAATTATCAACCTGGGGCAGAACCCCACCATGCCTGGAAATCAGGAGAACAGCCCTGAAATAGCGCCAGCAGGTGCCAGGCCCCCTTCTCCACCCTCCCCAAGGAGGCAGGAGGCCTCTGGCAACTGTGACAAGGCACCGATAGGAGGAGAGACACAGTTTCTGCTCTGCGTAAACAGGCACCTGCTGGAAGGCGCATGTAGGAAGTGCGTGGCGTGTTTAAACAGCTGGCAGAGACTGGGAGGAGAGATCAAAGTCGACTTAATCGCTTTTAGCCTCCTGCCTGGCAAATATTTATCCACCAAGCACAACTGCATGGACCCACTTGCCTTGGAGGGGGCTCTTTTCCAACCCAGGGAGAGGTTTTGGATCGTCAAGCAACGCAATTGGCATCGAGGGGCAGCGCAGGCAGGGGGTCCCGGGTGGCACAGGGACTCTGCCAACCCCCTGGGTCGAGTAGATGGGGCCCGTTGGATTGATGCCTTTTGCAGCAAGTTTGGTTTCCGGGAAAGAAAAATCTGGGATCATGCTTGATTTTCACACTCTTTCGTTTTCCCAGCTCTGAGAGAAAGGGAGGCCCGGTCCGTTTTTTCAACCCACACATCTGTACCTACAAGCCCCTTCCAGCACTGATGAGGTTCCCTAGCTGGGTCATGAAACGTCTGCAAGGAAACCACTAAGCTAAGAGCTCCACAAGCCCGTCACGGTCCTCCTCCTCTTCTCTACAAACCCCACTCCCTTCTAGCACCAATGACGTTGCTCAGTTGGGTCATGAAACGTCTGCAAGGAAACCACCAAGCTCAGAGAGCACCCAGGACCCCGCAGGCCTCCTCCTCCTTTCTGAAAACTCCCTTTCTTTATAGCCCTGAAGAAGTTACTTAGTCAGGTCATGAAATGTCTGCCAGAATGACCACAGCCTTCCTCCTCCTCCTCTTCTTCTCCTTTCTTCCCTACTGCAGAAACCCTCCCCTCCCTTCCAGCACTGATGAGGTTCCCTAGTTGGGTCATGCAAGAAAACCAAGGAGTTCAGAGAGCACCCAGGACCCCGCAGTCCTCTGTATTTTCTTATTTTCTAAAGCGGGGCTCTCCAATCTTGCCAACGTTAAGACTTGTAGACTTCAACTCCCAGAGTTGGTCTTAAAGTTCCTGAGGTTGGAGATTCCTCTTCCAAAGCACCAGACAAGGAACAATGGATGGGAACTGACCAAGGAGAGATTCAATTTGGAAATAAGGAGAGATTTTTCTGACAGGGAGAACAATCAACCCATGGAACCGAAGTTGCCCTTGGAAGTGGTAGGAGCTTCATCCCTGGAGGCTTCCAAGAAGAGATTGGACTGCCCTCGGTCAGAAATGGTGTAGAGTCTCCCGCTTGGCCAGGGGGTTGGACTAGATGACCTACAAGGTCCCTTCCAGCTCTGATTATCTGTGGTTATCTCTTCCTCTTCCAGCAATCTTCTCATATTCATTACAGGATGGGCCCCAGATCTTGTGAGTACATATATGGTTGACTTTGCATCCTGCTCTCCTTTCCTAGTGGAAATTAGCTCAGGCAGAAGGGCCTGTAGAGGAAAATGAGGCTTACTGGTCAATGAAATCCCCGAGAAATCTGGGAATGGTGGCCTCCACACCCCAATTGCTGAAGGAAGGTGGGTGCCCCTGAATTTCATAGAAGTGGTCTCTGCTGCTCCAAGAAAAAAAAAAGGGCAGCCATGATGGTATAGGGCCTTTTACATGGGGTTGGACTAGAAGACCTCCAAGATCCCTTCCAGTCTTAGAATTCTTTGAAAGACAGCCAGGTGGCTTTGGGCCAATCACCAGGAGATTGGGAGACTGGGAGTTCTAGTCCCGCCTTAGGCATGAATGATGGCTGGGTGGCTTTGGGCCAATCACCAGGAGATAGTAAGTTCTAGTCCCGCCTTAAGTATGAAAGACAGCCGGGTGGCTTTGGTCCAGTCATAAGGGACGGTGAGTTCTAATCCTGCCTTAGGCATGAATGATGGCTGGGTGGCTTTGGGCCAATCACCAGGAGATAGTAAGTTCTAGTCCCGCCTTAGGCACGAAAGACAGCTGGGTGGCTTTGGGCCAATCACCAGGAGGTGGGGAGTTCTAGTCCCGCCTTAGGCACGAAAGACAGCTGAAGGGCTTTGGGCCAATCACCAGGAGGTGGTGAGTTCTAGTCCCACCTTAGGCATGAAAGACAGCTGGGTAGCTTTGGGCCAATCACTAGGAGATGGGGAGTTCTAGTCCCACCTTAGGCACGAAAGACAGCTGGGTAACTTTGGGCCAATCACCAGGAGGTGGTGAGTTCTAGTCCCGCCTTAAATACGAAAGCCAGCTGGGTGGCTTTGGTCCAATCACCAGGAGGTGGTGAGTTCTAGTCCCACCTTAGGCATGAAAGACAGCTGGGTAGCTTTGGGCCAATCACCAGAAGCCGGTGAGTTCTCGTGCTGCCTTAGGCATGAAGTTCTAGTCCCATCTTAGGTGCTCCATCACTGGACGTTTTCAAGAAAAGATTGGACAACTATTGGTCCTAGATGCTATGAAGTCCCCTTTTCATGGGGTTGGACTAGAGGACCTCCAAGATCCCTTGCAGGCCTAGGGTTGTAGGATTCCCAGGAGGCCGTCGAGGTGCCACTGATCCAATTCCAGCCCCCGGAGGAGGTGAGGAAGCAGGCGGTTCTCCTGCCTCTCCCTCCCGAGAGTCCCGGCTTTCCCTGGATGAATTTGGGGGGGGGAGGGGAAGGATGAGCTCTCTTTCCAGCTGTGGCAACCCAGCTGTGGAACCCGGGTCGGCCTCCTCTGGGCTGCAGAAGCCGCACCAGGCAAACCGTCTCCGGTCTGCACAAACAAGATCCCCAAGTGACACACAGCCCAGGCAAGCTTGTCAACCCAACCCTGGGGCTGCAAGAGACGATAACGGCCGGGCGGTAATTAAAACTGGCCAGCCTGGTCTGCCGGAGGACAAGGGAGGGGAGGGGAGGGGAGGGGAGGGCGAGCTGCCCCCTTCTCTTTCCTCCTGCCTGTGCTTCCTGCAGAAGGAGTGGGGGGCTGGAAGAGGGAGGTCACCCAGACTGGCCCCTCTAGGGGTGCCATTGGTGTTTTTGGGCACCCCTCTGTGGTACCGAGAAAGGAGAATGCGGGTAGCTCATCTGGGTGGGTCTTTTGCAGACGTTTCAGGACCCCAACTAGGGAACACCATCAGTGCTAGAAGGGAGGGGGGTTTGCAGAGAAAAAGAGGAGGGGGTGAGGAGGAGACGGCTGCCCTCTCTGCCGGCCTATTTGTCTGCCTGTCTGTCTCTCTATCTCTATTATCCCATCCCATCCCATATCTACCTACCTATCACTACGTATTTATAACAGAATAACAGAGTTGGAAGAGACCTTGGAGGTCTTCTAGTCCAACCCTACACCACTTCAGACCAACAGCTGTCCAACCTCTTCTTAAATATTGATGCCACTTGTTTTACTTTTTAAGTAATCCAAGATGGCAAACACCCACTCCATACTTTTTCTTCCTCCTCCTATTTTCTCCACAAGCCACCCAGCTGGCTTTCGTGCTTAAAACAGAACTACAACTCCCCGTCTCCCGTTTCTAGGCTGGCACCTTAGCCACTACCCCAAACTGGCTCTCCTATCCAATCCTGCCTCTTGTCCTGGGCCAACCAAAGACGGGGCTCCCAAGACTCGCTCCCAGAGGAGAAGCAATGCTGAAGCGATGCCCCTACTCCACCGTGGGGCACCCCAGCCAGGCCCCAGGGGCCACGAAGGCAGGCCCCAGATTCCTGACCCTTTCCTGCCCCTCTGCGCAGAGGTTTGAGGGCTTCAGGAAGTCCTTCACGGAGGAAGGAGAACTTGGCTGGCTGTTTCCACAACTCATTAACTCTACACTGTTCCTCCGGCGTAGGAGAGCTGGAAGCAGGAAGCTGTGGCTACAACCCAACTATGCATATATTCTTAGCTACTTGCATTTCAATTATTTAACAGTCTTGAAACAAACACAATCCCCCCCCCCCACTGGTGCAGATTTAACAAGAGGTCTCTTTTAAAAACCAGAGATATAAATGAATGATTCTAATAACCCGACATGGCAGCCCTGTTTGAAACCCCCGAACAGCAACCGGAGGGGATCTGCCCTGGGGGTGCGGACCAGGCAGGTTTCTGGATCCGAAGCCCAGGAAACCTATTTAATCCAGCCCAGAATGAAGGAGAGCCCACCTGTGGATCCCACCACTGTCGAACTGCTCTGATGTTGGGAGGCTCTTAAGGAGCTTTGGTCCCAAATGACTCCATGTGGAACAATTTTGAGAAACTTCAGGGCTGCCATTGGTCTCGCTGGACGAGAAACACGACCCAAATCAAGTCCTTCTGGATCCCTCAAAGCCGCCATCCAAAAGGACGCCTCCACCGCGGTGCCTGTTCTGACCCAGCTTCTCTCTCACCGCAGGCAAACAAGTCCATCCCTCCAGGAGATAAAGACAGTTTTTCTGCCACATCTATTCATCTCTGTCCCTGGCTTTGATCCCCAGAGCCAGGGTGGGGCTTCGCTAGCAGCAGTGGCTTTTCCATCCCAAGGACCGGCTCATACGTTTCCCCTGCCCTCCTCTCCTCTGCACATCAAGGACCTGGATGTTCCTCCTCTTCTCTCTCTCTCTCTCTCTCTCTTCAATACTCTCATCCCTCCCTCCCTCCCATAATGGTCTACCATCCCTCCCTCCCTCCTTCTTCCATCCATCCAACCAACAACCCATCCACCGGTCTCTCTCCCTGTCATCCATCCAACAATGTCCGTCCATCCACCCTCCCACCTCCTCATCTACAGGGATGCTGCCTCCGCCACCAGCTACATCGTCACTGCCTGCTCATCCTTGTTTCAACACAAGAAAGAGTCCAGCTGGTCTCCCTTATTGGATGCGGGAGCCGGCAAAGCTGCTGGTCAGAACCGGTCCAGCTCACCAGGGACCAATGATGGGGGAGGGGAGGGGGGAAAACCTTTGAGCAGGGTCAAGAGGTAGCTGATCATTCCCCTCCCAGGGCAGCGGAGCCTCCACAGCAGCCCATCTCTTGACATGCAGCCGTTGGTGGCTGGGCACTCCATGATGTTGGGTTGCTCTGATAGCCAAGGGATCGTAATGGGGAATTAGTAGCCCTTATTTTATGTCTTTTATTTTTATGGGTTCTGCTTTCACACTCCATAACACCCAAGAACCGATCTCTGGAAGCAGTATGTACATTAAAAGGTTATTAGCACATCCATATATATATATATATATATATATATATTAAATCTTGCATACTTTTCCTCTGAAAATGCTTAGTTAACCTTGCTTAGTAATATCCCGCCTATGACCCAATTCCTCAACAAGGTTTATTTTTGAAAAAACAAAGAAGATAATCTGAAATCAAAGATTCATTAGAGTTCTACAGAATTGGAACTGCGGGGAGCGGGAGGTGGGGGGAGGCTCGGAGGCCAATATTTGGGGGGGGGGGTTTCATCTCCTGTTGGATGGATGGAAGGCAGGTGGAAGAATGAAAAGAGGGAGGGAGGGAGGAAGAAACAGAGAAAGAAAGGAAGGAGAGTTGGAGGAAGAATGGAAAGGAGGGAGGGAGGAAAAATGGAAAAGAGGGAGGGAGCAGTGGAGGAAGAATGGAGGAAAGGAAAGAGAGGGAGGGAGGAAGAATGGAAAGGAGGGAAGAAGGAAAAAAGGAAGGAGAGAGAAAGAATGGGAAAGAGGGAAGGAGGGAGCAATGGAGGGAGAGAGAATGGAAGAAGGGAAGGGGAGAGGGATCAAAGAAGGAAGAATGGAAAGGAGGAAGGGGGAGAGGAAGGAAGGAGGGAGCAAGGGAGGGAGAGAGAAAGAATGGAAGAAAGGAAGGAGAGGGGGAGGAAGAATGGAAAGGAGGAAGGGGGAGAGGAAGAAAGAGAAAGGAAGGAAGGAGGGAGCAAGGGAGGGAGAGAGAAAGAATGGAAGAAAGGAAGGAGAGGGGGAGGAAGAATGGAAAGGAGGAAGGGGGAGAGGAAGAAAGAGAAAGGAAGGAAGGAGGGAGCAAAGGAGGGAGAGAGAAAGAATGGAAGAAAGGAAGGAGAGGGGGAGGAAGAATGGAAAGGAGGAAGGGGGAGAGGAAGAAAGAGAAAGGAAGAAAGGAGGGAGCAAGGGAGGGAGAGAGAAAGAATGGAAGAAAGGAAGGAGAGGGGGAGGAAGAATGGAAAGGAGGAAGGGGGAGAGGAAGAAAGAGAAAGGAAGGAAGGAGGGAGCAAGGGAGGGAGAGAGAAAGAATGGAAGAAAGGAAGGAGAGGGGGAGGAAGAATGGAAAGGAGGAAGGGGGAGAGGAAGAAAGAGAAAGGAAGGAAGGAAGGAGCAAGGGAGGGAGAGAGAAAGAATGGAAGAAAGATAGACCCTACTCTATAAGTTTTTCTACAATGGGCCAAAACAAATGGGGACATTTGGCTGTGAGACTAAGTCAGGGGCAGGCAAACTACGGCCCACGGGCCACATCCGGCCCGTTGGTCTGTCCAATCCGGCCCGCCCCTGAAAAAAAATCGCTGGGCGTGGCATATTGCCCTGTGCCGCGTGGCTCCCAAAGCTGCAAAACAGTGCGGAGCGATCTAGGGGTAGGAAAGAAAAGAACTTTGCAAAGCCCTCGGCTGGGAGTTCGAAATCACCTTCGAGTGCGACCTCTCCGAAGGTGAGTCCCCGCCGATCCCCCTTTTTTTCCGGGGCTTCCAGGCTTAAACTTTGCAAAGGCAAAGCTTGCAGGCTGGAGCGTCTTCCCGCCGAGGAGCGGGAAGGGTTCTGCCCGGCGGGCAAGGCGGGCTGCTTGGAGCCACCTAAAGCTAGGCCGCTGCTGGAGGAGCTTGCCCTGCCTTGGTGCCCCGTTTCCCGGCTCGATGGTCCTGCTCGGGTGGCATTTTAAAAGCCTGCTCCCAGCACCCGAGCAACTTCCCAGCAACTTCCGGCTTCCTTTTAACTCGCGGGCGCTCGCGCCTGGCCCCTAGCCGTGTGGCGGAGGGGAAGCCCAGCAGCCAGGTGGGCTGCTTGGAGGAGGCGACCCGGCGGTGCTCCAGCAGCAGCAACAGGCAATTCCGCCCGGGTTCCACTCAGGTGTCCGGCTGGGGCTGTCAGGAGTTGCTACCGCAGGTGCAGCTCCGCACGGCCCCACTCCCGCGTTGCCTTGGGAAGGAAAAGGCAAAACCAGGAGCCACTGAGCCTGAGCCTCCGGTACTGCTGCTGCCTTTGCAAAGCACCGCCGCGGCTCTTCCTTTTTGCCTTTCCCTTCCTGAGGCAACGCGGGACTGGAGCCGTGTGGAGCCGCCCCGGCGGTAGCAACTCCTGACTCAGGGGGCCTCCGAGGGGAGGAGAAGGGGGGAAGGGTAGGGGGGCGATTCCCAAAAAATCTTGTGCTGACCCGGCCCGTCTGTCAAATTTTAAAAGTCAATGCGGCCCCCGAGCCAAAAAATTTGCCCACCCCTGGACAAAGTAAACTATGGTTTTGTACCAGTTTTTTTTTTTAAATGTTGATTTCTACTACATAAGTGCGCTTTGGATGCATAATTTGGTTGTATTCTATGCGGAGTCCACTAGGGCTGGGTCAGACTATAATCGCAGTAGGAAGAAATAATACTTTTCATCACTTTTCCCCGTTTAAATACTAACATTTAGAGCAGTGATATCCAACTCTGGCAACTTTAAGACTTGTGCACTTCAATTCCCACAACTCAACGCTGCCTGGGGAATTTTGGGAGTTGAAGTCTGCAAGACTTAAAGTTGGCAGAGTTGGGACACCCTTGAATATTTCATTCTGCTTCTACACTTCAACATATCACATTCACTCGCATAAAAACCTCTCTCTATTTTTTAACTCCTCTCTATTATGAAAATGTGCATTTTTATCTCTTATTGGTAATTCCATTGTTTCTTCGGAAACTTCTTATTTAGTTCTTTTACCTACTTCCAAATTATATATATTATTTAATTTCCACCAGAATTGTTCTGCATTTTGTTTGCATCTTTTAATCTTATTCCTTACTTTGTTTCAACTCCACCGATTTTTCTCTCTCTGTATTCACCCGATGTCTCTGTTTTCAGCTCTGCTCATTCTCTGGAATGCATTCCTGCCTCATCTACATTTTTTCCCTCCTTTCACCATTCCACCAAAAGCAAGAATCCTTTTTACTCACTTTTTTCCCCATTAACAAATTCCACCTGCTGCTGTGTCATTGGCAGCATAATTCTTTCCACTCTCTATCAAACGGCTTGCGCAGTCTCCTTCCGAAAGGCCCAGGGCCTATTAATCCTGACGGGAGATCAATATTTCTCTCACTTTTGAGATGCACGCCTCTCTTTTGCAACTGGATTTCTTCGGAGTGACCCCCACCACCACAAAGATGTTTTGCTCCTCATCCAAAAGCTTCTTCAGTTCTTGGATGAGAAGCAAAACGTTTTCAAAGCAAAAAATCGAACGAACCCAAGTCCTATCCACTTTTGGAAAAGCTCCTCACTGGAAACCACTTCTGGGCTTTGTGCTTGAGGCAAAAAAAAACCCCAACAACCCCGAAACTTTGTCAGAGTCTATTCATGAACTGGAATAGAGCATGCTAACAAGCTCAGCCAATGAATAGGCATAGCAACTAAGTTGGCCAATGAGGACTGTTTGGAAACTGAAACTGGAAGGAGCCTGGATGAGGCTGTAAGTCTGTCTATTAAAAATGAAACTGCTTCTCTCCTCTGCTGTGTGACTTGCTTGTCTGCTGAACTAAAGTGAAACTGAGGTCTGTTTCTGAGCTCCTGAGTTGCTGTTGAAGTTACTTGCAACATGTTTCGGTCGGAGTTTGCTCCATGTTGGAGAAATCTACAACTGGTTTGTAAAATCTACTTATTATGTTTATAAAGATGTTAAATGAAGCCTCAGTCATCTGTCTTGTCTTTTCTGATGCTGAATTTACGCTGTAGTGCTCTGAACAAACTTTGATTTGGGGTTTTACTGGTTAGATAGATGGATTGCTGTAGAAATGGCTAGTTCCTATTATTATGCAAAAGTATCAAGTTGAAGGTAGACGTTAACATCTTATTTTACTGCACCAAAAGAGTCGGAAGTCAAGGCCTTTTTTCTTCCCTCCTGCTTTCTCCCACTATCCCCTACCCCTTTTTCCTTTCCTAATTTCCCTAATATTTGCCTTTGAATTCTTTTCATATGTCATGTTATAAATTAATAAAACTATAAATACTGACTTTTGGGAAAAGCACCTTTGTGACAACCGTGATCTGGATGACTGAGAATCTCCACGAACATTTGCCCTGGAATACTTTTGCACGCTGACAATTGAGGCTACACATCCATTCCTTGCAAATCTCAGTCATAAGTTCACCACACCAAGCAACTCTTGGCAGAAGGGACCACAACTTCAGCAAACACCACAAATCCGAGACGACTTTTTCTCCATCTTTCATGTGTTTGAGGTTTGGGTTGTGTGTTTTTTTTGGAGAAGATGACATCTTGAGTACAAAGGAAATCATGGCACACTTTCTACGTGGATAATTTGTACCCCACTTCATTCCCAGGGCAACAAATCACACACCTTGGTCTGTTTCTGGAAACACCTGTTCGGGGAAGTGTCCTTATTCCGTCTTTCGTACCAGCCTTGCTGTCAGCATTAGAAGCCATTTTGTGATTAGAAGCTTCCATGCTGCCCCATTTCAGTGCCTGGGAATTTGGGAGGGGGGATTTCAGAGAGGGGGGAAGTTTAGACATAAACAACATCCCTTTCTCAGAGAGTCAAGGACTTGTTGCCCTGCACCTGGAGGGGAGTGACTGGAAGGCTGTCTCCAGTTGGGATGAAGATTTGGTTGGGACATGGGATGGACTGGTGGGGTGCAGGAGGATGGGATTTGGATTTTTTTTAATTATGCAGGGAAATGTTCTCACCAAAGGCTTCCGAGACTGTAATTACACACACACTTATTTTACAAACAAGTCTGGTTATATTTCAACGTTGGGAATTATCTTTATTCCCAGCCAGTAATGAATGTCAAACAGTCCTTCAAGATAAGCACCCACATTTCTCTCCTTTGAATGGCTTCCAACAACTAGAGTGCCAAATGAACTATAAAAAACCAACCGAAGTACAAAGTCCAGACAGAGCTTCAAGAATGAATTTGAACCGAATGGACATTGCTTCCTGCAAAGGTTCCTCTACCTTTGCCTGTCCTTTATACCTTAGGGGAGGGGCAATCACCTCCCAGCCTTACTCCCGAGTTGCTCCTTTTGTCTTAACTGCTCTTGCCTTCTGGCAGCTCTGTCCCACTTGGCTGTTTCCTAGTATGATTTGATTGTTGATTGTACCCTATGACTATCATTAAGTGTTGTACATGATGATTCTTGATTCTTAACGAATGTACCTTTTCTTTATGTATACTGAGAGTATTTACACCAAGACAAATTCCTTGTGTATCCAATCACACTTGGCCAATAAGGTATTCTATTCTATTTCTATTTCTATAAGAAACAGGCTCCTCTGGTTCCTCTGCCTCGGTGCTGCCAGCCTCCGGAGGCTCCAGAGTCAGCCCATATCTCCCAGATGGTCCTGGTCCCATCTCTGCATAGGACGCAGGACCCTCGTCCGAGCCCTCCCCAGACTCCTGGACTGGCCCCCATTCCTCCCCACTGACCGACTCTGCTGCCGTCTCCACAGGCTGCCAGCAGACAACAAGAGGAAAACCCGGAACTCTCCGAGTCGGGTTTTCCCAGACGGGTGCCAATGTGGCTTCGTCAATAAATTCTTCCTTGGGTGAACTTTGTTTCCGAGCGAGCGCTGACTGGAGATGGGGAATTTCACAGGAACGCCGACACCTGCTGCGCCTCGTGACAGAGCCACGTTGAAACCAGGCTGACGGAAATCCTGGATGTTGTTCCCCCCACCCCAGCCACCTCTGGGGACTCAGCGGAAGGAAAAAGGGAGGACGTTAACATGAGCCAGCAGCAATTTGTGCCTGGGCTACCTGATGTTCATGTCACACCTCGGTGCCAGGAGCCAAAAATACTCCTTTGGAGGTGACATTTGCAGTGGGGCTCATTACTCTTTTCCAAAGAGCTGGCATCAAAGAGACAGATGCCGGAGCTAATGAGCCACCCAGCAAGCAGGGGGGGAGTTGGAACTGCAAGGAGGAGCCCAGGCACCTCCTGGCTTTCTTGGCTGGCTGGCTGGCTGGCTTTGCTGGAGGGAGGGAAGACCGATGAACCAAGCCCTCCTCTTTCAGGGCGCCTGTCCCAGGAAGAACGCAAGGAAGTCCTACCTTCGTGCTCCTTTTCGGAGGCTCCCACTTTCTTGATCTTCTTCGGGGACTTCATGAAGAGAGGGAAGATGGTGCGGAGGCCCAGAATGTCCACAAACTTGTGGCAGTTGTCAGCACCCTCCGGCCCAATCATGGCATGGTCCAAGACCTTCAAGGCGCTGCTCCGGGAGATCTTCTTCTCCCTGTGGGGAAAGGAGAGTTGGGCCCATGAGCCTGGGCTCTGCTGATGGAGGAGGAGGAGGAGGAGGAGGAGGAGGAGGAGGAGGAGGAGGAGGAGGAGGAGGAGGAGGAGGAACTGTGGGGTCCTTGATGCTCTTGGAGCTTGGTTGTTTTCTTGCAGACATTGCATGACCCAGCTAGATAACATCATCAGTGTTAGAAGAGAGGAGGAGGAGGAGGGGGAGAGGAGTGGGAGGGGGAGGGGAAGGGGAAGGAAGAAAGAAGGAAGAGGAAGAGGAGAAGGAGGAAGAGGAGGCCTACTACTGTGGGGTTCTTACTGCTTTCTGAGCTTGGCTGTTTTCTTGCAGACATTTCACCACTGAACTAAGTAACACCATCAATGCTAGAGGAGGAGGAGGAGGAGGAGGAGGAGGAGGAGGAGGAGGAGGAGGAGGAGGAGGAGGAGGAGGAGGAGGAGGAGGAGGAGGAGGAGGAGGAGGAGGAGGAGGAGGAGGAAGAAAGGGACGGTGGAATCCTGGGTGCTCTCTGAGTTTAGTGGCTTCCTTACAGATGTTTCATGACCCAACTAGGGGACATCAACAGTAGTAGAAGGAAGGAGGAGGAGGAGGAAGTGTGGTTAAGGCACCAAGCTATAAACTGGCAGACCCTGAGTTCCAGTCTTGCCTTAGGGACAAAGCCAGTTGAGTGAACTTGGGCCAGTCACTCCCTCCCAGGCCTAGGAAGGAGGCAATAACAATCCATTTGCCAAGGAAACTGCAGGGACTTGTCTCCAAGAGTCAGAACATGGTTGGTTGGAAGAAAAAGAAATGATTAGAAGGGATTACTAAATTTCACGAGACAAAAAAGCCCAGCCTACTGTTTCTTTTATCAATAACTGTTACTGATAAATCAACCCTACAGGCAAATTGGAAAGAATGACTGGAATAAGAAATCAGAGATCCTGATTCTGTCTGAACAATGGGAAATGTTTTAACTTCAGGGATAAAACTTTCTGTAGGTTTTAGATTACAGCTTATTCAACAACAGCAGCAAAAGATTTGGATATACAAAATTGCATCTCCTTTTCTTTGTACAGTATAATGCATAAGTCATAATGTCTAAAACATTTTTGTACCTAAATATTTGGAGTTTCTATTCTATTCTATTCTATTCTATTCTATTCTATTCTATTCTATTCTGTTCTCTAGTATGTTCTTTATTCACTAGCTATTCTAGTCTCTCTGTTCTATTTTTTATTCGCTATTATTTATTTTCTGTTCTATTCTATTCTTTATTCTTCTATTCTATTCTATTCTATTCTATTCTATTCTATTCTATTCTATTCTATTCTATTCTGTTCTATTCTATTCTTCTATATATTTTTATTCATTAGCTATTCTAGTCTGTTCTATTCTATTTTTTATTTGCTATTCTGTTCTGTTCTATTCTTTATTCGCTCTTCTCGTCTCGTCTCGTCTCTTCTGTTTAATATATGGTAAGTAATTCATGTACTTTTCCTAGCCCCTTAAGAGGTATCCCTAAGGCCGAGGGACCTGTTTATAATGTCTCTTTAGAGCCTCTTCCTGCTTTTCCCTCAACTGAACCAATGCACTTCCTTGTGTTTGGCTCTTTAGAGAACAAATCATCATTTCTGAGGGTGATGCGGAGCCACCTGCCAATATTATAAAAAACGAGTAAGCAAGCAAGCACACAAACCCATCAACAGCTAAGGAAGGTCGGTCAGAATTGCTCTCGGTTCAACTCCAACTGTCCACCCAGAGCCTCTCGGCGGACACAGCCTTTCTCGGCCCCCCAGCTGGGCTGGAGATGGATGGGAAAGGTCAGCCACCCAGAGGAGCCCAGCAGCCAAATGCCCCCTGTCCACCCTCTGAAACCCACCCCGTTTACCTTCTAGATTGTGTTTACCTGCCTGCATTTTGGCCTCTGGTGTGCACATGCCTGGCTTGCTCTTGAGTTGCCATAAGAAGGAATGGATGTGTGTGTGTGTGTGTGTGTGTGTGTGTGTGGAGAGAGGGTGGAGATCTGATGGAGCAGTTCGTTGCTATGACCAGAAGCACATTCCATGCACATCTTTCTCCAGATTGTGTCTCAAGTTACCAAGCTCAGCTGGAGAGGCTTATTTTCCACAGCTCCGGAAAGTGCTTTGTTGGAGAATGTGATTTATGACACACCCTGAGAGGAAGGGGGAAACAGGGTCATAAGTCAATGGTGGCTAAGCTTTTTGGGCTCCTGTGCCAAAAATTGCATGCATATGCGCTCGCGTGCCAGCACCCAGAAGGCAATGCACGCGCCTCCCCCGACCCCTGTGAATGCGTCCACAATTCCCCCCCGCCCCCTTACCTGCACTGCGCCTCCCAGCTGATTTTCGGCCTGATTGAGGCCTTTTTCGGCCTGCCAGAGGCTTCAAGGAAGCCTCTGCAAGCTTTGCAGGCCGAAAAATAGGCCTGTTTCATCATTTCCGGAAATGATGAAACGGGCCTATTTTTTGGCCTTCAAATCCTGCAGAGGCTTCCCTCAAGCCTCTGGCAGGCCGAAAAAGGCCTGAAAATCAGCTGGGAGATGTGCGCATGTGCAGTGAGGTAAGTTTGCCTGGGGCTCGCGTGCATAGGTTCACCATCACAGTCATAGGTGAACAGTAAATTACGTAGGGCAGAGCCAATTCCACTTGGAAAAAGTGCCGACATAAATAATTGGATTTCTTTTGAAACTTGGCTCATGAATTAATTAGGGCATTCTTCGGAACCCTGACATGCTCGTTTTAACACACCTTCACAACGCGGTCCCGTTTTCCCCTCCTGTCCAGATGTGCAATGAATCTCACAAAGGAGTTAAAAAATAAATAAAATTCTCCCTCTCTGGAGATGTGCAGGCAGTCCTCGACTCACAACAGTTCACTTAGTGATCGGTTAAAGTTACAACGGCGCTGAAAAAAAGTGACTTTTGTCCATTTTTCACCCTAAGGACCGTTGCAGCATCCCCGGGAGTCAAAATTCAGATGCTTGGCAACTAACTCACATTTATGACAGTCACGGTATCCTGGCAATCAGGTGATCCCCTTCTGCGACCTTCCAAACAACAAAGCCAACAAACAGCAAACCGGGTTCACTGTGGCAAGAGTGGTCGTAAAATGGGAGCAAAATGCACTTGACTCGTGTTTCACTTAGCAACATACATTTTGGGCTCAGTTGTGGCCATAAGGCGAGGACCCCCTGTACTGATCCACAAATAAGGCTTATGTGTCTCTAGCTATGACAGATACAGGAGTGCGCAGTACATAGTACATATACACATATACATACACACATATATATATGCACATAGTACTTAGTACATAGTTTGCAGTACATAGCTAAAAAGGCATTAAGAGTTGTTAATCTAATCCTACGTAGCTTTTTCTCTGGTAATATCACACTACTAACTAGAGCATACAAAACATTTGCTAGACCAATACTCGAATACAGCTCATCAGTCTGGAACCCACATTACGTATCTGATATTAGCACAGTTGAGAAAGTCCAGAAATATTTCACAAGAAGAGTTCTCCACTCCTCTACTTGCTGCAGAAGACCTTATGCCACCAGACTTGAAATTCTAGACCTAGAAAACCTACAACTATGCTGCCTTTGGTCTGATCTAAATGTAGTATATAAAATCATACATTGCAACGTCCTACCCGTCAATGAACGCTTCAGCTTCAACCATAACAACACAAGAGCAAACAATAGATACAAACTCAAGGTTAACCGCACCAAACTTGATGGCAGGAAATACGACTTCAGCAACCGAGGGGTCAATGTCTGGAATCCTCTACCTGACTCTGTGGTTTCTTCCCCAAACCCCCAAAACTTTCACCTTAGACTGTCTCCTATTGACCTCACCCCTTTCCTAAGAGGTCTGTAGGGGGCCTGCATAAGCGCACCAACGTGCCGACCGTCCCTGTCCTATTGTTTCTTTTTCTTATATGTCCCCATTTCATGTATTCATAACTATGTTTATACTTATACCTGTTACCTTTATAATCGCTTGACAAAAAATAAAATAAAAAAAGAAGCAGTGAAGAGATGGACATGAGGAGCTCACAAGGTCTCCTATCTGTTTTCCATGCGGAAGGAAACAGCACGGATTTCGACCGGGATGGTACTAGTGGTAGTCTCAATTTACGACCATTTATTTAGTGACTGCTCAGAGCAGGGACAGGATACAAATATTTTTACTATCAGCTTTGTGGGTGTGGCTAGGTGGGCGTGGCTTTTTGGGTGCAGCCCACTTCCCGTGCTCCATTTTTTGGGGGGCCTCCTGGGCAAAGCAGTAAGACAGCGAGGGGGATCCCGGCACAGCTGATCATCGGGAGGAAAAAAAGAAATAAATACCGGTTTGACTGAACCAATAGCTGTTTTTTTTACTACCAGTTCCCGAACCGGCAGAATCCCACCCCTGGCTCAGGGTGGTGCGGTGGCTTCGAGTTGGAGCTCTCAGCTCCCAATCTGAAGGCTATGAGTTTGATCCTAGGTCAAGGCTGATATTTTCCTCTCTGGTCACAATAAGAATGTATCTGCTGAACAAAACTCCACATTGGTGACAGGAAAGGCATCCGCCCAGCAAAACACTCTTGCTAACTCCATTCAGTTGCCAAGACTCCCACAAGGGATTATGGGGTCGTTAAATGATGACGATTTAGTGACCTCTCAAAGTCACAACAGCAGTGAAACAAGTGATTTATGACTGTTTTCCCCACTTACGATCTTTGTAGCAGCCTCACAACCATGGGATCAACATTCAAACATTTGCCCACTGGCATGTACTCACGCCGGTTGCTGTGTCTTTCCCTTTTGCGACCTTCTGACCACCAAAGTCCTTGGGGAAGGCCAGATTCACTGAACAACCGTGTGACTAACTTAGCAACTGCAGTGGTTCTCTTAACAACTGTGGCAAGAATGGTCGTAAAATGGGGCAAAACTCAACTTAACATCTCCCCCCAGCAACATAAATTTGGGACTCAACTGTAGTTGTAAGTTGACGATCAGCTGTATCCGTTTTATATTTTACCTACTTTTTAAAAAAAATATTTAAAAATTTTGTTGAATGGTTGGACGCACGTTTATCCCAAGTACATTTAGGAAGTTGATTTTTCAGGGCTCCGAAGGGCAGTGTGTTGGAACAGAGGAACTGGGGATGAACAACAATTTATTCTACTTCTCTCCCAACACACACACATGTTGAGGTAATTCCCCGTAAGGAGAATGAGCGCATACAGGGAGACGTATTTGAGAGTAGTGTTGGAATAATACACATACAGCATTCAGATACACTGTACAGTAAGTGTAGGTTTTTACTTCCAGAAAGGTTTAAGCAAAGTTCAAAATAGGCCGTCCAAAGTCATTCACAGGTAAGATCAGTCAGTTTTCAGTCCAGGGATAATCCAGTAACAAAGTCCAGTGTCAAAAAAAAGTTCAGTATCAGACTTACATCAAATCCAGGAATATCAGTCAATTAGGAAAAATGGAGGAACGGCAATACTCTCCAACAGAAGGAAACAGAGACTGAGACTCTCTTCTGAGACTAAGACTAAGACTAAACAACCCAGGTTTCTGGCTCCATCTTATGGCTGTTTGAATAACCACACCCAATTACACTTTTAGCATTCCCTTAAAGAGGCAGTATTAAAATGTTTATCCTGGTTTATATATTGTCCAATTCAAATAGCTGTTAGGTGACTTACATTCCTAACAACACACACACACACACACACACAGAAAGAGGGGGTTGGACTAGAAGACCTCCAAGTTCCCTTCCAACTCTTGTTCTTTTGTTCTTTTATTTCCAAAGCCTGCTTGCTCCACCTGGAAAATCAAGAGTTAAAAGACTAAACCAAGTTGGCATTTCAGCTTGGGAACTAGGTCTGGAAGGGACCTTGGAGGTCATCTAATCCAGGGGTCGCCCAACTTTTGGACCTCGGAGACCACCAAACTCATAATTTTAAATCCCAGGGATCACTAACCGGTTCTGTAGGTGTGGCCTAATTTGTGGGTGTGGCTTGGTGGTCATGTGACTGGCTGGGCATGGCTTGTATGTAAATATTATAAATATTTATATAAATGTTGATATTTTTTTATAATAAAAAAAGAGCAACTTTTACTCAAAATCAGGCAAAGCAGGCAGGCAGATGGAGTTGCTCACAGAATCGCAGATTCACTCAGAGATCTGTGTTTCTGCCATCGGCTATCTGAGTCTGCAGTGCTTCAGTCCTAAGGAAGGTTCGGCTCATCTAAAGATTAGCTAGAAAGCAAGAAATCCAACGATTTCCTGCTTCCTAGCTAATCTAAATCTCCTGGCACAGCAGAACAGCTGATGGTCGGGAAAAGGAAAAATAGCAATTTAGCAGGCAAGTTTGCCGGGTAAGGAGGGGGTGGGGAGGGTTCCAGCGGGCCATGTGGGCAGCAAAGCCTTGTGTTCCTGCGCAGCCTGGATTGCTTTGGGAGGGTGCTCTGGGGGTGAGATTTCTCTGCGGACCACCAAAATTGGGAACCGCTGTTCTAGTCTAGCCTCTGCCCACAGCAGAAGTCTTCCTCTCTCCCTGGGTAAATGGCTGTCCAATCTTTTCTAAAAAAATCTCCAGTGATGGAGCACGAAACTACTCCGGGCAGTTGCAATTAAAGTCTCTTTCCTTCGAAGGAAGCAATTGTATATTGATCAGAGCTCAAGACAGCTGCATGGAGCTGATGCCTGGAATATTCATGGCAATTTAAGTTCAGGGCTTTTACAGATCGATAGATCTGTCCAAGGCTGGTTTTTTTTTTAATTTGAAATATTTGTTCTACCAGAGGGTAGGCAGTTCGTCTTAATCACTTAGAGAAGGGACGGGCAACGATGGCTCCTTTAAGACCTGTGGACTTCGATTCCTAGAATTCCCATGCTGGCTGGCTCAGGAATTCTGGGAATCGAAGTCCACGGGTCTTAAAGGGGCCATCGTGGCCCACCCCTGTTGTAACCCACGCTCTCTGCATGGGTTGTGTGACATTTGCCAAAGATGGCTGCTTTGGAAAACATGGCCCGGGCTGCAGAAACTGATGGAGTGAGCAGAGATGGCTAAATTGACTGTTTTGATTAAAGGGGAAAAATACAAATAGATTTATCTCTATTTGACTGACAATCTCTACAGATTTTTAGCTGTACAACTTGGAATGAACTCCCTTGGAATGGTGTGGGAGTAGGAATGGATTTCCAGAGGGAAAAACTGCAGGCTACAGGAGCCATTTGCACCACTCAGGTGACCCTGAGGACACAGACCAACCTTCAAGTGGCCTCAGCGACCCTCTAAAAGGATCAAATGACCAGTTCTCTGCAAGGAATGTAAATCCTTCCCTTCCCCGCCATCCAGTCAGAACTGAAGAAGATTTCTGGATGAGGAAGCGAAACGTCTTCAAAAGAAGAAACCATAAAGTCCAGTTGCCTCCTGAAAAAAGAACCTTTGGGATATTTGGAAACCGCTTGTGGACTTTGCTCGAGGTGGGGAAAAAAATGAAGCTTTGATTTAGGGTTTTACTGATTAGACAGATTTGTTGTTATAGAAATGGCTAGTTTATATTATGATGCAAAAGTAAAAAAGTTGAGGGTAAATGTTAATGCCTTATTTTATTCCACCAAAGGAGTCAGAAGTCAATGCCTTTTTTCCCCTTTTCCTTTTGCTTTTATACACATACACGGACCGCTCCCTCCTCCTCTCCATCCATCTCTTTTTCACTCTTTTCCTTCATTCACTCTTTCTCTAGGTTTTTCTCTTTATCTGTTTTACTCTTTCTCCTGTCTCTCTGGGCCATTTGTCTGAAACAGTACAGGGAGTCCTTGAGTTACAACTCAGCCCCCCCCCCAGCTTTTGTCGCTAAGTGAAACATTCGTTAAGCGAGTTTGCCCCATTTTATGACATTTCTCGCCACGGGTTGTTAACTGCAATTGTTAAGAAGGTGAACATGGTTGCTATGTGAAGGGAGCCTCCCCAGAAGGTCACAAAAACAGACCACATGACACACACCGCCTGGAGGCTGCCAACCATCATAAATATGAAGCAGTTGGCGAGTGTCTGAATTTTGATCAGGTGGCCCCGGGGAAGCTCTGCACAGTGGAGTGAGATATGGTCCTTGGTGGCTGTTTTTTTATTGTATTTTAAATACAGTTTTACATCCTGTAAGCTGCCTTGAGTCGCCATGGGCGAATAGTCGGCAGTATAAATATTATTATTATTATTAATAATGATGATGATGATGATAATATTTTCAGGGCCCTTGTGACTTCAGCCCTTAAAGGAATGGTTTTGAGGAAGTCCTGTACCGTTTTCATGCTTTTAAATATTTTACCTGTACACTGCCCAGAGTCTTTAGGGTCATTCAAAATATGAAGAAATAACTGAAATATATATTCCTGGGAGTTTCACACAACAGTTACTGAACGTACTGCCACCGGTTGTAAATCCTGCATAGGGCTTCCTGCTTGAGCCCAGGGACTGGACTAGAGGACCTCAGAGGCCCCTTCCAACACAAGTGATCCTGTCCTGTCCTTTTTCTGAAAGCTTTTGCAGAGGCCGCTCCTCCTCCTCCTCCTCCTCCTCCTCCTCCTCCTCCTCCTCCTCCTCCTCCTCCTCCTCCTCCTGCGAGCTGCTGCACTGGCTCCTGGCAAGGGGCTGCCCGCCCTGCCCTGCCCATGAATCCATTTGTCTTTTGTGCTGTATGGCTGGCCCTTCCGGCAGCGTCTCGGCTGGTGCCTGGCAGCCAGCAAAGGCCTTTGCACAGGTCAAAGAAAGCCCGGCTAATGGCTTTGCAGCAGGAAACATGCCCCCACTCCTCCTCCCCAGGCTTCTCCCCCTCCCGCTAGCTGGGAAACATGGCCGGAATTTAAAACCTCAGCTGGTGGCGCCTTCCCTTCCACAGGGAAAGCTTTCCCCAGTTATTCTTCCCAGAGATGGAAGCTGCTGCCTTCCTCTCTCTCCTCCCAGAGGAAGAAGAGAAGATGGGCAACGAGGAGGGGGAGGATTGTGGGGTCCTCGGTGCTCTCTGAGCTTGATGGTCTCCTTGCTGATGTTCCATGACCCAACTAGGGTGAAGGGTGCTAGAAGGGGGGGGGGGGGCTTGTGGAAGGAAGAGGAGTGGGTGAAGAGGAGGAAGGAAGGAAGGAAGGAAGGAAGGAAGGAAAGAAAGAAGGAAGGAAGGAAGGAAGGAAGGAAGGAAGGAAGGAAGGAAGGAAGGAAGGAAGGAAGGAAGGAAGGAAGGAAGGAAGGAAGGAAGGAAAGCCCAAATCCTGCAGCTGTTCCTCACATAAAATCTGGCTCACATTCAAGTGATCGTCCACTCGGACTCTCTCCCAGGATTCCTCAGATGTGGTTTTGCTTCTGCTTTAACCACTTGGCTCTGTAGTAGCGAAGTCTAGTCACAAGTGGAGTCAGAGGGTCTTTCTTTCCCAGATGCCCGACCTGGGACAGGCCTGACAGCATCACGTGAGTCCAGGACACCGCAACTGTCGTAAACACACTCCTGCTGCTGCCAACTGTTGAGGATGGTCTATGGCCATTGACCACAAGCCAAAGCGTCGCGGGACTTGGTTGTATAAGATCGAAGGAACAGTGGAATTCCCCTCATTGAACAAAGGAGAAACCAGATGGAGAAGAAGAAGATTAAAATAACCTCCAAGATTATTTTAAAGAATTAAACGGGAGTTGTTGAATTTGTCCTGCTGGGGCGAGAGTTGCCCCCTTGAGCTTGGGTTGGCCAAGAGGGAGCAGCAAATGGCTGCACCACGTGACCCCGAGAGGAGATAAGGGGGTGCTCGGAAGAGGAGAAGGAGCAGCGAGGGAGGGAGGGGGGGGGAAGAGCCAGGGAGGAAAATCCGAATGCCGGGCTCTCAAGGACTCTGGCTAATTAGCTCTGGAGTCCTGAGGAGAAAAAGGAGAAAGAGATTGGAAGAGGGAAAAGCAGGTTGGCTTCTCTGCTGCCCCCATTGCAGAAGGGCTTCAATTAGCCTGAAGAAAACTCAACACAACGCCTCCCCCCACCCCAAAGTAATCCATGCTTTCTGGTTATTTATTTAGTCCCCTGCTGCTTCTGCTGCATTAGCTGGCCTTGCTCTGCAGGAAGGGAGCTCTCTTCCGGCAGAACCCTTTCCCCAGAGCCCCCCCCTTGAGAAAGCTGAGAGCAAGGGTGGGGGGGAGGGGGATGAGCTCAGGGAAGGAAAGGGGGGCCTTGGTGCATGCTGTGTCTTGGGTCTGGGGGCTCTGGCGTCCCATCGACCTCAACAGCAGCTCCGTGTGTTCCACAGAAACCCTTCCCTCCACTCGGCCACGTCCCCTTCACAAACGGGGGTGGACACAAGGGGGCTTTTGCGGGGGGGTGTGTGTGTGAGGGGCACATGGCAGGCAATTCAGGGCTTGCTGTCCTCTCAGCACCTGCTACAACCTGTCATCTCAGCAGGAAGCTCCTTTCCACAACAGCCACGTGACTCTACCTGGAGGGGCCGTCGCTGCTCTCTCAACCATGGCGGTTTTCTTGCAGGCGTTTCCCTACCAAACTAGGGAACATCATCAGCGTAGAAGGGAAAAGGGTCTGAAAGAAGAGGAGGAGAAAGAGACTGCGCTGCAGAGTCAGCTGGAGGGTTCGCAGATATTTTCAAATCTATCCCTGTCTCAGTGCTCTATCCCTACCTGCCTGAAGACATGCATTATAGTGCCAGTCCCTGAGCAGACAGTCGTGGCTTCTCTCAACGATTACAGACCAGGAGCTTTAACATCTGTTGTCATGAAATGCTTTGAGAGACTGGTGTTGAACTACGTCAAGGCTAGTCTCCCATCTACTTTGCACCCATACCAATCTGCATGTAAGAGTCACAGATCAACTGATGTTGTGCGGTCTAGACAGTTTAGAATTAATGGGGTTTGGGATAGTTAGTTAGGATGTGTGAGCTGTCCCCTTAAGGGAATGCATCATGGTAAATGGAGTTAAGGCATCCTGGGAAATGTAGTCCCTGTCATGTGGTCACATCTGTCATCCGGATTGGTCACTAAATTGACCCTTGGTGGGTCGGGGGAGGTCTCCTTCCCTCTTGCCTGAAACCACCATACCATGCGGCTGCTTCAATCATCGTGGGGTTGAGACCTTATGATCTTCCTACACCACAATTCAGATATGCAAAGGATTGGACATTTAAGAAGAACCTCGTCATCAATGTGAGTTGACAGGATGCCTGATGAACCAATAAAAAAAGACTTTGTATGGATGCTTTGTGGAGTTTTATCTATCTGCCTTTGTACAGTATTTGTACGGGACAGGCAGAATAGCAGGAAGATCATAAGGTCTCAACCCCATGATGATTGAAGCAGCCACATGTCTATTGTTGTCCATATTGTATTGAATCATTTGGAACAACAGGGAACTTACACAAGGCTGTTATTTGTGGATTATAATTCTACCTTTAACTCCATTCGACCCAATGGGTTGTTTCTTAAAATATCCAATTTGGGCATAAATCATAAGATTTGTTTGTGGATAAAGGATTCTCCGACAGATTGGCCAGTCAGTAAGGATGGGATCTCACCATTCTTCTACTCTGATACTAAGCAAAGGAGCCCCCCAGGGTTGTGTGCTAAGTCTCTTCCTTTGTTCTTTGTACACACAACTACACCCCATTGTTTGACACCAACACAATTATTAAATTTGCAGATGACATGACAGGGGTGGGGCTCATTAATAAGGACAATGAATCTGCTTATAGAAAGGAAGCACAAGGGCTGACACTGTGGTGTGAAGAAAATAATCTTACACTGAACACCAAAAAAACTAAAGAACTTATAATTGACTTCTGGAGGAAGAGAGGTGTACATTTACCACTGTACATAAATAGTGAGGAGGTGGAGACGGTGGGTGGTTTTCAATTCCTGGGCACTTCTGTCTCGGAGGACAATGAATGAAAACGTGCTTGTGAAGAAGGCACAGAAGAGGCTGCACTTCTTGAGAAGGCTCAGGGAGATAAATCTATCTAAGCCTCTCCTTCTGTCCTACTACCATAGCACCATTCAGAGTGTCCTGACATACGGCATCCTTGCATGGGATGGGAGCAGCTGTGGAGCGGACAAAAAAGGCTCTACAGAGAATCATTCATCGGGCTCCAGCTACCAGCCCTGGACGACATCTTCGCCTCTCGCTGTTTGAAGAAGTCGCACAACATTCTCAGCGACTCTTCCCATCCTGCTCACAATCTTTCTGGAGCTGTTGCCTTCTGGCAGGAGATACAGAACAATTAAAACTCGGACCACAGGAGTTTCCTGAACAGTTTTTATCCCAGAGCTATCATGGCACTTAACAATGAACTTAAGGACCACCATCAGTGAGATGTTAGACAGTGTTACTTGGTCTGTGGTGTGGAGGCTTGTGTGTTTTTAGGAGGTGGGGAATTTGGGTGGGTGGGTGGGTGTTTGGGGATTGTCATGTGTGTGTGCATGTTGAGTCTGGTCTCTGGGTGTGATGTGAATTTCGCTGTATGTTTATACTTTGTTTAGCCATACAATGACAATAAAGAATTCAATTCAAAAAGGGAAGGAGTGGAGGAGGAAGAGGAGGAGGATCGTGGAGTTATTCAATGTCCTCTCTGAGCTTGGTAATGTTCTTGTACACGTTTTTGCTACCAAACTAGATAACATCATCAGTGCTAGAAGGGAGTGGGGTTTATGGAGGAGGAGGAAACTTGCGGGGTCCTTGGTGCGCTCTGAGCTTGGTTGTTTTCTTGGAGACATTTCATAACCCAACTAGGGAACCTCATCAGTGGTGGAAGGAACTGAGGTTTGTAGAAAGGGAGAGAGGAGGACTTTTCATTACCCAAACTAAATAACATCATGAGTGCTAGAAGGGAGAGGGTTTTACGGAGGAGGAGGAGGAGGAGGAGGAGGAGGAGGAGGAGGAGGAGGAGGAGGAGGAGGAGGAGGAGGAGGAGGAGGACTGTGGATCCTTGGTGCTTCCTGAACTTGGTAGTTTTCTTGCAAATATTTAGTGAAGCCCAGGACAAAGAGGAGAAGGAAGGAAGGAAGAGGGAGTCAGAGGGAGAGGGAGGAGGAAAGGAGGAAGAAGGGAATACAGAATCAACCTTGGAGATCCTTCCAGCCCCACCTGAAGCCCATTCCAGACAGGTGGCTGTCCAATCTCTTCTTTTTGGAAACTTGCAGCCATGGAGCCCCCACACCTCCTGGAAGCCAGCTGTCCCTGTGCTCTCCAGAAACCCCGCTTCTACCTACAATTGGGGCTTGAGCCCCCATCCCTGTCCCCCCCCCCGTGGCCTGTGCCTGCCATCCCTAACACACACCCCCCTTCACCTGAGCATGAGGTTCATCAGTTGCAGCCCTTCGCCCTTCAGGAAGCGATCCCGGTTGGAGCTGAGCATCAGCGAAGAGCAAAGTGAGTCGAAGAGGTTCTCCATCATTTCCTCCTCCTCTGCGGGGCCTGGGTTGTGCCGCTTGAACACCTGTCCCGAGGGACACAGCAGGGGGGGGGAGGTCATCAGCCGGCTTCCCCCTGGGACTCCCCCCCCACCTCCCCCTTCGTGGCAGCCCCTGAAATACTGGACAGCTCCCCATCACGTCCCCCCTGGTCCCTCTTGGCCTTGAAACGAGACATGCCCCAGTCACGCAACCGCACTGGGCAAACGGAAGGAACTGGGCTGAGGAATATTTATGTGAAGGAAATACACACAGAACTGCTAAGGAATCTCAGTCCTTCCACTCCCCCACCATTTGGCCAGAAGCGAGGAAGCTTCCTGGGTGAAAAGTGAAATGTCTTTGCGGGGGACCCCCTTTCAAGAGGCTGGCTGGGAGGCCCTGCTGCCTCACCCCCTTATCTTCCCACTGGATGGTGTCCTTGGGGCGGCCTTGCCTGACACGCTGCTGGAAGAGGCGGGGAGGGAGTCCGCCCCCCCCTCCTCTGGTCTTCCCATCAGGTGGCTCTGGGGGTGGGGGAGAAGGAGTCTGCCCCCCCTTTTTCTTCCCACTGGAGGGAGGGAGTCTGCCCCCCATTACCTGGCTGCCCGGCTCCGATCCCCAAACACTCTGGACCAAAGCCAGTGGCCCAAAGTGCTTGACCTGCAAGGCAGACCCTCCCAAGGTCTCCTCCATGCCACAGGCCCCCTGTGGACACACGGGGGGGGAGGGGCGGGGGGAGGATGCCCAGCCTGGAGACAGACAAGCCCTCTGCCCCCCCCTCCAGCTCAGAGTGAGGGGGGTGTCACGAAATCCAAGGGAAGCCACTTCCAGGTACTGAGAAGCAGGGAGAGAGGAAGCTGGCAGCTTCTGGCTGAAGAGGATCCCGTCCCAGGGAGTCTCGGCTTATGACCTCAGATGGGAGCAGAACGGCCGTCGCTGAGCAAGGCAGCTGTGATGGGAGTCCCTTTTGCCAGGGTTACCAACCAAAGCCCTGAAGTTAAAGTCAACCCGGGCTTCTGCCGTGGACTTGGTTCTTTTAATTTTGAAATCCGTTTCCCGTCCAGCTCCTGTCCCACAACTCTGGGTGGCACATGCAGCACGAAAGGAACATGGAGGAAAGGGTTGAACAAGCTGCAAACGGATTGAGTTGGAGGGCTTGTTTCGCAAGGGGCGGCAGCGAACATTGTAATCATATCATCGTCAGTCTTCAACTCGAGGGGACGATATGTGTGCAATGTTGTTGTTTTTTTTCCATGCGCCTTTTGAATGCTTGGATTGTTTTGGGTGTTTTGTTCCTTCTGTTCCCCTTTTGCATCTTTTTGGGGTATTTTTTTGAGTTCTGTATTCTGCATTTTAACTTTGTTTTGAACCAAACGGAAAACATCTAAAAAAAAAAAGCACTAAAACCCCCCATGAAAATCGAGCTCCAAAGAAACACTTGGGGATGGGGGGGATGGGGGGGGTCAGAAGCCAGCTGGACCCTGGGATGCCAGTCTGTCAAGCCCCCAAATTCTGATCATGTCCCAGGCTGGCCTTGAAGTCACCTTTTTTTTCCCAGCACTGTCGTAACTTCCGACGGTCACTAAACAAGCAGACATACGTCAAGGACCACCTGAAAATGCTCCTCACGGATCCTTCCTGGGCTGCCTGAAGCAGGTGGGCTGCAGTCTCAAAGCCTCCAAGCCTCTTCCCATCGCACCTGCTCCCCTCCCCTCGGCTGAGCCTTCCCCCCCTTCTCCCCCCCAGCCCCCAGCCCCCTCTCAGGCCAAGCCAGAAGGCAGCAAATCACTCACCGACAACTGCTGAAGCAGGACGTCAATCCCATCCAGCTCCCCCAGCATCTCCCGGTTGTCTGCAGGAAGGAGGAGAGGGGGGCCAAAGGTCAGCTCTGACAGCCCCCCACCCCAACCCGGCAAAGGAGAGGAAGGGGCACAAGCCAGATTTGACAGCTACCTCCCAGGTCAATCTCAGCTTCTAAAATCGATAGGGCTGGCCAGAGAGGTGGGAGGGGGATTGGGGGTGGGGGCAGGGAGCCCGCTATGGACTGGGCGGGGCAGGTCCAGGACTCACCGTCGGTGTTCTGGAGAAGGATGGCCAGCACCTCGCTGCAGTAGAGCTTGTTGGCGTCAAAAGGCATCTTGGCCTGCAAGGTGGGTGGTGGGAGAGCAGAGCAGCTGGTCAGGAAATGCATTTCGCCCCCTTCCTATGGCCAAGGAACTCCGGTCCTGGCGGGGAGGGGGGAGGGGGTTGGGATGGGTGCCCAGGCAAGGCCAACCCTCTTCCTGTTTTCAAGGGACGATTCACATCCTGGTCAGTGCCTTTTCTCACTTTTGACCATCGGGAAGAAGACACAAAAGCTTGGCCAGCCGGACAAAGAGGTTTAAAAAACAGCTGTCAGACTCCCAAATACAGCTACAATCACTCCATGCATACATGGAAACGTATTACTAATTACTCGTATAAGGACCATTTTCTATCATATTATGTATGCATTGTACCATCCTTATGGATAGCACCAGCAGGAGCAAAATCGATTTCGCTGTATATATGTACAATGATAACAAAGGTGGTTGTTGTTGTTGTTGTTATTCTTATCGTCGTCATCATCATCTTTATTCATCACACAGTCAGTCAGATGTTCAGACTGGGTTTGGCATTTCTGTCTACCTATCGAGCCCTTCCTAAGGACCGGGATGCAAAACGGGATGTTTGAGGGCGTTAACAGAGATCGCCGCAGGATGGAAGCTGTTCCAAGCAAAGCTGCCTTCTGCAATTGGCCGGTGGCAAATCGGTCAATGCCACTGATGGTGTTCAAGTGCTGCTCCAGATGTTTTGGGACCGCACCCAGGATGCCTATGACCATTGGTACCCCCCTTGTTTCCCTTTGCCAGTCGTTCTATTTCTGTTTGTAGGTCTTTTTCATTTATCTTCTTCTGTTCTTTCTCTTCTCTTCTGCCGTCTCCAGGCACGGCCACATCCACTATCCGGACTTTTTTTTGTCTTTCTTGTCGACAACTGTTAAGCCCAGGGTGTTATGTGGCAGGTGTCTGTCTTTCTGGATTATGAAGTCCCAGAGCAATTTAACTACTTCATTTTCCATGACTTTTTTCTACTTTAGGGTCCCGGGCAAATGATATTTCTTGCAGATCTTCCAATGCACCATTGTTGCTACTTTGTTGTGCTCCTGCTTGTAGTCAGTTTGTGCAATACTCTTGCAGCAGCTCACCAAGTGGTCCACTGCTTCTTCAGCTTCTTTGCATAGGCAGCACTTCCTGTCTGTTCCTGTCTTCTCCATTCTGGCTTTGCATACATTTGTCATGCCCTGTTGGAATCTGATTCCGAGGCGAAGGCCAAGCAGCGGAGAGGGAGTGAGAGTGTGGCTCCGGTGGCTGTGGAGGAAACTGGGGAAGGGCCCAGGCTGGCTGGGCATTCAGAGAAAGGCCCAGGGCCACCCGCTCTTCATCCTAGGGCACGCAGGGAGGAGCGGATAAGGGAGCAATGTGGGTTACGGGGGAGAAAAAGGCCCTGATTCCCTTCATTAGCTACAGCTGGGAAAACAGGATATAAAGGGTGTTTGCGCAGAGCACCTTGCGGGAAGCAAAGCATGAATTATCTTTGTTTGTCACGTCCTATCTGGGTTCTGGCGTCCTCCCAACTGTGTGTGTTTCATTATCTTTTGAAGTCTGCAATTCCTTATCCTGCCATGTCTCGTTAATTGCTGCAGCTTTGTGGTTTGTGTTGGTTTTTATTTATAATCTATATGTACTTTGGGTTCGGACTGAATTTCTTCCCTTTAAAAACTGTTCTTGGGAGAAGGTTTTTTTTCTCCAGTTGATGATAACTGGTCATTGGGGGCCAAGTTAGAGGAATTAAAGGGACTTTACCTACTTTTGTGTCTTTGTTGCTTTTGTGCCATGCCCCTTTGGGTCATCACACATTTGTCCTTAAGGCTTGGTCTTGCGCAGCCAGAATTAATCCCTCAGTCTCTTTCTTTAACTTTCCTGCACTTATCCATTGCCAGGTCTTGTTATTATCTGCTTTCCCTGTTGTTGTTTTTTAAAAAATGTACTAGCTATGTAGTGCTTTGTCTTCCCATGCCTCCGTTCTGTTCCTCATTTGGTCTTCCTTGTAAGCCAGATGTTGTTGTTGTTGTTGTTGTTGTTGTTGTTGTTGTTGTTGTTGTTGTTGTTGTTGTTATTATTATTATTATTATTATTATTATTATTATTATTATTATTATTATTATTATTATTATTATTTTGACACTGGACGGACTGGAGAGCCAGTTGTCCAGAATGGTATATATGCTAAGGAGGTCCAGTCTTAAGACTTCTGGACTTCAACTCCCAGAATTCAACACTACCTAGGGAATTCTGGGAGTTCCTACAGGTCCTAAAGCTGCCACAGTTGGCCACCCCGCCTTAAGAGGAACCGTCAGAGAAAATCTGGCCATGGCTCACCTTCAGCCTCTTAAGAAGCCACTGCATGAGGCCCTGCTGGGCGGCATCTGCACACACCTCCGGCCGAAACTCCGCCATGTTCTCAATGATAGCTTTGAAGAGGATTAAGAGGTGGGGGGGGGGAGAGAGAGAGAGAGCACAGAAGACACTTATCAGTGCTGAATTTCCAGAGATTTCACAGTCACGAGTGTTATCTTAGCAGGATTCCCAACGCAGCAGTGTTCTCTACAACAATGTTCCTCGACAATGATGGCATGGACTTCAACTCCCAGAATTCCCCAGCCAACCCTGGTTGAGAAACATTACCCTAAGACATGGACCTCTGGCCTGGGGCAATGAGAGCCAGGTCATGCCTTGAGAGGCCCAGACTACTGGAAATGGGTTCCTCACTCTTGTTCGCACACCCTTGTCTGGAAGTTGAGTCATGGCAACTGGACTTCCAGACAAGCTTCACTGATGTATCTACAGTATGATGCATACTTCTCATGCTTCTCTTTTCGACTTATTGTCCATGAATATTGTCGATTCATAAACAATGCAAAAGAAACACGAGGAGAATATATCTGTAGTAGCTATTGAGATCCTATAGATGGCGCTAGCACTAGCAGCAAACTGCAGTGTCTATAAACCTATATAGGGCCTCTTGGCTACTTGCATGATCTCGTCCTCTATCTGTTGGGTTGGAAAGTCCTGGATTTTCCAGGCTAATAGGTGATCTCATTTTACTAACGTCATCACTAGTCTTAAGGATTGGTTGGGAGGTTTTGCCCATGTAGTATCTATTCTCCAATCCAGATGCTGTTACCTATGTTGCCTTTGTCTTCTTGTAAAAACCCTATAAATGTAATAAATGCTGCCCATGCAGTCAGACACCTTGCACAATGGCTGGTCTTTGGAATCCATCCTATATCAAGATGATAAGCAAAGAGACGGATGGAGAGGAGAGAGCTGGAAGGAAGGAGGGGGACTCTACCATCAATCCAGCAGCCTTTTCCAGCGTGGAAGAGCGCCATTGGGACCCCAGGCTCTTGGAAGGTAGGAAGTCTAGGGGAAGATTTCACCTTGGAGGGCAAGAGACTGCTTCCCCTTCCAATGGGCACCCAACCTACCCAGAGTATTATGAACGCCGTCCGCCTCTTCCTTGACGCTTTCATCCAGACGCTCCAGATTCTGCACCAACAATGCAACCACCTGCCCGTCCACCTGGGGCAAGGAAAAGGAAGAGAGAAAGGGCAGAGTCTGTTAAGAGTTTGCAGCAATCCAACCAGCACACAAGTAAACAACTCAGCAGGATTCATTTATAGAAGAAATTTCTTTATATACAATAATATTGTATATAATATTACAGGGCCAGCACCAAGGAGGCTTATTTCAATTTCATTGTACACATGTTGTGCATTGACAATAAACGTTTGTTTGATTGATTGATAGATAATATACAGTATGATGCATGCATACAATACCCATGCAGCAGAGGTCAGAACCAGAACTCTTAATGCAGAAGTCGTAATCACAGAAGCTATATACACAGAAGCAAATCAACTCTTACATACAGTTCTTTTAGTTTTAGTTTACTTTATTCCCATTGCACCTTGTACAATGAAATCAAACACCATCTTCAGTGCACATCATGACCAGGACCATGAAAATAAACACATACAGAAAATATACAGAACTAAGCCACGCCCAGGCTCCGAGCCGGCTGGCATGGTTCACAACAGGTACTGTTTCTTAGTCACCAAACAGTTCCTGTTGGCTGATTTGTTGCTGTGGCTATCCCAGCTCATAATTTCCTACATGGAGACAAGAGTCAGGGCAAGCAGGCTGGAGAAGGGAAAAGCCCCTACACTGGCAGATGGCAAGCAGCCAAACACAGCAGAAACCAAAATGGCTGCCACTGAGGGACGTTTTGATTAGTAAAATGGTCTTTCGGACAAAACTTTGATCCCCCGTTGGGCAACTTACGCTCCAAAGCACCTGAGGGCAGGACAAGAAGTAACAGGGGGGCGGGGGGGGATAGTTAAAGAGAGATGCAACCTGGAAGGAAGGAGAAATTAGCACCACTCTGTAATGTCTTGGTAAGCCCATGCTTGGAATATTGCATCTACTTTTGGTTGCTGCAATATATAAAAAGAGAGATTGATGCGTGAGGGGCCTTTCGCTTTTATATATATATAGATGCATTAAATTGGTATGCCGTCCACTTCACTGTTGGAAGAGACTCTGGGCAGCTTACAACATGACTAAAAAAAAAAAAAGACAATATCACATGGTTAAAATGAAGAAAGATTAAATAAGGACCAAAAGCTAAGAGGACAGGGGACACGGGGGTGTCATCCACTAGCTTCCTCCCAGCATACAGTACCCTTAAAAAGGACTCCAGCCCATCTGGCAGAGCCAACTTTTAAGACTCTCCTTTTTTATTATTTATAAAAATTTAGAAAATTTATAAGGCTGCCCACTCACCCTCTGTGACTTTCGGCAGCTTACAAAAAATTAAAAAACAAAACAAAACCAATATACAAGCATAAAACCAATAATAACTATGCACCACTCAGAGCCGAGAAGGGCAGTTATACCAACTTAACCAATAAATAAATAAATTGGGAGTGAAGATTGTAAGGCAGCCAAATCAGGCAGAAGAGCAAATTAACTTGATTCAGGGAAAGTCTCCAACTTCTGTTCAGGAATATAAAGGATTTGATCTGCAAAGCCGGCGGGGAAGAAACGCTTTGTGCTTCCTCCAGCAAGCAGTTTATTGATCGCTCAGGAAAGGTCAGCTGGACGGCTGCTGGCTGCACACAGCGATGGCCGAGAAGGAAGGGCTTTGCTGACGGCATCTGCTGATGGGACAAGCACCATGAGCTTTGGTGTCAAGCAGAAAGGCCACCTATCCTGGGGACCTGCCCTGCTAAAAAATGAAGCGAAAGATCCCTCCTTTGGGGCTTTTGGAAATCGATTGGAAAGGCAGCTCTGAAATGGGAAAAGGGGGAAGAGAAGTGATGGGATCCAGGCCAAGGAGTCAAAGGGGAAGGAAATATTCAGGCTGATCGAAAGAGTCTTCGTGATTGACTGACTGATTGATTGAAGAAATAAATAAGCAAGTAAACAGTTCTGGGAGAGGGGAGGACCAGCTAGCTTGCCAAGTTCAAGATGGGAGTCAAATCTATATACATATAAGCAAAAGGCTCCTCACGCATCATCACAAAATCTCCAGAACCGTAAAGCCTACAAACTTGAAATTGGGCACGTTATGTTCCTCTTGGCTTCTAGGGGCTCACTAAGAAAGGATTTTTCCAAATGTCCCTCAGAGCATTTAGAGTATTTCCTATATTATTATCATTATTAACACGCTCTGATGCTAAGGAGTTCTACTCCCCCTCCCCACCTGAAAAAAAATCTCTTCCAAAGGCAAAACACAAAAGCAGAGGAGTTTCACTTTCACAGCAGCAAGCAGCTTTAGGACAGAACAGTTGAGCTAAGCCCCGCCTAGTCTCCTTGCTGTCTCCTTCTTACTCACGCAGCAAATACTCTTTCAGTTTCCAAACAGCCCTTCAACTCTCTCACACACTGACAGGACGCTCCAGCCTGGCTGGAGAATTCTGGGAGTTGAAGTCCACAAGTCTTATAAAAAGTGGCCAAGTTTGGAGACCTCTGCCTTAAATGAATCTCATGGCGGTCTAACTAGACGTCATAGGCAAAAGCCTGAAAGAAGAATTCGTCCAACTGAGCTGAGAGAGAGTGTGTGTGTGTGTGTGTGTGAGTGAGAGAGAGTGATTATTTCCATCAAAGAAAGGAAAACCTTTCAGCCCCTCTGGCTCAAAGCCGGACAATCAAAGGCACTCGAATAAGCCGTAAGAAAAGAGCCGAGAGAAAAAGGGTTTTTGTCTGGGTTTATTGCTTCCCTGGGCAAGAGATTTGGGACACTTCACCTTCTGTGCTTCTATTCTGTGGGCAAGCGGCAGAGCGGCCTTCAGGGCAACTGCCATTAACCTCTGGAAGGTAACACAATGGCACGCCAAGCGCTGAAGGCCGCCACGTGGGAGCCACGAGAATCTTTGCAGCGCCGAGTTGAACTGGGGGGGGGGGAGTCCCTGGGGCTCTCCGAGCCTCGTGGCTTCCCTTCACCACCCAACGATCATCACTGCGAGGGAGGGAGGGAGGTTGTGGAGGGGAGGAGGACTGTGGGGTCCTTGGTGCTCTCAAGAGTTGGTGGTTTCCTTGCAGCTGTTTTATCACCCAACTAGCAACAGTGCTGGAAGGAAGTGGGCTTTGTGGAGAGGAGGAGGAGGAGGAAAATAGACACTTTGGTGCTGAGATTAGTTGTCATCTTGAGACATTTCATGACCCGACTAGTTAACATCATCAGTGCTAGAAGGGAGGGAGGTTGCAAATAGGAGGAAGGGGGGGGGGAGAAGGAGGAGAACTATGAGGTCCCTGGTGCTCTCTTGAGCTTGGCTGTTTTCTTGCAGATATTTCATGACCCAACTAGGGAACATCATCAGTGCTTAAAGGAAGTGGGTTGTGTGGAGGAAGAGGAGGAGGAAGTCTGTGGGGTCCTTGGTGCTCTCTGAGCTTGGTTTCCTTGCAGACATTTCATGACCCAACTAGGGAACATCATCAGTGCTAGAAGGGGGGGAGGAGGAGGAGGAGGACAACTATGGGGTCCCTGGTAATCTCTGAGCTGGGTTGTCTTCTTGCAAATGTTTCATTACCAAACCAGGGAACATCGTCAGTGTTGGGGGCACTTGTCCAGAGGGCTCAGGACTCCTCCCAAAGGGATGTGGGGACTCTACAAATAATTTTCCTTTGCTTTCAAAGCTTTGACCCACAGCCCAGCAAGAGATGCCACCAGGTGCTACTTACCAAGGCGTCTATGAGGACCCCTGCCCCTTCCTCACTCTCGTGCAGGGTGTCGATGTCCGTGAGCTCCTGCAGAAGGTCCACCACCGCGATGGCGACATGTAGGGTTAGGGTTAAGGCAAAGTAGCAGAACCTCCTTCCCAGCAATTAGGGGAGCAGGGAGCCTCCAAAAGGACACCCCAAAATGTCTGCGCGGATCAACGCCCTTCAAAAATAACCGTTGGGCCTTCCAAAGCAACTGAGCAATTCTTGAAAGAATGCAAGCCACCATCCACCTGTGACGGGAAGGGCCTTCCCCCAGGGACCTGAAGGACCTCCATCTTCTTCAAGCGTGTCTGAAGACACAACTCTCCCTCCACCAGGCTCCTGGGGGTGGGGGTGGGGTTAAGGTCTTGGGATTTAAGGGCCGACCAGAAGTGAAGCTGTTAAAATATAGGCTGATGCAATAAGAATGACTCAGTCTAACCTGGATATTTCCCTTTAAGACTAGGGATGGGTTCTATCCCTTTAAGAGGCGTTTATATAAAGGCAGACTTTAGAGGGCTTGGACCTCTCTCCTTGTGTATTCATAGAAATACCAGAGCTCTCCATGTTAAGAGTTAAGCAGTTTGCTTCCTTGTAAGTTATCTTGGCTACCACATATATGTCTGTATATAACTGTATTGTATATAAACCACTGTTAAATGTGTGTCTGTCTATCTGTGTGCTGTGTTTTGCTCCTGGGTTGTCTATAATAGCGGTCACGCTGCAAATGCTCTGACGGGGGGGACGGATGTGCGCCAAAGGTTGGTGAGAGCTGATCCCTCCAAGGGATCCATTCTGCACCCTTTTTCCTATTCTGCTTGGATCACTGTGGACCACCTAAAACCAGTGACCTTATCAGCACCATTTCCTAATCAATCAGTCAATGAAAGTCAACCTCTAGGCCTCTCCATCTTCCGAGGCCAGTTTTGGTGAATCCGTTACTAGCCAGGCTAATGTCCAGGGATGTGGAGCCACAGGAAGCTTTTCAAAACTGCTCAACAGCTGGGGAAGGGGGGGGGCAATTCCTTCCCGCTCCCCCACCTTTTCAGAGACAGTAATTCTCAGGAATATGTAGTTGTCAACGAGAGCCCCACGCCTTTTGACAAGAATGAGAACAATAATTATCTAATAGTTACAAGCCTTCTGCAAAATTGGCTAGGGGTGTCCCCCTTTGTCAACTTTTAAGGCTTGGGGACTTCAAGTCCTAACATTCCCCAGCCAGCATGGAATTCTGGGAATTGAAGTCCACAAGCCTTCAAGTTGAGAAAAGTTGAACAGTTCTGGTCTTAGGGTCAAGATTCCCACTGGAGGTTGGACACAAGACTCAAGTCCCCAAGTCTTAAAGCTGACAAGGTTGGAGACCCCTGGTTTAGGGCCACAATTGCCATTTCCTAGCTGCCTGCTCTCTTGCTGGGAGGTATCTGTGGAGATTCTCCATCCTCCAGTCATGGTTGTCCCAAAGGTGCTTTTTTTATCCAAGAAGCAACTGGTTTTTCTTTGAAGATGTTTTGCTTCTCATCCAAGAAGCTTCTTCAGCTCTGACCATCCACCATCCAGTCTTCTCCACCATCCAGCCAGAGCTGAAGGAACTTCTTGGAAAGTCCAGTTGCCTCTTGGGAAGAAAAGCTAGGAAGGAATTGCCGAAGCTGTGGACAAAACTGCCATAAGCAGCATCCGTGCAAAACTCCAGGGCTGCAAAAGCCACCTTGATGCTACTAACTGGAGAAGAGGCAGACTCATAATAAAGCTGCAACCAATTAACAAAGAAAGCTGGATGAAAATTAACATACGATGCACTTAAGAGTGCGCTGCCCTATTTCTACTCATTAACCTCAGAGGCCGTTCCTCTAACCGCAGCCCCGTCTCGCTCATCCGAGACTTATGGGGTCCTCTCCGGTCAGTTTTGACCTTGGGTGCCCAGATTCTGAAATGTCCTATATCACAGCTCTTCTGAGCGC
Source organism: Hydrophis major (assembly GCA_033807585.1). Lineage (NCBI taxonomy): Eukaryota > Metazoa > Chordata > Lepidosauria > Squamata > Elapidae > Hydrophis > Hydrophis major. The sequence goes on from CM066330.1 coordinate 264,469,914, forward strand.
CCCTTTGAGATGCACCACAGAAACCTTTGTTCCACAGGTGATGTTCTTCTCCATCCTCTGCCTGGCATCCAGCACACCAAATAACAGGGCTTGGAAGGAACTTTGGAGATCTTCTAGCCCAGGGGTCTTCAAACTTGGGCAGCTTAAGATTTGTGGACTCCCAGAATTCCTCCTCCAGTCAGGTTAGCTCAAGAATTCTGGGAGTTGAAGCCCTCAGGTCTTACGCTTGCCAAGTTTGAAGGCCCTTGGTCTAGTCCAACCCCCTGCTCACGCAGGAGAACCTATTGTCAGGGTTCTGGCAGGATTCGTGTCAAGGGTGACAATGGATGATGTGTCTCAGAGTTGGCTAACTGTCAGGATCCCAGCAGTGACCCCCAATTCAGTCATGAGCCTCCAGCCAAACTTCCAAAATTTCAAAGGGATTTATTGGGAGTTAAGATGTTGGCACTGCCTGGGTGCAGCCAACTCTGAGGCACATAATCCATTGTTACCCTTGACCCTGGTTTCCCCCCACTCTCTGGGTGTATCATAATTCCTATTCTCCAATGGGACACATCCTTAGCCAAGAGTCATCGATCAGGGTCTCCAGTGAGAATTTTGCTCAGCAGAAAGTTCAGTCAACTAGTTACTATCTTTGAAAACATTTATGGAATGCACTTTCGGTTTTGCAAGCTACTACACTGCTCCGCCCTCCCTCCCTTTCTGTTGCAACTCTAAAAGACCATAGAAATATCTTATGAGTTGACACCTATACCATCTCAGACAAGTGACTGTCCAGTCTCTTCTTCAAAACCTCCAGTGTTGGAGCAGCCACAACTGCTGCAATGGTCGTAAGTGGGAAAAACGGTTCTCCTAAATCATTTTTTGCAGTGCTCTTGTTAACTTTGAACAATCACTAAATGATCCGTTGTTAAGCCGAGTAGTGTCCTTTGACCCATACATCCTATTTAAAAAAAAAAAAGATATTTTGATAAAGGTGTGTTTGGGATAACATTGGTTACCTAACTTAGTTTGGGTAAAAATAATATATAAACTATGTTAGAGAGTTTAAATGTATGTATCACTTTAACTGCATAATATGTATTATGGGTGCGGTTGTAAAATCACCATAGGAGGGATCAAGAGAGCTCACTGTTTGCTGGCTTTTAATGGATAACTAACAATGATGGATTGATGGTGATAACTGCCTGTGTTTCTCTGCTGTTGCTGAAACGAAGAAAAGGGGTTTGATTTTCTTCATATCTCTGACTGCAAAAGAGATATATTGCTGGACTGATTATTTGTAAGTTTACTGACCTCTAATTTTCGACACTGGACTTTGCAACTGATTAATCCCCGGATGGACTGAACTAGTGTATGACATATGGACTGTTTTGACTATGCTATAACTCTTGCTGGAATAAAAAACTATTTAACTGGCACAGTGTATCTGTCTTACTGAGTGTAAACTACAACAATGTTTATCTCACATCATTTGCCTGCTTGCGAGACTGCCGTTGCACGTTCCGCTAGGGTGTGTATCCCTAACAAGATGCTTGATGCAATATTATTTTACCACCGGGGAGAAAAGTCACTTAATTCGGATGATCTGCTCCCAAATAGCTGCCGAACGAGAAAAGCGAATGAATTGGAAGTGAACGAAAAGAGTGAGAGATGCTTTCAGTCACGTCAGCCCACCCCTGGGGGACACATCAACAACCCCAGTTTGTTCTTCCTCTTGTCCTGATTCAGAAGACCTGCCAAGCTCCTGTCTGGCAAGATTTGATGTCGAAACATGTCCGTGATGGGCTTGTGTGAACCGGCTGCTCAGCTGAATTCGCTTCCTGATCTTTTGATACTCTTTCTTGTCTGTTGTACGCAGCGATAGAAGTGAATTTTAGCAACAAAGAGAAAATGAAGGGATTTTTTTCTTCTTCTTCTTCTCTCTCTCTCTCTCTCTCTCTTTGGAGAGTGATTTAAAGATAAAAACAGCGGGTTCAAGACTCCAGGGACAGAGACCTGTCCTCGGGGAAGCGTGATGCTCTATGTCAAAACTCTTAAAGCATGTCCTGTAAATTGATATGCCAATGGTGAGACATGCAAGGTGTTTCATTTCCACACACACACACACACCCCCGAATAGCAATCGTTTGCTCACCATTTATCCTTGGTGTTTCAAACTGTAGCCCTAGGGGAGGGAACAGAATAAATTCCTTGGCAGGTTTGAGATCAAGCAGAAAATTCTGCTCTCCGCTCAGCTTGGAAAAAGTAAACTAGGATAAGGGAAGGGCTGGTGCGTCGCTTGTCATCAAGGCTTCTGGTCCAGCCTTAGCTGCCAATGGATCCTTGGCTACCAACAAACATCCAGGCACAGGGAGAATAACGGGGCTGGAAGGGGCCTTGAAGGTCTTCTAGTCCAACCTTCTGCTCAAGCAGGAAACCCTATGCCATTTTGGAGAAATGTAGAAGAGTAACTTATCATCCCTTTAAATGTACACTAATTGCCGCAGGCATCAAAATCATGAAATGGCTGTCCAGTCTCTTCTTGAAAGCCTCCACTGTTGGAGCATCCACAACTTCTGGAGGGAAGCAGTTCCACTGGCTAACAGTTTTCACTTTCAGGAAATTTCTCCATAATTTCAGGTAGCTTCTCTCCTTGATTAGTTTCCATCCATTGCTTCTCCTCCTGCCTTTGCTTGCTTTGGGAAATAGATCGACCCCCCTTTTTTCTGCGACAGACCCTCAAATATTGGAAGTGTGGTGTCGTATCATCCCTACATCTTTATTTCAGTAGACTAGATATCCAACTCCTGCAACTGCTCTTTGTATGTTTCAGCCTCTAGTCCTCTAATCCAGTGGTGGCCAACTGGTGGGCTGGGGACCACTGGTGGACTGTGAGAAAATGTTGGTGGTTCGCAGAGAAACGTCACCCCCCCCAAAGCAATTAATCCAGGCTGCGCCGTCCACATGGCCCACAGGAACAGGCAGCTTGCGTCGCTTGCATTGGGAACAACACGAGGTAGTGAGGGGAGGGGGGAAAGGGAGGAGGGGGGAATTTGCCCCACTTGCCCCACACACCTGGCCTGGCCACCGGGCTGCTTCTTTCCGCCTCTTTCTTCTTTTACTTCTGGCTGCACGCAAGGAAAGCAGCCGAAGTCTTTCTTTCTCTCCCCCAAACTCCGCCAGAAATGAGCCTTGGGAACCCTGCAAGGCCTCCTGCTCCACGAGGCTGTGCTGCAAAGATTTATTTCTGGTGGAGTTTGGGGGAGAGAAAGGAAGACTTCTGCGGCTTCTGCTGCTTTCCTTGCATGAAGCCAAAAGTCTCTTCCCCTTCCCTCTCTCTTTCTCTCCCCCTGAGAATGGAGCTGGAGACGGGTATCCTGCGATCCCAAATAAAGAACGCTCAATCGGTAGGAAAAGGGGGGTGGGGGGATTTTCCTGCAGATTTTTTTGGCATGTTCCCAGGGTCTCTGTCCGAGGGATTTAAAAGTATGAGCTTGGTGGTCCCTGAGGTCAAAAAGGTTGGCGACCCCTACCCTAATCCTCCTAGTTGCTCTTCTTTGCGCTCTTTCTGGAATCTCAACATCTTTTCTGTATCATGGCGACCAAAACTGGATGCAGGATTCCTCGTGTGGCCTTACCAAGGCCTTATAAAGAGGCACTTTGGCCAATGGTCATTGTTACCCCAGATTCATCACAGCTTCTCATGGCTGACGGGGACGGAAGCGGTTGTATTTTCTCTTCTTCAAGGCTGCCACTAGCAAGACCTCCATCATTCATGTCCCTCTGCGTGAC
>CM066330.1:264479246-264708568 GCA_033807585.1 Hydrophis major
GAGAAGAGAGAAGAAAACAGAAGAGAGAAGAGAAGAGAATATACAAGGGAAGGGAAGGGAAGAGAGAAGAGAAGAGAAGAGAAGAGAAGAGAAGAGAAGAGAAGAGAAGAGGAGAAGAGAAGAGAAGAGAAGAGAAGAGAAGAGAAGAGAAGAGAAGAGAAGAGAAGAGAAGATATAGAAGGGAAGAGAAGATATTGAACGGAAGAGAAGAGAGAAGAAAACAGAAGAGAGAAGAGAAGAGAATATACAAGGGAAGGGAAGGGAAGAGAGAAGAGAAGAGAAGAGAAGAGAAGGAAGGGAAGGGAAGGGAAGGAGAGAGAAGAGAAGAGAAGAGAAGAGAAGAGAAGAGAAGAGAAGAGAAGAGAAGAGAAGAGAAGAGAAGAGAAAATATAGAAGGGAAGAGAAGATATTGAACGGAAGAGAAAAGAGAAGAAAACAGAAGAGAGAAGAGAAGAGAATATACAAGGGAAGGGAAGAGAGAAGAGAAGAGAAGAGGTAGAGCAGAGTAGAAATAAAAATTAGAATTAGAATAAAATAAGGAGTAGAATAGAAATAGAATAGAATTAGAATAAATAATAGGAACAGGAGTAGGAAGGTCGCAAAAAAAAAAAAAAACCCTGTGACCATCATAAATATCTCCCAAGCAGCCGTATTTTGAGCACATGAGCGCAGGGAGATGCTGCAACAGTCGTAAGTGTGAAAAACGGTCATAAGCCACTTTTTTCAGGGCCACTGTAGCTTCAAACAGTCACTAAAGGAACTGTAAAAACAGTCTCCCTTCCCTCCCCCCGCCCCCCAAGCCCTTTGCAGGAAAAAATGCAGGAACTGACCGGAGAGGATTCTTTCTTCTGTGACGGGGGTCTCCAACCTCGGCCCCTTGCGGACCTCCAGCTCCCAGAATATCTCAACCGGTAGAAAAGAATTCTGGGAATTGAAGTCCACAGGTCACCAAGGGGCCAAGGCTGGAGGTCCCAATTCTAAGACTATTGGAGAAGCCAAACCCCCCCCCCCCAAAGGCCTGCCTTGGAGAGGGGAAGGTCTACGTGGCCCCGGAAGGGAGGAGGTGACCGAAGGGCACGGAGCGTCGGCTTCCGGCCAGAGCCAGGAGCCAAGCCAGGGCAGGATGAGACCCTCACCTCCTCCTCCTCCTCCTCGCCTCTTTCAATGATGTGGAGCAGCTTCTTCTTCTCCTCTTCGGACTCCTCAGCTGCCGGAGGCTCTTCCTCCCGGTAACGGCCACGCTCCCGAGAGCCGACTGGCTTGTGCCGCGTCTTCAGCTCCTCCTCCTCGTCTTCCCGGGTCCGTTTGGTGCCCCTGTTTGGCTGGGAGAAGGAAAAGTTCAGTCGGCGGAGGAATGCCAGACCCCAGCCCAGTCCTCGTGGGGCCCCGAAGGAAGAGCAGCCCCGGGGCCGGGAGCCAAGACTTGGCTTGAAAGGGACCCTTGGAGCAAAGAGGGAGGGAGGGAAGGGGAGGGGATCTGGCTAGGGGTGGGGGGGGACTCCAGGGGTCCTGCCCATCTGTGCCAGGTGGGGCCACACGGCCACTGGGAGTCCCCACTCCCTCCCTTCCCATTATCCCTCTTTTCCTTCCTTCCCTCCTTCTTGCCCTCTTTTCCTTCCTTCCTTCCTCCTTCTTTCCTTTCTCTTCTCTTCTTTTTCCCTATTTCCTACACTTCCTTTCCTTTTCTTTTTTTCCCCTTCTTTTACTTTCTTACCCTTCCTTTCTTCCTTTGTCAGGGCAGCAGCTTGTCCTCCAAGGCCGAAAAGACCTCCCTGACCCTCACCCTGCAAGAAAAGCTCCACCAACTAATCTGCAATGCCGGGAAAGTTCAAGCACATTGGCACCCTAGAAAAACCAGCCCTTCCTTCCTTCCTTCCTTCCTTCCTTCCATTCCCTTCCTGCCTGCCTGGTTGGGTTTCTTCTGTTCATCTCTCCCCTCCCCCTCTTCTATCTGTGTTAGGGATAACATTGGTTTACCCTAACTGGTTTAGGTAAATAATAATATGTAATCATAGTTTGTATGTTAAAGTGTCTGCAACTTTAACTATGGGATAGTAATTAAGGGAGTGGTTGTGAAAGCACTTTAAAAGAAGCAAGGCTGCAGCTTGCTCTCTCTCTGGCTTTGATGATACCTGATTACTGCAAGGACACAAGTCTGCATTGCTCGAACGGGAGAGAAAACAAAGGACTGACTTGTAAGTGAATTGACATAGGATATTTCTAAACAGACTTTGCTAACTGAATATCCCTGAATGGACTGACTAAATGATACATGACTATTGGACTGTTATTATGACTATGCTATGAACTCATAATGGAATAAACTATATTTTTGATAGCACAAGCGTATCTGTTATTTTTACTGTATGTTAACAAACATACAAGCTTATCTCACTCATTGATCTGTGTGCCTATCTGACTAAAGCTGCACATTCTGTTTAGCTTGTCTCCCTAACCCTGGTTGGGGAAACCAGGCTTAACACTGGTTATGGGCCCAGAGGCTGCAAAGTCAGTTTAAACTAGGATAAAACAGATTTATGTTAAAAGTGAGAGTTTGTGTTGTTATACATTACAGTAAACAGACAGCTGTGTTTTATTAATTATAGTTTTATATCCATATAAGAAAACATGGCACAAGTCAATCTACAAAGTTTGTCCCTTATATCCAAGCTGGATGGAACAAACTATGTATCATGGTCTATGAAATGTAGTCTGCTTCTACGAAGAGAAGGTTTGTGGAACATAATTGAAAATCCACCAAACGTAGAAGAATGGGATCCAGAGGATGAGGAAGATAAATTAAAGATAGAAGAATTTATGCATAAAAATCAGCAAGCTATTTGCATTATTGCTTTAACCTTAACTGATATGCAACTTGTTTATATCCACGGAGAGAAAACAGCTGTTGGGTGTTGGCAGAAGCTGAAGAGGATTTATGTTCGAGATAATGTTGGTGCTCACATAAATCTAACACGGAAACTTTTCAGTACACATCTCCATAAGAATGGTGATATGCTGAGTCATTTGAAAACTATGCAAAGCATTTTTCAAGAACTGCACAAGAAAGAGTTTATTTTCTCTGAACTACACCAAGTCTACATAATTCTATCTTCCCTTGACGAAAGCTATGATAACTACGTAACTTCCCTTGAAATATTGCCAAAGGAAAGCCTAACTTTAACTGATATAACTGGCAGATTGATTGAAGAGGCCAGAAGAAGGCTTGAAAGAGATGAGTTAAGGAGGCAGCAACCTCAAAAAGAAGATAATGAAACTCCTACTGCATATGCAATTAAAAAGTGCTTTAATTGTGGAGGAAGAGGACATTTGGCAAGATTTTGTAAAAAAGCAAAGCGACAGAACGCTGGCCAGAATACAAAAAGTCATCAAAAGAAAAATAAAAATTTAGAGTTAGCCATGTATACTAACGGAGCTGTAAAAAATAATTTATGGGTGGTTGACAGTGGAGCATCACATTGTATAACTAATGATAAGAAAAATTTTATTAAATGTCCAAGAGTACACAGCAGATATCGTTAGCCAATGGCTGGAAACTGAAAGCTAAAGGTCAAGGTATAGCATATTGTACTTTTATAAAAGAGAATGTAAAAATGTTATATGTACCACAACTTAAGTTTAATTTAATTTCAGTTAAAATTTTGGTTAAACTAGGATATGTAGTTACATTTAAGGGAGATAACTGCATAATTGAAAAAGAAGATAAGAAAATTACTGCATCTTTAAGAGGTGAATTATATGTGTTAAATGATGATGGTTTAAAGGTGGGCTAACACTGTTTATGAAAATAAGAAACCTCATGATGAATGTATTCACTTGTTACATCGAAGGCTAGGGCATTTAAATTTTAAAATGCTTAAGAAAACTGTTGAATTATCTAAGGGAATAAGTTTGAAACCTTGTAATAAGTATTTGCAATGTTCTATTTGTAATCAAAGCAAAGCCAGGGTCACACCGGCTAATAGAGTTGATGGATTTACTACCAAAGAACCTTTAGAGGTAGTATTTGCAGATTTAATAGGTCCAAAAAAAACCAAGTGTAGGAGGAGCTCGTTACATACTAAGCATAATGGACCACTATTCTAGATATGGGTTTTGCTATTTAATGAAAAGCAAAACTGAAACGTATCAAAATCTCTTTAATTGGATTAAATTTGCAGAAAGGAAAACTAAAAAGAAATTAGTAACTCTTATAACAGATAATGGTACAGAATTTACAAATAATAAATTCCAGAATAGACTAAGAATGTTAGGTATTCAACATAAAATGTCTGCACCATATAGGCCACAACATAATGCCTTTATAGAGAGAAGAGGCCAAACATTACAATCAATGGCACAAACTATGATGTCTGATTCAGGATTACCTGACAATTTATGGGGAGAAGCAACAATGTGTGGTAATCATATATTAAATAATGTTGTTAATTCAACAACAGGTGAATTACCATTCACACTGTGGCATGGTACAAAACCTGATTTAAGTTAATGCACACATTTGGAGCACCAGCATGGGTGCATATCCCTACACAACTTAGACACAAAGGAAAACATAGAGCTAAAAGATTATATTTTGTAGGATATACATCTAATCATAGATCTTATAGATTCTGGGAACCAGGTACATCTAAAGTTTACACTAGTGCTAGTGCTAAATTCCTAGAACATGTAGGATGGAATAGATTAGAGCAAGATTTAAATAATGAAGTAATTATTGAACCCTACAAAAGGCAGAAAGATCAGATTAGTTATAAGAAGAGTCCAATTAAAGAAGAAGTCCACGAAGAGCAAATAGGACCAGAACAAGAGAAAACAGTTGATCAGGAAGAGTTAGATAATCAAGAAGAGTTAATAAATGAAAGTCCACCTGTAAGTCCTGTAATACCTAGACTTACTACACGTGTAACTAGACCACCTGATAGGTATCAAGCAAGTATAGTTTGCCAAGTAACTAAAGTTCCAACTAGTGTAGATGAACTTAGGATGTATCCTGCTAAGGATCAGGAGAATTGGCAAAAGGCAATGGAAAAGGAACTAAATTCATTAAAGGTAATGAAAGTTTATGAAGATGCTAAATTACCTCCAGGAGAAAAATCCATTGGGTGCAAATGGATATTTAAAGTAAAAACTGGAAATGATGGGACTGTTACCCATAAAGCTAGGTTGGTAGCTCAAGGATTTAATCAAACTGCATCTGATTACAATGAAGTTTTCGCACCAAGTCTTAAAGCAACATCTTTGAGAGCAGCTTTAGTGTGGGCAGCTAAGAAAAACTATGTCATTAACCATTTAGATGTAGAAACTGCTTATCTACATGCACCATTGCAGCACACTATATATTTGAAAAAGCCAATTGTTATAAAAGACAATAAAGTAAATAGTAATGATTGTTGGAAACTCAAAAAGAGTCTTAACGGGTTGAAACAATCTGGCTTTGATTGGAACCAATATATTGTGAAAGAGTTAAACAATATAGGTTTTAAATCTGGTTTAGCAGATCCATGTGTATTTAAAAGAGAAAATAATGGAACGGTGTCATTATTGTTATTATTTACAGATGATATTGCTTTGATAACTAAGACTAATAATGAAGCTAATGAAATTATATCATTATTAGCCAAAAAGATAAAATTAAAGCATTTAGGTGAAATTAAAAAGTATCTAGGATTGACAATTAACAAAACAAAAAATGGTTTTAAGATATCTCAAGAAGATAAAATTTGCCAATTAATTAAAACGTTTAAAATGGAACTTTGTAAACCGGCAAAGACTCCAATGAGTCAGGAAGTTTGCCAAACTAATGATCAAAGTCCCAAATTTGATAAGTCTATATATCAATCATTGATTGGTAGCTTATCATATATAAGCAATTGGTCTAGGCCAGATATAGCTTATAGTGTAAATCAGCTAGCTCGTTTTAATTCAGATCCACAACAATATCATTGGCAATCATTGAAGAGAATTTTAAGATATCTTAAAGGAACACTGAACCATGCATTATATATAGAACCAAAGGGTGATTTGAGTCTTAGTGCCTATGCAGATGCAAGTTTTGCAACTGATATAAACAAAAAAAAAATCAACATCTGGGATGGCTATATTATTTGGTAAAACACTAATAGGGTGGAGGTCAATCAGACAACAGCTTATCAGCTTGTCCACGATGGAAGCAGAATTTTCATGTCTGTCATTATTATGCACTGACTTGATTTTGTACAAACAGTTATTATTAGACATGGGTATAACTGTTAAAGATTCCATTATTGTGTACGAGGATAACCAAGCAGCTATAAATTAGCTACTAGTATTGCTGTAAAAACTAGATCAAAGCATACTGATTTAAGATACTTAAATGTTAGAGAATCTGTAAAGAATGGGCTAATTAAATTGGAATACTGCATGACAGAAGAAAACATTGCAGACCAATTTACAAAAGCTCAAGGAGTAATTAAGTTTAAAGAGAGTTGTAACAAATATGATTTAAAGATGTAAATAGTTATATTATTATTTAACCTAAAAGGGGAGAATGTTAGGGATAACATTGGTTTACCCTAACTGGTTTAGGTAAATAATAATATGTAATCATAGTTTGTATGTTAAAGTGTCTGCAACTTTAACTGTGGGATAGTAATTAAGGGAGTGGTTGTGAAAGCACTTTAAAAGAAGCAAGGCTGCAGCTTGCTATCTCTCTGGCTTTGATGATCCCTGATTATTGCAAGGAAACAAGTCTGCATTGCTCGAATGGGAGAGAAAACAAAGGACTGACTTGTAAGTGAATTGACATAGGATATTTCTACACGGACTTTGCTAACTGAATATCCCTGAATGGACTGACTAAATGATACATGACTATTGGACTGTTATTATGACTATGCTATGAACTCATAATGGAATAAACTATATTTTTGAAAGCACAAGCGTATCTGTTATTTTTACTGTATGTTAATAAACATACAAGCTTAGCTCACTCATTTATCTGTGTGCCTATCTGACTAACGCTGCACATTCTGTTTAGCTTGTCTCTCTAACCCTGGTTGGGGAAACCAGGCTTAACAATCTGTTCTATTCCTTCCTTCCTTTTTTACCTTCTTCTGTTCCTTTCCTCCCTCCCTCCCTCCTTCCCTCTCTTCTATATCTTCCTTCCCTTTTTTCCTTCCTTCCTTCCTTCCTTCCTTCCTTCCTTCCTTCCTTCCTTTCCTTCCTTCCTTCCTTCCATCCATCCATCCATTCCCTTCCTGCCTGCCTGGTTGGGTTTCTTCTGTTCATCTCTCCCCTTCCCCCCTTCTATCTGTTCTATTCCTTCCTTCCTTTTTTACCTTCTTCTATTCCTTTCCTCCCTCCCTCCCTCCTTCCCTCTCTTCTATATCTTCCTTCCCTTTTTTCCTTCCTTCCTTCCTTCCTTCCTTCCTTCCTTCCTTCCTTCCTTCCTTCCTTCCTTCCTTCCTTTCCTTCCTTCCTTCCTTCCATCCATCCATCCATTCCCTTCCTGCCTGCCTGGTTGGGTTTCTTCTGTTCATCTCTCCCCTTCCCCCCTTCTATCTGTTCTATTCCTTCCTTCCTTTTTTACCTTCTTCTGTTCCTTTCCTCCCTCCCTCCCTCCTTCCCTCTCTTCTATATCTTCCTTCCCTTTTTTCCTTCCTTCCTTCCTTCCTTCCTTCCTTCCTTCCTTCCTTCCTTCCTTCCTTCCTTCCTTCCTTTCCTTCCTTCCTTCCTTCCATCCATCCATCCATTCCCTTCCTGCCTGCCTGGTTGGGTTTCTTCTGTTCATCTCTCCCCTTCCCCCCTTCTATCTGTTCTATTCCTTCCTTCCTTTTTTACCTTCTTCTATTCCTTTCCTCCCTCCCTCCCTCCTTCCCTCTCTTCTATATCTTCCTTCCTTCCTTTCCTTCCTTCCTTCCTTCCTTCCTTCCTGTTTCCATTTCCTTCCTTCTGTCCATCTGTTCTACTCTTTCCTTTATCTCTTGTATTCCTCCTTCCCTCCCTCCCTTCCCTCCAACTTCTTCTCCTCGCAAGTATCAAAAATAAACACCATAACAGAAAACAAAATAATGTCAGAAAACTCCCTTTCACACTGTACAGCCCAGGGACCCACATTCATGTCATAGAAAAGCAGATAGACTAGAACTGTATTTGGCCTCTCTCTCTCTCTCTCTCTTTTCTTTTTGGGTTGGTTTTTGAAAAGGGGGTTCAAAAAAAGAACCCAGGAAATATTTTGTTCATGCAACACCCCCCCCCCGGGGCCTGCTTCCCTCGACTCTCGGGGACCCAGTGAGCCCCCCCTCCCGCCCAGTGGGGAAACCAGGCTCCCAAACTGCTCCATCATCTCCCCCGACCTGCAGGCAGGCTCTGCGTGTCCTCCCATCGCCTTCAATCCCCCCATTGAGGGCAATGAGCCTTCTTCCACTGAGCTGAGCATCCAAGCCTCTCACGCAGCAGCGCTGGGCCGGAGGAGGAGGAGGAAGGGGACGCATGGTCGAGCCTGACAGAGCCATTCAGCCCCCAAAGACGCTCCAGACAACCATTTCCCCCTATGTCCAAGGAACCCCTTTTGTGCCTGGGATAGGAGGGTCCTTAGGTGTCCCTACATATCCTTAGGTGTCCTCACATGCCCTTAGGTGTCCCTATATGTCCTTATATATCTTATATATCTTTATCTGGAGACTGAAACATACAATGAATGGTAGCAGGAACTGGGCCTGGCTAGTCTAGGGAAGAGAAGAACTAGGGGAGACAGGAGAGCAGCTTCCAGTATTTGAGGGGCTGCCCCAGGGAGGAGGAAGGGGGTCAAGCTATTCTCCAAGGCACCCTTGAAGGCCAGACAAGGAATAGTGGATGGAAGCTGAACTAGGAGAGATTCATTCTGGAAATAAGGATAAATTTTCTGACAGTGAGAACCATCAACCCATGGAATAGAAGTTGCCCTTGGAAATTGTGGGAACTTCATCACTGGAGGCTTCCAAGAAGAGACTGGACTGCTATTTGCCAGAAATGGTGTAAGGTCTCCTGCTTGGGCAGGGGGTTGGACTAGATGACCTACAAGGTCCTTCCCAATTCTGTTTATCTCTTATAGAATAGAATAACAGAGTTGGAAGGGACCTTGGAAGTCTTCTAGTCCAACCCCCTGCCTAGTCAGGAGACTCTACACCAATTCAGACCAAGGGTTGTCCAACCTCTTTGGATGTTACGTCCTTAAGTGTCCCTAGAAGTCCTTGTGGGTCTTAAATGTGTACTTGAAAAGGCAAGGGCGCCTGTTGGAACTTCACCAGAGGGCTACTAAGCCATTGGCCATACATTGAGGACAGCCTAAATTCAATGACCTCACAGGCAGTCTTTGACTTATGACCACGTTTGACCCCAACATTTCCACGGCTAAGCCGAGCGCAAATGAAATTTCATTTTAATGGACGCCGGTTAGTGTCCATTCGAAGTGACCCTAAAGTTGTTCTACTCTACCGCTCTACAATCTGCCCCCCTCCCTGCTGGACCCCCCCCTCCCCAATGTGGACTGCGAAGCGAAGGGGTGTTTTGACGGTTCTCCCAATGGGACCTCTTGCATCCTGCATATTTTAAAAACGGCTTGCTCCGTTTGTGATTTGCATATCTGCAACACACTCTGTGCGTGTGTGTGTGTGTGTGTGTGTGTGTGTGTGTATTCCCCCTCCCTTTGGAGGGGTGGAGGGGTGATTTACAAACCGTGCCATAAATAGATAAGTGCTTTGCAGGCATCCTTTGCCGGATTGTCTGCTGGTACACGGCTCACCAACCGCCCTGCCTCCTTCCAGCAAAATAAAAAATTTAAAATCTGAGTTGCAAGCTCGGGTAAACTCCAGCCTCATCAGCCCAACGCAGCAGGAGGAGAGTGGCACAAGGAACTTGGGCAGGAATTAACGCACTTGCCTTAATCTTGTTTAAGAAGATGCCGGCTGCAAAAGCAAATAAACCCGGTTACTATGGTGCCGGGAAGCCGTGCGTTGCAGGAGGATGAAAGGCCGGGGAGGGGAGGGGGGCTTTCTGGATGCCAGCAGGCAAAATCTTGAGCCGTCAAAGGAGAAGAGCCACTGATTAGGTCCCGGTTTGGAAGTCCCAAGCAGGGCCTGGTCTACTCCAAGGCAGCCTTTTAATCCTTGGGGGATCCCCCTGGGTAGAAGAAGCCCCCCCCCGTCCCCCCCGAAGGAGGAAGCCGCCTGGGCTCCTGCAATTTCGGAAATAGGAAAGTTAAGACGCAGGAGTTTCATCCCGGGGGGCTTTCAAGAAGAGGGTGCAGGGCAGGGATGGCGAACCTTTCCGGCAATGAGTGCCCAAAGCAGAACCTGTGTGTGGTCTGTGTGTGCGCATATGAGCATGCCGGAGTGCCAGAAAACCACAGACCAACTGGCCGGGGCACGCAGGCCTGTTTTTTTGGGGTCCCTTTCGGCCATTTTCAGCCCATTTTTCGAGCCATTTTTGGCCTGCAACAGCCCCAAAACATGGCCTGTATTTTGGCCACTGGGTATGTTTTCAGGCCGTTTTTCAAGCCAAAAATGCCCCCCAAAAGACTCGGAAAACAGCCTGGAAAATGTGCCATCACGGGTGTAGGATCTCCTGCTTGGGGGGGGGGGGTTCGACTAGATGACCTGCAAGGTCCCTTCCGACTCTTGTTAATCTGTTATAAGATGCTGGCTGCTGGCCTGCTGGGAGGGAGATTCATCGGCCCCTGGCCAGGGAAGGCATTTTTGCAGGCATGGTGACCGCAGGAGGGGGAACCCTTGGCGGGAGGCAAGGAACGAGGGGTCCCCTTCGTTTCCAGCACTCCAAAAATAGAGGGGAAGGTGACGGGCTGCCTGGCGCTCTGGGAAGCTGATTCTTTTCTTGCACAGGTTTCTGTTGCCCAAATTAGGTGGGTGCCCTGAGGACATGACCTAGTTTGGGTACGTCTGCAAGAAAACGTCAAACCTCAGAGACCACCACAGTCTCCCTCCTGTCCACAATCCCCCCCCCCCCCCATTCCTTCCTAGCCCTGATGATGTTGCCTAGTCGCCTCGTGAAACGTCTGCAAGAAAACCCCGGATTCTCTTTCTCTCTGAGGAAGTTGGGCGGCTAAAAAAAAATGCAAAACATAAATAAATCAGCCAACAGGCTCAGGGAGCACCGAGGACCCCGCAGTCCTCCTCCTCCTCCTCCTCCTTCCTCCTCCTCTCCACAAGCCCTACTCTAAGCACTGATGGCGTTCCCTACTTGGACAATGAAACGTCTTTGTTAGGAATATAAGTCACCTAACAGCTATTTGGGTTAGAAATATATAAACCAGGATAAACATTTTAGTACTGTCTCTTCAAGGGAATGCAAGAGCATGCAATTGGGTGTGGTTTCTCAAACGGCCATAAGATGGAGCCAGAAACCTGGGTTGTTTAGTCTTAGTCTCAGAAGAGAGTGTGAGTCAGTCTCTGTTTCCTTCTGTTGGAAAGTATTGCTGTTCCTCCATTTCTTCTAATTGACTGATATTCCTGGATTTAATGTAAGTCTGTTACTGAACTGTTTTTTGACACTGGACTTTGATATTTGGATTATCCCTGGATGAAAACTGACTGATTTTTACCTGTGAATGACTTTGGATTGCTTATTTTGGACTTTGCTTAAACCTTTCTGGAAGTAAAAACCTACATTTACTGGACAGTGTATCTGTGTGCTGTGTGTGTATTATTCCGACACTTCTCTCAAATACGTCTCCCTGTATGCGCTCATTCTCCTTACGGGGAATGACCTCAACAGTCTGCAAGAGAACAAGCAAGAGAGCCCCAAGGACCCTGCAGTTCTCCTCCTCCTCCTCTTCCTCTCCACAAGCCCTACTCTAAGCACTGATGATGTTCCCTACTTGGGTCATGAAATGGCTGCAATAAAGCCCAGAGAGCCCCCAAGGACCCCATCATTCCACTCCGAACCACAAATACCCGCAAATGTCTTCCCTCTTCAGAAAACTTGGCTTGGGAGAGGGGGAATAAGGGGGAGGAGGCTCCACCCAGCAAAAGATTGGACTTACAGGAGGCAGAGCTAGCTTTACAAAAGAGATGAGGGGTACTAGCTCAAGTGCCAGCTTGACGAGAAGGGCATGAAATGCTGACGCTTTGGGCCGCCCAGCCCCAAGGGGAGGAGAGGTGAGAGGAGTGGAGGCGAAAACCTATCAAGAACGGTTGCAGGGATTGAAAAGAAGAAGTGGGGTGGACATGAGAGCAGTCTACCAATATCTCAGGGGCTGCCACAAAGGAGTGGGGGTCAGGCTAAGACTGGGTAGCCACCTGTCTGAAATGGTACAGGGTCTCTAGTGGTGGGTTAGACTAGAAGACCTCCAAGGTCCCTTCCAGCTGCATACTGAATGATTGACTGAATAAAAATGGTGATACCAAACTACAACAGAGGGATAGAATCAAGATCATGAGAAGGATTAGTTCCACTCTGTAAAGCCTTAGTAAGGCCACACCTAGATTCCTGCATCCAGTTTTGGTCACCACATTATAAAAAAGAGGTTGAGACTCTAGAAAGGTGCAGAGAAGAGCAACCAGGATGATGAGGGACTGGAGACTAAAACACACGATGGACGGTTGCAGGAACGGGGCCTGGCTAGTCTAGGGAAGAGAAGGACCAGGGGAGACAGGAGAGCAGCCTTCCAATATTTGAGGGGCTGCCCCAGGGAGGAGGAAGGGGGTCAAGCTATTTTCCAAAGCACCCGAAGGCCAGACAAGGAACAATGGACAGAAACTGATCCAAGCAGAGATTCAATCTGGAAATAAGGAGAAACTTCTTCACAGTGAGACCAATTAACCAGTGGAACTGCCTGCCACCAGAAGTCGTGGCTGCTCCATCCCTGAAGGCTTTTAAGAAGCAACTGGACAGCCATTTGTCTGGAATTGTATACTGTCTGCTGCTTGGGCAGTGGGCTAGACTAGAGGACCTCGAAGGTCCCTTCTAGCTCAATCCTGATTTGACCTCTGGTCCTGGTGACCGACTCAGATTGTATCCTGGAAAAGAAGCCCCTGAACCAGCTAGGTTGGCTATGACCCCTGAGACCCTGGATATCACCAGAAAGCCAACTTTCCGGGCAAGGTAGCTACAATCTTTAACCATCGATCGGCTCAGGGCTCTCGCTGGAACTGCCAAGTTGGTGGGTTTTTGGCCCCTCAGGACAGCACCAGGTGTGGCAGGCATGATTACTGTGTTTTCTGCTGCTTCTCCCCCCCCCCCGCCCCCCCTTACCTCCTCCGATCAATACTCAGGGCTGAATTCAGAGACAGGCTGCCCAGGCCGGGCAGAGCCAAGGCTGGCACTGAGGCTGTTTGATTAAGCAGAGCCCAGATCAAATGTTTGGAAAGGAAAAGCAATTACGGAGAGAAGAGAGGAGTGGCAGCTCAGAGGTTGAACTGTGGGGCGTCTCTGGGGCTGAGCTTGCCCGTTTCCGTGGAAAAGGACGATTTCCCCCAACCACCGTAAGTAACATCATCAGTGCTAGGAGGGAGGGGGGCAGTGGAGGAAGAAGAGGAGGAGGAGGAGGAGGACTGGGGTCCTTGGTGTTCTCCAAGGATGGCAGATTACATCGTCAGTGCTAGAAGGGAGTGAGGTTTGTGGGGGAGGGGGGAGGAAGGAGGAGGAAGAGGAAGAGGAGGAAGAAAAAGATGAAGAGGAGGAGGAGGAGGAAGAAAAAGATGAAGAGGAAAAGGAGGAGGAGGAAGAGCAGCAGGAAGAGGAGCAGGAGGAGGAGGAAGAAGAAAAAGAGGAGGAAAAGGAGAAAGAGGAGGAAGAAAAAGATGAAAAGGAGGAGAAGGAAGAGGAGGAAAAGCAGAAGAGGAGGAAGAAGAAGGAAGATGAAGAGGAAAAGGAGGAGGAGGAAGGGAGGAGGAGGAAGAAAAAGAGGAGGAAAAGGAGGAAGGAGGAAGGAGGAAGAAAAAGATGAAAAGGAGGAGAAGGAAGAGGAGGAAAAGCAGAAGAGGAGGAAGAGGAGCAGGAGGGAGGAGGAGGAGGAGGAAGAAAAAGAGGAGGAAAAGAGGAAGAGGAGGAAGAAGAGGAGGAGGAGGAGGACTGTGGGGTTCTTGGGACTCTCCGAGCTCGGCTGTTTTCTTGCAGACATTTCATGACCCAACTAACTAACGTCATCAGTGCTAGAAGGGATTGGAAATCCACCAGGAATCCTCCCTCCAGCCAGGTGCCTCCTCTGACCAGCCCTGCCCTGCAGAGACAGCAAATCCCAGCCAGCAACCAGAGGATCGAATGCAGTGCAGTCCATCAATTTCCAACCGAGAAGCTGCTTTAAGAGGCGGCAGCTCTTGTGAAAGGAAGGTTTCCTCCCCCAATTCTAGGCTAGGACCAACAGGAGGCCAGAGAGACTGGAAAGAGGCCTGAATAAAGGCAACCCCCCCCCCAAGTACAAATCCCCTCGCTGCAGGAGCCTTTCATTTCCAAAGCGGGTAGAAAAAATTATGAGGAAAATCAATTTTCGTTTTCCATGCAAACTGAGGGGGGGAATGAGGGCGATGAAATACGGCACAGTATTACATTTTATAATGTCTTCCCTGCCATATGCAAATTATATCAGAAGTACTTCGAATTAAATGAGAGGGCAATCCATAATGGCAAAAGCACCTTGTCCAAAACGGGGGCGGGGGGAATCCTAAAGAAACGATAAAAGGTGAAAAATGAATGTGTTTCCCTCGAAATTAGAAGTGGGGGAAAGACATCAATGGAGGAAAATATTCATAGCTCGGGATTGAACTGAACTCCCTGAGTTGAGTCGTTTCCTTGTAGGCGTTTCGTGACCCAGCTAAGTAACATCATCAGTGCTGAAAGGGAGAGGAGGAGGAGGAGGAGGACTGAGGTGCTTGGTGCTCTCTGAGCTTGATAGTTTTCTTGCAGACATTTAAAGACTCAACTAAGAAACATCATCAGTGCTAGAAGGGAGGTGAATTGGTCTTGGTCGTTTTCCTTCTAGGATTGATAATGTTACCTAGTGGGGTCATGAAAAGTTTCGCAAGAAAACAAGCAAGGACCCCTCACTTCAACCCTGAAGCACAAACATTTTTTTTTTTTCTGGTTAAGGTGGGATTTGAACTCACCGTCTCCCAATTTCTAGCCTGGTACCTAAACTCCTTGACCAGAAGTCTCCAATCTTCACCTTGTCCAACCTTGGCTACTTTAAGGCTTGGGGGCTTCGATTCCCAGACTGCCTCAGCCAGCATTTGCTACCTCGGGAATTCTGGGACTTGGAAGTCCTTAGGTTGCACACCTACCCATTTGGGAAACCATGGTTTAAAGGTGGCTCTTTGTGCAACCCCAGCTGGCTTCGCTTTTGCTAACCAACAGACCTGTCCCAGGTGCTCCTAGCCAGGCCCAGGTTCCCGGGATGCCCGAATGGAAGGATTGGTTGGAAACCATTGCAGCCCCAGATGTCTTTTAAGGGACAATCCCCCCTCCCCCCAACAATGCTGGCTAAGGCTTTAACCAGCTTGGGGTTTGGTTTGGTTTTTTTTTTGCCTCCCCTCCTGAAATGCAGATGACAAATAGGCATTTGCAAGCATTTGACTCCTGGCTGTGGGTGAGGAAATGGATCAGAACGCTGTTATAAAAGCATTAGTTAGATTTAGGACGCCTGCCTTCGGCTGCCAAGAGGGGACCGAAGGGAACAAGGAGTTCCTGGCACATCGGCAGAAAAGGCTGCCCAGGTGGGGTAGCCTGAAGACGCCACAGGCTGTGCACGTATGTGTGTGTGTGTGTGTGTGTGTGTGTGTGCCACAAACACTGCAGCCTCACAAAAGCCTTCCGCGCTGGCACCGCAAACCTTGTGTGTTATTTCATGCAAAGGACTAACCTGCTAAGTAAACTGGAACAGCCCGGAGTTGCTTAAGACCCGGAAGCCATAAAACATGATTTGTGGACCACAACGGCCTGTTTCACACCACAGGCTAAGCCAAAGCCAAGATACACGGAAGCGGAATCCTGGGTACTCTGTGAGTTGGGCTGTTTCCCTTGCAGACGTTTCATGACCCAGCTAGGAAGCATCATCACCGTCATTAATGCTGGTTTGCAAACCCCACCTTCTAACACTGATGATGTTCCCTAGTGAGGTCATGAAACGTCTCCAAGAAAATCACCCAGCTCAGAGAGCACCGAGGACCTCCTCTTCTTCCTCCTCCTCCTCCTCCCCCCTCCAAATCTCCTTCCTTCTAACACTGATGATGTTCCGTAATTGGGTCATGAAACATCTGCATGAAAACAGCCAAGCTCAGAGAGCATCCAGGATTTCACAGTCCTTTTCCTCCTCTTCTTCTCTCCAAACCCCCTTCCTCTTAGCCCCGATGATGTTCCCTAGTTGGGTAATTAAACACCTAAAAGAAAACCACCCAGTTCAGAGAGCATCATGGACCCCACAGTCGTCTTCCTCACCTCCTCTCTCCAAACTCCTTCCCTTCAAGCACTGATGATGTTGCCTAGTTGGGTCATGAAAGAAAATCCCAAACTCAAAGAGTACCAAAGACCTCAGCCCAGAGAACACCAAGAACCCCAGAATTCAATCCTGAGCTACAAATATTCTGCTCCACTTCCATTAGATACAGCAGCTTCTTTTGAAATTCTTAAAAACACCAATCCTGGAGGATGCTTCAGATTCTGAAACGGATTTTGTGGCACAGATTCCCCCCCCCCCTCTTTAATTCATCTTGGCAAATTGTGAAAAAGCCATTCTAAAAATTACCTCCCCTGCTGCATTATGTAATAAAATTGCAACTTTTCCAAATTCTGCTGCTGAAGAATCTCTACCAATGGATTGGGGGAGTACTTTGCCCCCTTAATCAATGCTTCTGATCCAATAATGGCAGCCAGTTCGGATGATCTGAAAAGGAGACTGGTCAGTTTCACGAAGAATCAGGCTGGCAAACGAACTGGGGAAACTACGGAACAATTTCTCACCATTGCATCCACTGTCTATATTCTCCTCAGGCATATAAATTGTTGCAATAAAATCAATTCGATTCTCATTTGTTTTCAGAAAATACCAGGAGGCTCAAATGCAGCTTCCATTAGAGCCGGGCTGGCATTTCAAATGCGAAAAATTGGCCAAATAAAGACAAACGGCTTTGCGGTGCGGGGAAAAAAAACTCTACAAAACAGACAAATCGCTCATCATAAATTACTTATATTCATACTGGACGTGTCTTCTCCAACAGATTAACCCTTCTTTGCGCAAATATCACACTGGACGGAAATACAGAATGTACAATTTATGATGCTGGCGTTTCGAGGAGTGATTCTAGAGATATTCCCACGTAATTAGCATCACAAGTACTTCTAGATGCTCTTTTATCTTGGCGGGAATCCAGCCGTGATGCTCGAAGGACAAGAAGCAATCGCGAGAAAAGGACAAGGGACGCCACAAAGACTCGTATTCCAAATTAGCAATTGATTTTTATCTGTCAAGCGGGGGGGGGGGGAAATGACACGCCGCTATATTTTAGCTGAACTTGCTTTCCCTTCATAAGAGGAATGTAATTATTATAGATAATTAGAACAAGCGGAACACGAGAGAAATACATTTGCTCAGCCATTCCAAGTTATTGCCGGGATTAAACGAGGAAGACCTTTGGCTCCAGCGAAAAGAAAAGGACTGAGAGCAAACAGAGAGTCATTTCAAACAAGAGAGGCGGGGAAGCCGAACAAGATCAAATATGTCCATTATTCAAATATGTACACAATCATCAAATACGCACCCCTTGCCTCCTAGCGCTCCCATTTTCAAGGCCTTAGAATACAGGCGGTCCTTAGCTTACAGCCACAATTGAGCTCAACTGTTGTTAAGTGAGACAGTTGTTCAAGTGAGTTTTGCCCCCCAACCCCGTTTCACGACTTTTCTTGCCACGGCTGTTAAGTGAATCACTGAAGCTAGTCACACAGTTGTTAAGTGGATCTGGATTCCCCACTGACATTGCTGGTCGCAGAAGGGGATGACGTGAGCCTGCAACCGTCGTAACTATGAGTCAGCTGCCAAGAACCTGGATTCTGATCCCGTGACCACGGGGCAGCTGCAATCACTGTGAGCAACTATGAAGATTCTCAGTCCTCTTGTTTTTTTTTTTCAGGAAGCAATGGAACTTCCTGGTTTTTCTTTGAAGACGTTTCACTTCCCATCCAAGAAGCCTCTTCAACTCTAACAGGATAGTGGGGAAAGGAAGGTTTGATGCTCCTTGCAGACAGTTGGTCCCTTGCATCCTTTTAGAGCAGGGGTGTCCAACCTTGGTAACGTTAAGCCTGGAGGATTTCAACTCCCACAATTCCCCAGCCAGCAAAGCTGGCTGGGGAATTCTGGGAGTTGAAGTCCTCCAGTCTTAACGTTACCAAGGTTGGACACCCCTGTTTTAGAGGATCGCTGAGGCCACCTGGAGCTTTCTCAGGGTCCTCGGGGTCACCTGAGTGGTGCAAATAGGAGTGGAGCCTTCTCCACACCCATATATGCATGAAAACATCTGCAGAAAACTTCCTGCGGCCAAGAAAGTCCCACACCCATTTACACCATTCAGGACACAGAAAAACCTCCAAGCGGCCTCAACGACCCTCTCAAAGAGTGCAAATGACCGGCTGTCTGCCAGGAGCATCAATCCTTCCCTTCCCCACCATCCAGTCAGAGCTGAAGAAGCTTCTGGGATGAGGAGCGAAACCTCTTCAAAAGAACAAAACAAAAACAGAAAGTCCAGTTGCTTCCTGAGAAAGCTCCTTTGGGACAAATGTTGTTAAGTGTGAAAAAGAGTCAACAATTACGTTTTTCAGTGCCATTGCAGGTTCAAATGGTCACTAAATGAACTAAATCAAGAACTACCCCCTATCTCCTCCCGCTTCCATTTTCAAGGCCTGGAAAGATTAAGTAGAGAGCTGGAAAACCCTGTGGAGGAAGTCCTCAATTTACAACTGTTCATTTAGTAATGCTTGAAAGGTACAACAGCACTCAAAATAATGACATGGCCATTTTTCACACTTGCCACCACCGCAGCATCTCCCTGGTCATGTGATTTACATTCAGATGCTTGACAAATGCCTCACATTTATGATGGTTGCAAGTGTCCCGGGGGGGGGGGAATCCCCTTTTGCAACCATCTGACAAGCAAACTCAAGGGGAGAGCCAGATTCACTTAACGACCGTGGGACTCACTTAACACCAGTGATTCTCTTAACAAGTTTGGTGAGAAAAGCCGTAAAATGGGGCAACACTCACTTAACAAATTTCCCACTTAACACGATAAATGAATGAATGAATTCTTTTTATTGGCCAAGTGTGATTGGACACTCAAGGAATTTATCTTTGGTGCAAATGCTCTCAGTGTACATAAAAGAAAAGAGACATCCGTCAAGAGTCGAGAATCATCAGGTCCAACACTTAATGAGAGTCATAGGATATGACCAACTAGAGAACATCATCCGTTGTAGAAGGCAGTGGGGTTTGTGGGGAGGAGGAGGAGGAGGAGGTGGAGGACGAAGACTGTGGGGTCTTTAGTGCTCTTTGAACTTGATTGTTTTCTTGCAGACATTTTATTACCCAACTAGGGAACGTCATCAAGGCTGGAAGGTTTGTGGGGAGAAGGAGGAGAAGGATTGAGGGGTCCTTGATGCTCACTGAGCTTGGTTGTTTTCTTGCAGTCAGATAGATAGATAGATAGATAGATAGATAGATAGATAGATAGATAGATAGATAGACAGACAGACAGACAGACAGACAGACAGACAGAATTCTTTATTGGCCAGGTGTGATTGGACATACAAGGAATTTGTCTTGGTGCAAATGCTCTCAGTATATATAAAAGAACAGATATCTTCATTGAGAGTCAAGAATCATCAGGGTCAACACTTAACAATAGTCATAGGGTACAATAGAATAGAATAGAAGGATATAGGAATAGAATTTAAATAGAATGGGATGGGATGGGATGGAAGGAACGGGACAGAGAATAGAGCAGAACAGAAGAGAACAGAACAGAATAGAACAGAAAATGTGGAATGGAATAGACTACAGGAATGGAATGGAATGGAATGGAATAGAAAAGAATAGAATAGAATAGAATAGAATAGAATAGAATAGAATAGAATAGAATAGAATAGAATAGAATAGAATAGAATTCTTTATTGGCCAAGTATGGTTGGGCACACAAGGAATTTGTCTTGGTGCAAATGCTCTCAGCGCTCATAAAAGCAAAAATACATTTGTCAAGAGACAAGCATCACCAGGTACAACATTTAGTAATAGTCATAGGGCACAATACGCAATCAAATCATACTAGGAGATAATATAAATCGTAAGGATACAAGCGACAAAGTTACATAGAGCCACAAGTGGCAGGAAATGGGCGATAAGGAGTGATGAGAAGTTTATTGGTAATAGTAGTGCAGATTTTGTAAATAGTTGGACAGCGTTGAGGGAATAATTTGTTCAGCAGTGTGATGGCATTCAGGGAAAAAACTCCCCTTGTGTCTAGTTGTTCTGGTGTGCAGAGCCCTATAGCGTCGTCGGTTTTTTTTTTTTTTTTTGAAACAAATTTTATTAATTTTAAAAACAACCAAAACATCATTAAACATTGAACACATAAAATCTCTTTCCATTATAAATTTTTACAAGACGGATAAAACATTATTTTATTTTATACAACATAATTATAATATATCCCATTTCCACTTAAATATTTTTAGCAGATTTCTCATTATTTCTCTTTACTCTTATTCAATTACCGTATATACTCGAGTATAAGTCGACCCGAATATAAGCCGAGGCACCTAATTTTACCACAAAAAACTGGGAAAACTTATTGACTCGAGTATAAGTCGAGGGTGGGAAATGCAGCAGCTACTGGTAAATTTCAAAAATAAAAATAGATGCCAATAAAAACTTTCACTAGGACAGTTGAGAATAAGTTTGATGTTCACAATTTCTTCTTTGAAAGAGACCAGTAAATAGGGAACAAGAAGATGGAAAAAGAAGTGTGTTTTTTCACACTTTTCACACTGAAGTGAACAAAAATGGCATCAGAGGAACAGGCTTATTCTCAGCCCAAAGGTTTGTTTCTGATTTCTTCCCTGATTTAAGGGAAATTTGGGAAACGATCTCACTATCATGAAAGGTTTGATTGATTCACTAACCCAAAAGATGATGATGATGACAGTGGGAGGCAGGAGTCACTCTCTCCCTTGCAAGAAAAAACCAAGAGCCGTTCTTATGATCTCTCTCTCTCTCTCTCCCTCCCCCTCCCCCAATAAAGTCAAGCCCTTTCCAGCACGCGCGCGCGATCCGCCCCCACCCCTTTGCACCTTGCAAATGCAAAACCCCAGGGTTTTTTACTGAGGAAATGAAGCTGAGTGAAGCGACCTCAGCTCGCGTTGCTTTCTCAGCCTAGAGCTCAGAAAAGCCTCCCCCCTCCTCCCCCTCCTCCCGAGTGGACTGAAAGCAGCTGGAGCTGAGGAAACGAAGCTGAGTGGAGCGACCTCGGCTCGCATTGCTTTCTCAGCCTAGAGCTCAGAAAACAACGCGAGCTGCCACCACCTCCTCCTCCACCTCCTCCCGAGTGGACTGAAAGCAGCTGGAGCTGAGGAAATGAAGCTGAGTGGAGCGACCTCGGTTCGCGTTGCTTTCTCAGCCTAGAGATCAGAAAACAACGCGAGCTGCCACCACCTCCTCCTCCCCCTCCTCCCGAGTGGACTGAAAGCAGCTGGAGCTGAGGAAATGAAGCTGAGTGGAGCCGAAGCAACCTCGGCTCGCGTTGTTTTCTCAGCCTAGAGAAAGGGGAAGGGGGCTCATCTGGACCAAGGGTGAGTCTCCCCCTCAGTTTCCCCGAAGGATCTTCTGTCGCTTTTGCCTTCTCCCTACATCTTCCCTCTGTTAAAATCCCACACACACACACACACTTATTTTCCGTTGGATAGATTTCGTGTCTGAGCATTCTCACATGGCGGTGGGTCTTCCCCCCCAAAAAAAACAGTTAAAAAAAAGAAAAAACAATATATCCTCAAGCAAGAACTTTTCTGCTTCCGATTACTCCCATGCTTAAAAGTTGCAAAGGAAACACGGAAGCAGGGAAGCGGCTGCCCAGCTTCGGAGCTCCACACCATTTTTTTTTCAGAGGGGAATCTGACTCGAGTATAAGCCGAGGGGTTTTTTTTCAGCACAAAAAATGTGCTGAAAAACTCAGCTTATACTCGAGTATATACGGTACGTTTCTTTTCTATATTTATCCATTTTATACTCATCATATTCATATTTCCCTCTGTTTTGTTTATAATTATCCTCATCTAGCTTTCCTCCAAGGTTTTATTAAATCTCAAACAAACATAAATACACAAAACACAAAAACATAAAACTTCTTTTGAGAAAGTAGCTTGGCCCCGGATTACCTCTCTTTATATGGACTTCAATTAAATTTATGCTCATCTTATATACCATTTCCTATCTTATTTACCATTTTATATCTTCATTATAGCTTCTCCCCGCTTTCCACTCTTCTTAATTATATTTTATTTATTTCATCTTAATTTACATCATTATACTTGTATCTTTTGTCCATTCTTTTCCAATTACCCATTTATCTCATTCCCTATAGTAGAAAAAAAGGATTTCTCCTGAAATCACTGATCGAAGTATGATGCCTTTCCATGCTCCCCTGAATTAACATTTAAGGTAACACCTGTGTCCCCATCTGATTCTGCTTAGTACATTCTACCTACTGATTTTTTTAAAAAAAGAAAAAATAGTAAATCTATAAAGTAATTAAATACATAATTAAACATTAAATCTTATAACATTCCAATTATCTATTTGAAAGTCAAATGCTACCATAATAAATTTATACTAACATAGTCAATTAAGCTCTATACTTAAACTAAGTATTTTAAACATTCCTTTTAATAATTTATTAAATCTTAAAATCTATCATTGTTAAACATTTAATATTTTAATCTTTACTTAATTCTTATTAAATTATAATTTCTCTTTTCTTTTGCTTTCTAACATTGTATTGATTTTGCATCTTATTTTTCCCTTTCTTGGATGTTTTTTTAAGTCTTAAGTCCCTTTTCCTTCCTCTCTTTCTCTTTCCTTTCTTAATCAACTTTTTGGATTCATTAAAGATAGCTTCTCCTTTTCCTTCTTCTTCTTCCTCTGCTTCCTCCTTCAATTGTTGTATTTGCTGGTAAGTAGCAAGTGCCATTTCTAAAAAACGAATAGTTTCTCTCCAAGTGTCCTTACCTTCGTTCTTTATTTTTCCATATTCCTCTCTTAGTTCATCAACAGATAAAGCCATTATAAACCTTTTCTTCTTTTCTCTTCTTCTTCTTAAGACAACCAAAATATTTCAAAACTTAGAACAATTCCCCAAACTCCCAAAGTCATCAAACAGTCCAAACAGAGCACAAGATTCTTCCCTTCGCGCTTTTTCTTCCTGGGGTAATATCAATTGGAAAGGGAAGAAAAAGCCCAATCTGTATTTAAAAGTCTTATTGCAATTAACTTCCAATCTCAAAGTCTTCCAGGCATCTCCTCCAACAAAATCTTAATATCAATTTCTCCTTTGTCCTCTCCATCCCCACTTGTCACAAAGAGCTTTAAATTTTTACCTTCTATGAAAAAGCAGGCTTTTCAATGTCCATTTGTTGATTCCATAGGGGAGGAGAGTAAACTTTCTCTTTTATCACTTTCACTCGCCGCTTATAAATCTCTTCTGGAAACAAAGTATTGTTCAAAAATCAAGGTTTTCAGGATATTAAATGCATCTTATATTCCCAGTTCAACCAAAAAACTTTCGCTTCAAAACTTTCTCCTTCTTCCTCCAGCACAATCTTGTCCAGCTGCTGGCTTCTTTGTGGCGGCCATTGCTGACCGCTGCTACGCCGCCTTGAGAAAAAGGGGTTATGCCGGATGGGGAGGGGGTCTGCGGAACCCCCAGATCACTGTCCAGATCCCCCCTGTCTTTGGCTGCCTCTACGGGGCAGCCTTATCCTCCAGACCCGTCAGGATCGGAGGCACCAAGACGGCTAGCACAACAGGGATCGCGCAGGATCGCGAAACCCTGCCGCCGCCGAAGCCTGGCAAACCGGAAGTCCCTATAGTGTCATTTTGAGGGTGGGAGTTGAAACAGTTTATATATCCGGGATGTGAGGAGTCTGTCAATATTTTCACAGCCCTCTTTTGGACTCCTGCAGCATACAGGTCCTCCATTGCAGGCGTTAAGTTGAGGGCTCCCTGTATAACAGAAGCCCCCTGTGTGACTTAGTCCTGGTAAACTAAACCCATCCAACATGTGCAACAACTCCACAATCAGGTGTCTCTTTATGTACTCTGGTGTGTGTGTGTGTGTATACAAGATGGGCCCACTTGCACAGGAGTGGGGCCTTCTTTCCTATCTTCTCATCCGAAGGGAACAGGGGGTGAAAGGAGGGGCGAGGGCGAGAGCTCCCTACTCCTCAAAGGGGTTGGGGGACACAGGGAGGTCTTGAGTCCTGTAGGTCTCCCACCTCTGCAAGAGAGGCAGCTTCTCTTAGGGATCCTAAGCTAAAATCTATGAACCAGGAGCCCCAGGGCCCCCTTGCACTGGGGATGTTACCTAGTGGGGTCAGGAAACGTCTGCCAGAAAACCAACCAACCTCAGAGAGCACCAAAGAGCCACAGGATTCCTCCTCTCTACAAACCTCCCTGCTGATTTTATCAAGTAGGGTCAGGAAACGTCTGCAATCAAACCATCAAGCTCAGAGAGCCCCAAGGACCCCACAGTCTGCCTCCTCCTCTCCCCAAGACTTTCTTCTTGCTGGCACTGACGATGTTTGCTGTTTGGATCATAAAAAATGAAAAATGAAAAAGCCCCAATCAAGGCGAGGAACAACCTGGAACTCAGGAGAAATTGCCTCCCAACGAGGACAATGAATCAGTGGGATGACTGGCCTTCAGAAGTGGCGGCTGCTCCGTCCCTGGAGTTTTTTAAGCAAGAGCTGGACACCCAACTGTCTGGAATGGTGCAGGGTTTCCTGCTTGACCAGGGGGATGGACTAGAAGACCTCCAGGGTCCCTTCCAGCTGTATTCTGTTTTTTCTATTTCTATTACTCCCGATTATCCCCATTCCATTCCATTCTTATCTGGTCATGAAACATCCCCAAGAAAAACACCAAGGTCAGAGAACCCCAAGGACCCCATATAGTCATCATCCTCCTCCCCCTCCCCTAACATCCCCCCTCCCTTCTAGCCCTGATGATGTTCCCCAGTTGGGTCATGAAAGGTCTGCAAGGAAACAGACAAGCTTAGGGAGCAGCAAGGACCCCAGAGTTCTCCTCCCCTCCTTCCTTCCTTCCTTCCTTCCTTCCTCCTCCTCCCATTTCTCAATTATTCCTCCTCCTTCTCTCCTTCTGCTCCTCTTCACCTCCCTCCCTTCTAGCCCTGATGATGTTCCCCAGTTGGGTCTGCCAGAAAGCCACCAAGCTCAAACAGAGCCCCAAGGACCCCATAATGCCCCTGCTTGCCCCTCCCTGGACCAATGGCCATTGGGGCCGGCCTCCGTTGGGGTCTCCCTCACAACCACCACCCCCCGCCCTTCCTGGGCCCATCCAGTCAACCAGTACACACAACAGAACATCTTCACAAATAAATGTGACCTTTGCTATGGATCCCACCAGGAGAGGCTTAAAACCAATTTCACTGTATGCATGAGGTACGATGCCAATAAAGGCTGCTGCTGCTAATATTATTATTATTATTATTATTATTATTATTATTATTATTATTATTATTATTGTTGTTGTTGTTTTGTTGTTGTTGTTGTTATTAGTATTGGTATTATCAGTATTATTATTAGAATTGGTATTAATGGTATTATTATTATCATTAATTGGTATTAATGGTATTGGTATTAGTATTGGTATTATCGGTATTATTAGTATCGGTATTAATGGTATTGGTATTCTTATTATTATTAATTGGTATTGGTATTATTAGTATTGGTATTATCGGTGTTATTACTATTATCATTATTATTATTATTATTATTATTATTATTATTATTATTATTAATTGGTATTGGTATTCTTATTAGTACTGATATTAATTATTATTGGTATTCTTATTAGTACTGATATTAATTATTATTGGTATTCTTATTAGTATAGGTATTATCAGTATTATTAGTATTAGTATTGGTATTAATGGTATTATTATTATTATTATTATTCTGATGATGATGATGATGAAGTAGAGTTCAAAAGACCTGCATTTCGGTTAAAGACCAGCCCAGCCTTGGGGGGGACGGAAGGGGGGCGAGGGGAGCAAAGCACGGGGGGCTCTGGGGGGAAGACGAGGCCCCGCCTCCCCCCTCATGTCAGTCAAAAGGGCGGGGACGGAGGGGGAGGGGTGCAGTTTTGCCCCTTCTCTTCCTGAGCCCCCCCCCCGGACCTAGTAGATGCTTCGGGCGGGGGGGACTGGAGGGAGCCCCTCTGCCCACCTTTTGAAGCTTTGCCGTGGATGGGAGACCACGAGGCGATCCCCGCCCCCAATTTCTCGTGACGGGGAGTCTCACCGGCTGCCCCGCTGGACTACAACTCCCATCAGCCCCAGCGACATCCCCGTTCTGGGATACCCCACCCCCACAAAACCGGACGCCCCCCCCCGCCGCCGCCTCACCTGGTAGTTGAGCAGCTCCCCCACGTCCATGGCCGCCGCTCCCGCCGCCGAGTGTCGCGAAAGGTCGCGAGTTGCCGTAAAGCGCCCCTCTCCCTCCCCCCCCCTTTTTACTCGGGAAGCGGCCAGGCTGGACCTTCCGCCGTAAAGCACGGCGCCGCTGGTTGGGACGCCCCGCCGCCGTAGTAAAGCTCTGCTTTAGAGCGGCCGGCCCGTAAATACGGCAATAGGAGCGCATCTAATTTTTTGGGAGAGCTGTAGTTCTCCGATTGGATGCGCAGCTCAGATTTGGCAGGCCGGGAGCTGACCGGGGAGGGGAGGGGGAGATTGTGGGGTGTTCTTCCTCCCTCCCGCCCCCCCTTCCGGGGATGCAGCTTAGAAATGCAGAAATGTGTATCTGAGAAAATGCAGCTTATTAAGAAGAGAAGAGAAGAGTTGGAAGGGACCTTGGAGGTCTTCTAGTCCAACCCCCTGCTCAGGCAGGAAACCCTTCATCACTTCAGGCAAATGGCTGTCCAGTCTCTTGAAAGCCTCCAGTGTTGGAGCATTTACAATTTCTGGTGGCAAGCAGTTCCACTGGTTAATTGCTCCTTGATCTTTAATATTTTGAATTTCAAAAAAAGATTATTATTATTGTTATTGTTGTTATTTGTTGCAAGACAATTGCTCAGACTGACCAATTGCTCAGACTGACTACAAACGTCACAAGTTCCAGTGGACCATCTGAGCGACTGCGCTGTGACGTTGTTTGTAGTCAGTCTGAGCGATTGTCTTGCAACAGCTCAGTATGTGATCAGTGGTTTCATCCAAAGAAGTGGACGAAACCATCGGTCATGTACTGAGCTGTTGCAAGACAATCGCTCAGACTGACTACAAACAACGTCACAACACAGTCGCTCAGATGGTCCAGTGGAACTTGTGTCACAACTACCATCTGCCTGTAGCAAAGAACTGGTGAGATCGTAAGCCTGAAAAAGTGGTCAAAAATGAGCATGAAAAACTACTGTGGGACTATTCCAAATACAGACTGACAAAGTCCTGGAACACAATACCCCAGATATCACAATTGTGGAGAAGAAAAAAGTGTGGATCATTGACATGGCCATACCTGGTGATAGCAGAATCGACGAGAAACAACTTGAAAAAATCACCAGGTATCAGGACTTGAGAATCAAACTGCAGAGACTCTGGCATAAACCAGTGCAGGTGGTTCCACTGGTACTGGACACACTGGGTGCTGCTGTGCCTAAAGACCTAGGCAAGCACTTAAAAACAATTGGCGCTGACAAGATCATCCTTGGTCAGCTGCAGAAGGCCACCTTCCTGGGATCTGCTCGCATCATCCGCTGATACATCACGCAGTCCTAAATGCTTGGGAAGTGTTTGACTAGTGATTTGTTATTCGAAACCCAGCATGGTTATCTCGTCTGCTGGGTATACTGTCATTTTTGTGTACAATAATAATAATAATAATATAGGAACTACTAAAGCTCTGATGGTCATTTTGAAAAATCCTTCCTTAGTGAGCCCTAGAAGCCTAGAGGAACGTAAGGTGCCAAATTTATGAAAAATTTCAAGTTTGTAGGCTTGATGATTCTATTGATTGATTTTATTTTATTTTATTTATTTTGTCAAGCAATTATAAGATAACCAGTATAAGTATAAACATAGTTATGAATTCTGGAGATTTTGTGATGATGCTTGAGGGGTGTTTCACTTTTATATAGATAGAAGAAAAGATAAAAGAAAAGATACCTGAAAGTTCTTGTTCCAAAGGCCACGTGTGCATAAAGAGCACAAAAGCCCCTTTAGAAACACCTCCGAGAGGGCTGCTCACCCCTGGAGGTGGCTGATAGTAGTTGAAGTGCTCAAGACTTACAAAATTTCCAAGGTTAGACCTCTCCCCCAGGCTTAAACCCACATTGTTCAATTTTAAGAGGTGTGGACCTCAATTCTGGCTGGAGAATTCTGGGAGCTGAAGTCCACGCCTCTTAAAATCATTCAGGTTGGGAAACACTAGCTTAGATCAGAGGTCTCCAAACCTGGCAACAAGCACTGCAGGATGTCCATGACTTACAACATATGTTCTTATCCCCAAACTTGTCAACTTTTAAGACTTGTGGACTTCTGCTGGCTGGAGAATTCTGGGAGTTGAAGTCCATAAATCTTAAAGTTGCCAAGTTTGGGGACCCCTGGCTTAGATCATGATGTGCCCATGCTGGAATATTCTTTTTCTTCCCCTGCCTGTGTTCCCTGGATATCCAGCATGCAGGTTCCCAAAATGTAACATTGCTCTGACTTCCCAGCACGGCCTGATGTGCACAACCCACAAATTGCCCAGGTTTTCTTGTTGTAGGATCCCAGCCAGTGCATACACCAAGCTGTGTGCCAGTTGCCCCAAAGCGAGAAAGGAGGGGCATGTCTGCAACCCAAGAATCCATTATCCCTAGCCTGGGGAAGCATGGAACAGGGATGCTCCCTAGTTAGATCATGAAAAAAACCTGCATGAAAAGTCAATCGGGTTTCGACAGACTTTTAGCTATGCAGCTTGGGATTAACACCTTTTGTAAGGCGTGGGAGTAAGAATGGATTTCCCGTGAGAAAAACTGCAGACTACAGGAACCATTTGCAACACTCAGGGGACCCTGAAGACACAGATAACCCCCCCCCCCCCGTGGCCTCAAGGACCCTCTAAAAGGATGCAAATGACCAGCTCTGTCTGCAAGGAGTATAAATCCTTCCCTTCCCCACCAGCTAATCAGAACTGAAGAAGCCTCTTTGGATGAGAAGCAAAATGTTTTCCCAAAAAAAAGCAAGAAAGTCCAGTTGACTCCTGAAAAAAAAAAAAAAAAGCACCTTTGGGTCTGCAAGAAAACATCCAAGTTCAGAGACCCCCCAGGGACCCCTCGGTTCAACCCTGAGCCACAAATATTCTCCTTCCACGGAACTTATGGAGGTTGGCAGGGTCCCGAGCCCCAGCTGTGGTTGTGCTTGGAGGCGGCCTGATCTTGCCATGGTTGGACCCTTGGCCACCCAATCAAGCCTTCCTGGTGCCCCCCTGCTTGCTCCGCCTGCAGAAGCGGCTGCAGCGAGAGGCACATTGTGTCTGCATTCATGGATAGTCCTTGCCTTATGACCACAGTTGAGCCCTAGGTTTCCGCTGCTAAGTGAGACCTTTGTGAAGGGAGCTTCTGAGCCCTTTCGTGGCCTTTCTTGCCACGGTCATTCAATGAATCACGGCTGTTAAGTTAGTCACATGGTGGTAAAGTAAATCTGGCTTCCAAGCGGAAATTTTGAGTCGTTTGGAGAACCAGCCAATCCCACCTCTGACTGGCCCCACCAACCCCATCTCTTCTTCGCCTCCCATTGAGTCCCAGCTGATCGGCTGGGTCTCCTTTGGTTGCCGTGTCCAGGAGAAGGGAGCTGGAAAGCAGGGAAGTTGAGTGGGGGAGGGAAGGAGGATTTTGCAGTAACCTTCCCCCTGCCTTGCCCACCAAGCCACACCCACCAAGCCACACCACGTAACACCACACCACGCCATTAAGCCATGCCCACAGCTGATTGGCTGGGGCTTCTTTGGTTGCCTTGCACAGGAGAACAGAGCTGGAAAGCAGGTTAGTGGGATGGGGAGGGAAGGGAAGGGGGATTTGCAATATATCTTTCCCCTGCCACGCCCACCAAGCCACGCCTACCACATCTTCCAAGCCACACCCACAGAACCAGTAGTAAAAAAAAAATTGAATCCTACCACTGCAACGGTTAAGTGTGGGGAAACGGCTATAAGTCACTTTTATTTATTTATTTATTTATTTGGTTTTCATTTTTTTAAAAAATATTTTTTGATTGTTTTGTATCATACATTTCCTTTCTATGTTGAGCAGTGCGCTCTCTAGGTGTCCAAGCTGTTAACATAGAAACATCTTTGTCATTATGATCATATATATGTATGTGTGTATGTGTGTGTGTATGTTTTCTTAAGTTTTCGTGGGTACTTACATGTATGGTATTCAGCTTTGTTCAGGTATTTTCCCACGTCATTATAGTTGTGCTTTTAAAGTTGTAGCAACATTGGCTGTGTGTCTGTCAGCTGCCACACACCCCGACCCCCAAACCAAGCAAACAGATACACGCTATGAACACATATCCAGGCCTCAAACTCGGAACCAAACCAAAACCCAGAACATCACATCACAGCTACCCGCTCAGGATATCACATCATGGAACTCAGGAGGTTACACCACAAAACGTCAGGATGTTACAATACAGCCAATGACCCAGGAGATTACAGCACAAGACCCAGGATGTCACAACAATAGAACTCAGAAGGTCATCACCCAGCCCATTATCCAGGTCGTTATAACACAGGAGGCGGATAGACACACAGCCAATACCTCAGCCGCACATGTTCTTACGAAAAAGCCAGCCAATCTTCAAGCATCAACTCCACCAACCAATCAAGAAATGACGACACAGCCAAACTCCACAGCAGTATATATAGGGAGACGGCAGCTCCGATCATGCTTTGCTCGCAAAAGCACAAAGCTGAAAGCACCAGCCTGAAGATGGCGAGTGGGACCTCGTCGAAACATCACCAAGATACTTTCAATCTTACACGGGAAAAGGCCTGAACGCACCAAGACCTGCATGTATGTATGCATGTATGTATGTATGTATGTTATTTCGGTTTCTTCGGGTATTTTCCCACGGCTTAATATTTATGCTTTTATTATAGTGACATTTCGGCAGAATCTCATCTGCCATCCTCAGGCTTGTGTATTGGGTTCTTTTAAAGATGAGATTCTGCCGAAATGTCGCTATAATAAAAGCACAAATATTAAGTTGTGGAAAAATACCCGAAGAAACCGAAACAACATACATATAAATACCCGTGAAAACATAAGAAAACACCCACCCACACCCACATATATGTACATACATACATACATATAAACTAATATGTGATAACATCCATCATATTATCACATATATTATCTTCCTTTATAATATTGATTGTATAATTGTCAGAAATATTTACTCATCTGTTTTTCTTTCTCCTACAAACCATATTTCACTTAATTCCACTCCTCTAACCTCAGTATCTGTCATTTAACTGTTTATAGCATAGTTCCCATGTTATAAGTCACTTTTCTCAGTGCTGTTGTCACTTTGAGCAAGTGGGAATGGTTCTAAATCGGGGACTACCTCTCTTTATTTATCAAATTTATTTGGATGTCCACCTCCCAGTTTGGGCAAGCGAGGTTTTCCCCCCTGCTTCACCCACCGTTCATGGAAAGAGAAACGCAGCCTCGGAGCTAACAAAAGGCCCCGAGAAATGCATTTCATTTGCAGCCAAATCTAATCCCACGATAAGCAAAATTTCATTGTTTGAGCTCAGAGAGCTTGTCATGAAAAGCCCATTGTCTGAAGCCCTGCACAATGCCGCCATGTAGAACATCCCCACAAACAAAGATCTCTCTCTGGCTGCCTGATGAGCCTGCAGGGTTATCTCGGCGGGGGTCTGCCTGGAAGGGAGCCCCAAATTAAAAGCATCTGTAATTTCCTGACAGAGACCCCCAGCCCCACCCAGCTTATTCCAAACAAGAGGAGGAGGAGAAAAGGGAAGAGGAGGAGTGTGGGGGTCTTTGGTGCTCTCTGAGCTTGGATGCTTTCTGGCAGACGTTTAGTGAGCCAACTAGGGTTATCGGGGCTAGAAGGGAGAGGGGCCTTGTGGAGAGGGGAGGAGGAGGAGGAGGATGTCTCTGAGCTGGGTGGTCTCCTTGCAGTGCTTCATCACCCAAACTAGGGAATATCATCAGGGAGAGAGGTTGGACAAGAGGAGGAGGAGGAGGAGGGAGAAGGAAGAGGAGGAGGAGGAGGGAGAAGGAAGAGGAGGAGGAGGAAGAGGAGGAGGAGGAGGAGGAGGAGGAAGAGGAGGAGGAGGAGGAGGGAGAAGGAAGAGGAGGAGGAGGGAGAAGGAAGAGGAGGAGGAGGAGGGAGAAGGAAGAGGAGGGAGAGGAGGAGGAGGAGGAGGGAGAAGGAGGAGGAGGAGGAGGAGGAGGGAGAAGGAAGAGGAGGAGGAGGGAGAAGGAAGAGGAGGAGGAGGAGGAGGAGGAGGGAGAAGGAGGAGGAGGAGGAAGAGGAGGGGGTAGGAGGGAGAAGGAAGAGGAGGAGGAGGAAGAGGAGGAGGAGGAGGAGGAGGAGGGAGAAGGAAGAGGAGGAGGAGGAAGAGGAGGAGGAGGAGGAGGGAGAAGGAAGAGGAGGAGGAGGGAGAAGGAGGAGGGAGAAGGAAGAGGAGGAGGAAGAGGAGGAGGAGGAGGGGGGAGAAGGAAGAGGAGGAGGAGGGAGGAGGAGGGAGAAGGAAGAGGAGGAGGAGGAAGAGGAGGAAGAGGAGGAGGAGGAGGGAGAAGGAAGAGGAGGAGGAGGAAGAGGAGGAGGAGGAGGGAGAAGGAAGAGGAGGAGGAGGAGGGAGGAGGAAGAGGAGGAGGAGGAGGGAGAAGGAAGAGGAGGAGGAGGAAGAGGAGGAGGAGGAGGGGGGAGAAGGAAGAGGAGGAGGAGGGAGGAGGAGGGAGAAGGAAGAGGAGGAGGAGGAAGAGGAGGAAGAGGAGGAGGAGGAGGAGAAGGAGAAGAGGAGGAGGAGGAAGAGGAGGAGGAGGAGGGAGAAGGAAGAGGAGGAGGAGGAAGAGGAGGAAGAGGAGGAGGAGGAGGGAGAAGGAAGAGGAGGAGGAGAGAGGAGGAGGAGGGAGAAGGAAGAGGAGGAGGAGGAGGGAGGAGAGAGGAGGAGGAGGAGGGAGAAGGAAGAGGAGGAGGAGGAGGGAGAGAGGAGGAGGAGGGAGAAGGAAGAGGAGGAGGAGGAGGAAGAGGAGGAGGAGGAGAGAAGGAGGAGGAGGAGGAGGAGGAGGAGGGAGAAGGAAGAGAGGAGGAGGAGGGAGGAGGAAGAGGAGGAGGAGGAGGAGGGAGAAGGAAGAGGAGGAGGAGGAAGAGAGGAGGAGGAGGGAGAAGGAGAGGAGGAGGGGAGGAGAGGAAGAGGAGGAGGAGGAGGAGGGAGAAGGAAGAGGAGGAGGAGGAAGAGGAGGAGGGGGGGAGGATGTCTGGGGCCCTTGGTGCTCTCTGAGCTTGGTCGTTGTTTTACAGACATTTCATGACCCAAAGAGGGAACTTCAGCAGTGCTAGAAGAGATAAGGCCTCTGGTCCCCCTCAGGTGGCTTTGGACTTGAATGGTGGGTTGTGCCCTTGGGGAGGGGTGCAGAAAGACCCAGGGGCACATTTAGCACAATAAAGGAAAATATTTGTAGCTCGAGGTTGATTGTGGGGTCCCTGGTGCTGAGCTTGGCTGTTTTCTTGCAGACGTTTCATGACCCAAGTAGATAACATCATCAGTGCTAGAAGGGAGGAGGAGGAGGAAGAGGAAGAGGAGGAAGAGGAAGAGGGCTGTAAGGTCCTCGATGCTCTCTGAGCTTGGCTGTTTTCTTGCAGACGTTTCATGACCCAAGTAGATAACATCATCAGTGCTAGAAGGGAGGAGGAGGAGGAAGAGGAAGAGGAGGAAGAGGAAGAGGGCTGTAAGGTCCTCGATGCTCTCTGAGCTTGGTTGTTTTCTTGCAGACGTTTCATGACCCAAGTAGGTAACATCATCAGTGCTAGAAGGGAGAAGGATTTGTTCACCACATTGAGTTACTTATAAAGATGGATTAAAAATCAGATAGATGACATAGACAGACAGACAGATATGGAGACAAATAGATGATAGATATAGAGAAAGATCGATAGATATAGAGAGATTGGAGGTGGGATTCAGCAGGTTTTGACCAGTTCTGGAGAACCGGTAGCGGAAATTTTGAATAGTTCAGAGAACTGGCAAATGCCAACCCCATCTCTTCCCTGCTTCCCAAATCCCAGCTGATTAGCTGGGTCTCCTTTGGTTGCCCTGCAGGAGAACGGAGCTGGAAAGCAGGTTAGTGGGGTGGGGAGGGAAGGGGGATTTTGCAGTAACCTTCCCTTGCCTTGCCCACCAAGCCACGCCCACCAAAGCGATGCCACGCCCACAAAGCCACACCACACCCATCAAGCGATGCCACACCCACCAAGCCACACCCACCAAGCGATGCCACGCCCACCAAGCCACGCCCACAGAACCAGTCATAAAAAAATTTGAATCCCACCACTGGGATTGATAAAATGCAGCAGGAGGAGAAAGAGGAGGGGGGTGCCAGAAAGGAGGAGGAGGAGGAGGAGGGAAGGGAAGGGAAGGGAAGGGAAGAGGAGGATGCAGCTGGAGAAAATGAGCTCCACAAATCTCCCCTCTCTGGAGAAGGAAACAGCCCAGATGAAGGTCCATCGTTAGCTCTGCTGTTTGGGGGAGCCCCAGCT
This sequence comes from Hydrophis major, assembly GCA_033807585.1. Lineage (NCBI taxonomy): Eukaryota > Metazoa > Chordata > Lepidosauria > Squamata > Elapidae > Hydrophis > Hydrophis major. The sequence goes on from CM066330.1 coordinate 264,514,274, forward strand.
GCAACCAAGGCCGAGTTGCACGAGGTAAAAGGGCTCCCAAACACTCTTCAAGGGTAGCCCCCTATGGAGTGCATTGCAGCCATCCCCCCGCTCCAGAGATGATCAGGGCACCAGTTCCCCTTGGAAGCTGCAGCCCAGAGATGCTACGGGAGGAGGGAAAAGGCCTTTCAATCCGTTTTCTCAAGACACTGAATGGATTTCCTTCTGTGGCCAATCATTTCCATTTTCCCAGCTCTTCCATTTAAGCCCCAATTGTGTTCTGAAGATGGTTTATGGACGGGGTGGGGGTGGAAAAAGCGCCGTTTAATGAAACTGCACGAAATGCAAATAACTCGACATAAATTGGGTTTCAGTAAAGGGGGAGGGTTTTTTTAAGAAAAAAGAAATTGGAACAGCTCGAGAGAACGTTTACTAAAGATGGGAGGATGGAGGAACATGGAAACGCCGGTAGAAATCCAGAGAGGGTTGCAAAGCAGGGAAGGGGCTGGCCTAGGAACAGGGGGGTCCCGTTTCTGCCCCCCCCTCACCCCACCAGCCCCAGATGCTCCTCGGAGGGGCTTTGGGTGAGTCCCTGGCCCTCCGCCCCAGAGACAGTCAGGGTGCAGTGGGGGAGCACTCGGCTCAAGAGGTTTGGGCATCTCCTGGGGGCTTTTGAGCTGGTCCCTCCCTCTCAGCCCCTCCCACCTCACATAGGTGATTCCTTCCGTGCCCAGGTGGGCTCCAGTACATTCAACAGACACTGCAGGACGTCCTTGACTTACAACGCATGTTCTTATAACAGGGGTCTCCAAACTTGGCAACTTTAAGACGTGTGGACTTCAATTCCCAGAATTCTCCAGCCAGCGGGCCCAGAGCGGCTTTGCCAAGATCTCCAGCAATGTAGAAAGATGCCCCTTTTCCTTTCTTCTCTTCCCTCCCTCCCTCCCTGCCCTCTCCTCCCATTTTTCCTCCCTTCCTTCTCTCACTCCCTTCCCTTCTCCTCTCACTCCCTCCCTCCCTCCTTTCCCTCTCTCCTTTCCTCTCTCTCTCTCTCTCCTTTTTCTTTTTCTTTCTCTTTTCCCCTTCCTTCCCTTTTGCTCCCTCCCCTCCCTCCTTCCTTCCTTCCTTCCCTCCCTCCCCTCTCCTTCCTCTCTTTCTCCCTTCCTTCTCTCCTTTCCTCCCTCTCCCTCTTAGGGGACTGGAGGCTAAAACATACACCTAACGGTTGCAGGAACTGGGCCTGGCTGGTCTAGGGAAGAGGAAGCCCAATATTTGAGGGGCTGCCCCAGAGAGAGGAGGGGGAGTCAAGCTCTTTTCCAAAGCCCCTGAAGGCCAGACAAGGAATAAATGGATGGAAACTGAACAAGGAGAGATTCAACCTGGAAACAAGGAGAAATTTTCTGACAGGGAGAACAATCAACCCATGGAACAGAAGTTGTGGGAGCTTCATCCCTGGAGGCTTTCAAGAAGAGACTGGACTGCCATTGGTCAGAATGGTATAGGGTCTCCCGCTTGAGCAGGGGGTTGGACTAGATGACCTACAAGGTCCCTTCTAACTCTGATTATCTGTTAAATCTGTTAAATCTTCCTTCCCTTCCCCTCTCTCTCCCTCCCTCCCTTCTGTATTTCAGGGTGGCTGCCAGTCAAGAGAAAAAGGCGATAGAAACCCATGCATTTTAACAGGGTCCTTTCCAGAGCTGTCCGCTCTGAGAAATAAAAGTTGGCAGGTCTAGTTGAGTTAATCAGGCTGGATAATAGAGGGAAAGAAAGGAATCTCAGGCTGGATTCAGGAAGGCGACAAAAGAGGCTGCCATTCCCCAGCCCTTCCCGCTCAATGGGAGAGAACCAGCCAGTCCCCTCCTGCCCAGCTCCCGTGGGCTCCCTCCGTGGCTGCAGCTGTGGCCCGGGGGGGGGGGGTTGGCTTTCTGCGGCCCCTGGAAGCTCTCCGTGTCTCCGAGGGTCTCCAGGACTTTCTCTTTGGCTTCTTCCTTCCATCTCCCCCCCCCCCCGTCCCTACCCTTCCTTTGTGGGGGAGGAGAATATGAGGTGGGCGCTGGGGGTAGGGGGGATTCTTCTCCCCATAGACATGGGGCCCAGGGATCCGACCCCGGGGGGAGCCCAGCCTGGCAGAGGCATCTCCTGGTGGCCATCCTCCTGGTGTTCTCTAGTCCTCTCCTGGGAGGACTTTGGGTGGGGCCTTCCTGGGTCATCTCCAGGCGGCAAAAACATCCCTGGGCCCAGAAGGAGGAGAAGAAGAAGGAATTGAAAAGGCAGAAGGAAGGAGGGAAGGAGGCAGGAAAAGGTTTTGATTTTGGAGGAGGGAGGGAGGGAGGGAGGGAGGGAGGGAGGGAGGAAGGAAGGAAAGGGAGGGAGGGAGGAGTAGGTTAGGATTGGGAGGGAGGAAGGGAGAGAGGAAGGAAGGAAAGAAGGACTAGATTGGGATTGGGAAGGAAGGAAGGAGTAAGTTAGTATTAGGAAGGAAGGAAGGGAGGAAAGAAGGAGGGAGGGAGGAAAGGAAGGAAGGAAGGAAGGAAGGAAGGAAGGAAGGAAGGAAGGAAGGAAGGAAGGGAGGAAGGACAACAATCTGGGTCCTCATTTTACCCACCTTGGAAAGGTGGAAGGCTGAGTCAACCTTAGGAAGGAAAGAAGGAGGGAGGGAGGGAAGGAAGGAAGGAATGAAGGAAGGAAGGAAGAAGGAAGGAAGGGAAAGGAAGGACAACAATCTGGGTCTTCATTTTACCCACCTTGGAAAGGTGGAAGGCTGAGTCAACCTTAGGAAGGAAGGAAGGAAGGAAAGGGAAGGGAAGGGAAGGGAAGGGAAGGGAAGGGAAGGGAAGGAAGGACAACAATCTGGGTCCTCATTTTACCCACCTTGGAAAGGTGGAAGGCTGAGTCAACCTTAGGAAGGAAAGGAGGGAGGGAGGGAGGGAGGGAGGGAGGGAGGGAAGGAAGGAAGGAAGGAAGGAAGGAAGGAAGGAAGGAAGGAAGGAAGGAAGGAAGGGAAGGGAAGGGAAGGGAAGGGAAGGGAAGGGAAGGACAACAATCTGGGTCCTCATTTTACCCACCTTGGAAAGGTGGAAGGCTGAGTCAACCTTAGGAAGGAAGGAAGGAGGGAGGGAAGGAAGGAAGCCCTAAGCAAGCAAATTTCCCTCCCTGACCAATCCTCCCCGTGCTGACCAGGAGCCTGAGGGCCCACCAGGCATCTTCTAGCCTTGAAATGGAAATAGGACCCCCCCCTCCACCTGTCCCCCACCCCCCTTTCTTATGCACTCTGTGGCTTCAGGCTCCTCCCCCAGGGACTGGCATGGACAATTCCTCCGCAGAGCAGCTTCTTGGAGATCCAGGCCTCCCCTCCTCTAATGGGTCAATGGAGGAGACCCTCCCCCCAGGAGAAAGGAGCACTGCTCCTCTGAGATTAGCCTGCAGAGCCTTCCCTGGAGGTTGGCTCTTTCCCCGACAAAATGGGGCTTCTCGTTTAAAAAAAGATGCTGAATAACCCTTGGCCTGAAGCCGTGAAGGGTTTCCTGCCTAGGCAGAGGGTTGGACTAGAAGACCTCAAGGTCCCTTCCAACTCTGTGATTCTACTCTAGTCTATTTTGGGTCAACATGAATGAGGCCAACATGGGCCAAGGAGAATAGGGAAAGCAGAGCAACTGGGGGTGGGTGGGGAGCTCCTAAAACTCAGGCCAGCGTCCCCACAGCCCAGGAGAATTGGGGTGAGGGGCTCTGAGGTCTCTGCATGGAGGACTCTACCAGGAAGCTGGGTGGAGGGGTGAGCAGAAAGTATTCAGCCTGGAAGGAGAAGATGTCCTGGACCCACCAGACATCCCTGGTCTCCATGCAAGAGAATCTCCTGAGCGGAGGGTCCCTTCCTTCCTTCCCTCCCTCTCTATCTCCCCATCATTCTCTCTCTCTCTTTCTTTCTTTCTTTTTCTTTCCTTCCTTCCTACCCTCTTTCTCTTTCTTTCTTTCTTTCTTTCTTTCTTTCTTTCTTTCTTTCTTTCTTTCTTTCTTTTTCTTTCCTTCCTTCCTACCCTCTTTCTTTCTTTCTTTCTTTCTTTTTCTTTCCTTCCTTCCTACCCCTCTTTCTTTCTTTCTTTTTCTTTCTTTTTCTTTCTTTTTCTTTCTTTTTCTTTCTTTTTCTTTCTTTTTCTTTCCTTCCTTCCTACCCTCTTTCTTTCTTTCTTTCTTTCTTTCTTTCTTTCTTTCTTTCTTTCTTTCTTTCTTTCTTTCTTTCTTTCTTTCTTTCTTTTTCTTTCCTTCCTTCCTACCCTCTTTCTCTTTCTTTCTTTCTTTCTTTCTTTCCTTCCTTCTGAAGTCACTGATTAACAGAGTTGGAAGGGACCTTGTAGGACATCTACTCCAACCCCCCCCCCCCCCCAAGTAGAAGATCCAACACCATTTCTGACAGTCCAGTCTCTTCTTGGAAGCCTCCAGGGATGAAGCTCCCACAACTTCCGAGGGCAGCTTCTGTTCCACTGGTGGATTGTTCTCACAGTCAGAAAGTTTCTCCTTATTTCCAGGTTGAATCTCTCCTTGTTCAGTTTCCATCCATTCTTCCTTGTCTGGCCTTCAAAGGTGCTTTAGAAAAGAGCTTGACTCCTTCCTCCTCTCTGGGGCAGCACCTCAAATATTAGAAGTCTGCTATCTTGTCCCCCCTGGTCCTTCTCTTCCCCAGACTAGCCAAGCCCAGTTCCTGCAACCTAAAATGGACACCTAACATCAAAAACATCATCAAAGAAGCACCACAAAGAATGTTCTTTCTGTACCAACTCAGGAAGCTCAAACTGCCCAAGGAGCTGCTGATCCAGTTCTACAGAGAAAGGATGGAGTCTGTCATCTGCACCTCTATAACTGTCTGGTTCGGTTCTGCAACCCAACAGGACAGACACAGACTCCAGAGAGGAATTAGGACTGCAGAAAAAACAATTACTACCAACCTGCCTTCCATGGAGGACCTGTATATCCTGCACGAGTCAGAAAGAGGGCTGTGAAAATATCTACAGACCCCTCACATCCCGGACATAAACTGTTTCAACTCCTTCCCTCAAAACGAGGCTATAGAGCCCTGCACACCAGAGCAACTAGACACAAGGACGGTTTTTCCTCTAACACCATCACTTTGCTAAACAAATATGTCCCTCAGCAATGTCCAACTATTTACAAAGTCTCCACTACTATCACTATTAATCTCATCACTCCTTATCACTCATCCCCTCCACTTGTGACTGTATGACTGTAACTTTATGGCTTGTATCCTTACGATTTATATTGACTGTTTCCTAGTATGATTTGATTGTTGATTGTACCCTATGACTCTCATTAAGTGTTGTACGTTATGATTCTTGACTCCTGATGAATGTGCCTTTTCTTTATATATATATACTGAGAGTATTTACACCAAGACAAATTCCTTGTGTGTCCAATCACACTTAGCCAATAAAGTATTCTATTCTATTCTATTCTATTCTATTCTATTCTATTCTATTCTATTCTATTCTATTCCTATTCCTATTCCTATTCCTATTCCTATTCCTATTCCTATTCCTATTCCTATTCTATGTCACCCCATTCTTCTTTTCCTTAAACTAGACATGTCTTCTATGCATCCATGATTGGTCAGATGTCTTTCTTTCTCATCTTTCCTTCCTTCCTTCCTTCCCTTCCCTCTCCTTCTCTCCCTCCCTCCCAAGGAAATCACAGGGGGTGCCTTTCAAAACGCAGCCCATCCAACAGGCCAATCCATACAGTAGCCTATACAGAAGCCTGATGATGGCAGATGAGATTCTGCTGAACCGTTGCTACAACTTTAAAAGAACAACTACAATGACTTGAAGCTGAATGCCATCCATCCACCCATCCACACGCACACACATATATATCTCGATCTCTTTTTTTGTTCCCGCCTCCTTCCCTTCTTTCTCTCTCTCTCTCGCTCTCTCTATTAGCCTGATTTATCCATAATAAAACCACAATAATGTCGGCAGATTTCCATCGGCCGCCGTAATGGACCTTGACTACATTTTATGCACACACACACACACAGAGACCCACATACAAGCAGACAGGGACATACATGCCTTTAATGCAGTCAAGGTCCATTACAAGCGGGCGATGAGTTTCGGCCGCATTTCGGCGGTTTTATGGCGGATAAATCAGGCAGCCCAGCAGGTACCGGAGGTGTCGGTGAAGCCCCCTCCCCCCAAGGCCTCTCTGCACACGGAGAAAGAGGCAGAACTCCGGCCCGCTCCCTAATTGCTCCCCACCCCCCGAAGTGTGGAAATTACCGAAGAGTAAAATGCAAATTGCAGGTAACCTTTCCGGAGTTCCCGGCTAGAATTGCGCCTTTGGAAGGGAGCGGGCGATGCGCCTATGCAGGCTTGGGGGGGGGGGGGAGGTCTTCACTTTCTCCCCTCAACCCCCAGTACTTAACTGCTAATAGAGTCGGGGGTCTTTCTTAATGGGGAGAGTTAAAGAGCAGCCTCCTCGTTGCAAATTAGCGCTCAGCTGCCTTCGGTGGCCCAGTGCAATTTTGCAAGGCGAAGAGCTGCTGATAATATTGCGGAGCGTAAAAAACCCCTTTGTGTGTGTGTGTGTGTGTCGTGAGACAGAAAGGCGTTTGAAAGAACACAGTTGGCAAAACTGGCTGCATGCGGTGGGTCGAAGAAGGGAAAACACCGGCTCGCAACTCAGGTGGTGGCCAAGCTTAAAAACCAGACGGGAGAATCTGTTCTACTCCAGACCGACCTTCCCATCGCAGTCAGGTGCTGGACTCGGCGTTGCTCATCCCGGGTTTCTCTCAAGGCTTCCTTTCTGGGGGTGGGCACCCTGGTGCAAAATGGTTGCACTACCCACGGGGACAAAGAGGTGGCCGCTCTACCCGTTCTGAAGGGGCGTCTTTCCATTTCTGTAAGCTCCAGTCTACTTGACTGCGACGAATCACGTTTCTGGGATCCTTTTCTCAGTGGAGTCTTTGAGGGTCCCTCCTCCTTCCTTCTCCACTCCACAATCCCCGCTCCCTTCTGGGTCGTGAAAGGTCTGCAAGGAAACAGCCAAGCTCAGAGAGCACCGAGGACCCCATAGTCTTCCTCCTTCTCCCTCATCTCCCTCCTCTTCCTCCTCCCCTTCACAAAACCCATTCCCTTCTAGCTCAGTGGTTCCCAATCTTTTTTTCACCCCGCACCCCTAAAGAAATTTAGACTTCAGGAACTACTGTACGGGTTAAATATAGGATTGAATCTTTTCAGCTATGTATGTGACGGCCACTAAATAACGATATTTAACTCTAAAATGAAAACAAAGTTAATCCATTGCATAATAAATAAAAATGCCAACATATAGCCAATATCCTATTATTTACCTGGACTTTTCTCGCACCCCCTGGAATATCGTCTCGCACCCCCAACCCCAGGTTGGGAACCCCTGTTCTAGCTGATGTTACCTAAACTGGGTCATGAAAACAGACTCCGAGATTACAGACCCCTACGGACCCCCACATGTGGTTCAACCCTGAGCTGCCAATAGTCTCTTCTGTTTGGTATTCTTTTTTCCAGTTCCACCATTTTAGCCTGTTAACCCTGGAGCCTCCAGCCCGTTACTAATGGGATGAGGTGGGGAGCAGCTTAGCTGCTGGGATCACCCCATGTCCTTCAAGCTGCCTCTCAGCCGTCTTATCTTGTTGGAAGAAAAATCCTTCTGGGTTCGGTTCCAAGTGGGGGAAAAAGACACTGGAAAGATGGAGGCTGTTTGGAAGCTTTAATGGTGGGGCAGCAGGACCACATGGCTTGAAGCTCCAAAGTGAAAAGGATAGATGATCGCATGCTTCAAGGGGAGAAGAGACGGTCGACAAAGAGGACTGAGATGCCGAGAGTGCCTGGGTTTTATAACTTTTGTTGGGATTTGAATTGAAGCTTGTATTCTGATTGATTGTCAGACTCCCATGAGGCCATGCAGGGGCAACTCTGTAGGCTGTCCTGAGTTCCAGGCTTGGTTGAGCCTTGCTAGATGATCATTGCACTGAAAAGAGCTTTTGGCAATTGCTATAGCTTTGCCTGGAGATCTTTGTTATGTAAAGTATTTTGGCCCAGGCCTTAATGGCCCACCCATTCACAAAGGTGAGAGGTGAGCTTCTGCTTCTGCGTTTCTACTCTTTTTTAGAGGAAATATTCTGCCTTTTTAATATTTCCCAGGATATTTCATTTTTCTAGGAGAGGGGTGGGTGCTAACTTCCTACCGTCTCTAGGAAGTGACTGGCATTTCTCAACCCTTAAAGCAGGAGTCCTCAAACTTGGCCACTTTAAGACGGGTGGACTTGGAGACCTCTGCCCTAAAGAGATTTTTCCCTGTGGATTACCTGAAGACCACAAAATCATGTACTGTAGTAGAGAACCAGCTTGCAGATTTACACAGCGTTCGGAATTAATGATTGGCAATTAATAATGTGCCTGAATCTCTCAGAGAATTATAGATCGGTGCTCAGATAAAGCGGCGTGTTTGTTTTTTAGGAGAATTCTGCACAGATCTGGGAGGCTGCCTCCGGCATACTGATCATCCTGCGAAATTAGGGCTTCTCCAGAGCTACAGCTTGGTTTTTATATGGGGGGAGCGGGGGTGTCAAACAGGAAGATTTGATGCCTCCCCCCCCGTATCCTCAAGGCGGCATCTGGGTGAAATCTGTAGAACTTCTGCCAGCAAAGCGATTTAATATCAGCAAAGCACAGCTTCAAAGTTACACATTTGAAAACCTGCCCAGGCATAAAAGACGATTAACTTTGTGCAACTGTAACGAGCGGCATTTTTGCAGCTCGCTGATACATGTGCAATTTTTAAACTGGGGATGATGCACAAAAGTAATTAAGCATCTTTATTCATCCATCACAGCATCCAGCACAAACACAGGGCATGAATAAATAAACTTACTCAGCAATCCTGCTCCTTCTGGGGCCCAGAAATAGGTACAGCTTGCTTAGGTGGCATTTACACACAAGTAAACAGGTAGAGGAGGGTACTTGCAACAACCAGTTAAATAGGAGCCAGCCGTGTGCAGCAGCAGCCAAAAAAGCCAATGCAATCCTAAATTGCATTAACAAGAGGGATACAATCAACATCAAGGGAGCTACTAATACTACTCTATAAAGCCTTAGTAAGACCACACCTATAGTACTGCATCCAATTTTCGTCACCACAATATAAAAAAGATGCTGAGAATCTAGAAAAACTACAGGGAAGAGCAACCAGGATGATTAGGAGACTGGAGGCTGAAAGATACGGTGAATGGTTGTAGGAACTGGGCCTGGCTAGGGAAGAGGAGGACCAGGGGAGACAGGAGAGCATCTTCCAATAGTTGAGGGGCTGCCACCGGGAGGAGTAAAGGGGTCAAGCTATTTCCTAAAGCCCCTGAAGGCCAGACATGGAATAATGGATGGAAACTGAACACGGAGAGATTCAACCTGGAAATAAGGAGAAACTTTCTGACAGGGAGAACAATCAATCCATGGAACAGAAGTTGCCCTCAGAAGTTGTGGGAGCTTCATCCCTGGAGGCTTCCAAGAAGAGACTGGACTCCCATCTGTCAGAAATGGTGTAGGGTCTATTAATAATAATACTAGGGTATTCAATTTTTGATTAATAATATGAGTTATTATGCAATGTAACTGTAATTGAGACTATGAAAAGGAGGCATAAAAAATTTGTAAACCAACCGACACACTGCTTGTACACTTATGAAAGAAAGTTGGATGTTTTTATGTTTTGTTTGTTTTTGTTTGTCTTTAAAAACCAATAAAACTTGTTTAAAAAAAAGAAAAGAAATGGTGTAGGGTCACCTGGTTGGGCAGCGGGGGGGGGGGGGGGTTGGACTAGAATACCTATAAGGTCCCTCCCAACTCTGTTAAACCATCCTCAAAATGGACCCTAATTTAATCGATAGTCACTGGCTTATAATAATCCATTTAGTGGCTGCTTGAAGTCATGGTGGCTCTGAAAAAGTGATTTATGGCTGTTTTTCACATGACTGTCGCAGCCTCCCCGTGGTCATGTGATCAAAATTCAGACATTTGGCAACTGGCTTGTACTTATGACAGTTGCTGTGTCCTGGGGTCATGTGAGCCCCTTTTGCGACCTTCAGACGAGCAAGGTCAACAACCGTGCTACTAACTGAACCCCTGGGGTGATTCGCTTAACAGCGGCGGCCAGGAAGGTCGAAAACTAGAGCAAAACCTCACTTAACCTGCCGCCTTCTGCTCCGCCTTGAGCTCCGTTCTGGTCACCCTGTCGAGAGCTGCTTGTAACGGCCTCTCCTGAGTTTGGCGTTTTCTCCTTCCAGGAAAAAAAGGGGCTTTGGATTGACGTCTCCTCTGCCTGGATTTAAAACCCCACAAAGTGTGACCGTCGGAATGAAAGGCTCCTCCCAGGGAGGCAGCCTGTGGGGAAATCACTGCCGAAGCCCTGGGAAATTTCCCAGAGCTGACTTTGGAATTAAAGAGGAGCAGAATTCCTCTAATTTGGTGGCAACGGAAGGGATGCAGCTCACTGAACACGCCGTTCACCAGCTCAGCAAATGGGCCCGGAATTGCCTCGCTTTCCCCAGTCGCTATTTTCGTCTGCTGGATGCCTTCGAGGAGCACCGGGCTCTCGGCCCCTAGCCCAGGGGGCTCGAATGCATGGAAGGTCCGAGGGGGCAGCCCTTTGTTGTGGGTCTGGCATGATGGGGCTCTTCTCAAAAGTCTGGCCCTTCCTCCTGGGCGTTTCTGTCTGCAGGATCCTTGACTTAGAATGTAGAACGTAGAAGAATAGGGCTGGAAGGGACTTTGGAGGTCTTCTAGTCCAACTTCCTGCTGAAGCAGGAAACCCTTTCCCCTTTCAGACAAATGGTTATCCAATCTCTTCTTAAAAATCTCCAGGGTTGGCAAGCCCTTGCACTGCTTAATTGTTCTCACTGCCAGAAAATTCCTCCTTATTTCCACGTTGAATCTCTCTCCTTGTTCCGTTTCCATCCATTTATTCCTTGTCTGGCCTTCAGGTGCTTTGGAAAATAGCTTGTCCCCTTTACTCCTCCCTGTGGCAGCCCCTCAAATATTGGAAGATGCTCCCCTGTCTCCCCTGGTCCTTCTCTTCCCTAGACCAGCCAGGCCCAGTTCCTGCAATTGTTTGTTATATGTTTTAGCCTCCAGTCCCCAAATCATCCTGGTTGCTCTTCTCTGCACTTTTTCTAGAGTCTCAGCATCTTTTTCGTCTCATACAATCTTGTAACTTCTGGAAGCTACAGAGGATCACGTAGAGAGCAAAATAGGACAGCTGCATCCAAGGGGGGAAGTTTGGCCCAGTTTCTGTGCCCTCTTGCTCACACAGAGGAAGGAAGGAAGGAAGGAAGGGCTGGATTGATGCTAAACTGAGCCCAGCAGGCCTTGAAGGGAAGCCAGTGAGCACACCTGGTCTCTCCACAGACCACATGGGGTGCATGTGGCAGAGCGGATGGAGTTGCATTCACCTGAAGAGCAGGCAGCCCAGGGTTCAAGGCTCCTTCGTGGGGCTGGGATACGACAGGGTTAACTACCGGTTCGGGGTTTATGGGCTTCCCTGCATGCTGCGAACCGCGTGCCTGTAAATCGTCATCAGCAGTCTGCAGAGAAGCAGCCTTTGAAACAGCCCTCTTTCCTTGCTTTTTTAACCGCAGCTGTGGCTCGTTTGGCAGCTGAAGTTGAAAAATCAGGAAATAAAGATCAGGTAAGAGCCCGGGTGGGTAGGTGGGCAACAACATCAGCAGACATAGAACCGGTTCTATGTCTGCTGCTCTTCAGAGCTACCGGTTCTGCAGAGGTGGACAGAACCAGCAGAAACTCACCCCTGCTCCTTCAGCCACAGAAGGGCTGGTCAGTTGTGGGTCAGGCTTGGGAGGTAACATGCTAGCAGCATTCCAATAACTCAGGGGCTGCCCCCCAAAAGAGGTGGTCAACCCAAAGCCCCTGAAGGCAGCAGGACAAGAAGCAACGGATGGAAACTCATCAAGGAGAAAAAAAGAACCCGGAACTGCAGAGAAACTTCCTAACTGGGAGGACAATTAACCAGCGGAACAGACGTTGCCTTCAGAAGACGTGGCTGCTCCATCACTGGAGTTTTTTAAGAAGAGACTGGACAGCCATTAGTCTGAAATGGGGTAGGGTCTCTTGCCTGAGCAAGGGAGTCAGACTAGAACAGTGGTCACCAAACCAGTGGGCTGGGGACGACTGGAGGTCCGCAGAGAAATGTCTCCCCCAAAGCAATTAATCCAGGCTGCGCGGGAATACAAGGCTTGCATCGCTTGCATTGTGCAGAACACGATGTAGTGAGGGCAGGGGGGAAAGGGAGGAGGGGGGGAACTTGCCCCACTCTCCCCACGCGCCTGGCCTGGCCACCGGGCTGCTTCTTTCTGCTTCTTTCTTCTTCTGTTTTTGGCTGCACGCAAGGAAAGCAGCCAAAGTCTTTCTTTCTCTCCCCCAAACTCCGCCAGAAACGAGTCTTTGGGACCCTGGAAGGCCTCCTGCTCCAAGAGGCTCATTTCTGGCGGAGTTTGGGGGAGAGAAAGAAAGAGTCCTGCAGCTTCTGCTGCTTTCCTTGCATGAAGCCAAAAGTCTCTCTCTCTCTCTCTTTCTCTCCCCCTGAGAACAGAGCTGGAGACAGTATCCTGCGATCCCAAATAAAGAACGATCGATCGGTAGGAAAACGGGGTGGGGGATTTTCCTGCAGACTTTTTTGGGGATTTTCCCAGGGTCTCTGCAGAATACCGTCTCTCTCTCTCTCTCTCTCTCCCCCTGAGAATGGAGCTGAAAAGCAAGTTAGGAATGTGCTGCCTTGGAGGGTGTCTGTGTGTGTGTGTGTGAGAGAGAGAGAGAGAGAAAGAGAGGGAGAGAACATCACCACCAGCTCTCTGAAGTTAGATGGTCAGATCTCTCTCTCTCTCTTCCCCACCAAAGTCAGCAAGCCACCATCAGTCAAAATTCATATTCGTGGTCCACAGGATTTAAAAGTTTGGTGGTCCCTGAGGTCCAAAAGGTTGGTGACCCCTGGACTAGATGACCTCCGAGGTCCCTCCCTACTCTGTTATTTTGTTAAATGCTCTCTCCCAAAGGTTTGTTTTCATGTTTGCAAACTGCCTTGGTTGCCTTAAACTGCTGTAGAAACTCCAGGGAATAGAGAGGCCCATAAGGAGCACAGGGGGGGTTGGCCATGCCGTAGTGAGTGTTGTGTTTGTGTCTGTTTTGCCATGTGTGCCCAAGTCTTCTGCCAGGGCTTGGATGGCCCATTGAAGGAGGCCTGCCTGGTGGGTAGCAGGGAGCTGCCAGAGAGCCTTGTCACTTCCTTAGACACGAATGAGGGAGGCACTTCCAGATGCTGTGCCGTTTCCTCACAACCAGGGGACCCCCTTAGATTGTCATGCACTGTGATTTCATCCCTGGTGGGCGAGGAAGTGAGGCTGAACCTCTTTCTCCAGCTCTGCAGATGAGTCTCAGACAGGAACAGAATAGGAATGAAACAGGGTACCTGAATCCTCTCTCCCCCCCCTCCCCATCCAGACTCCTCCAGATGTTGTCCCTTCAATCCAGAGAGGACGGCTGCATCTGGAGAGCTGAAAGCTGTCAGTGGGGGGGGGGGGAATGAGCAGTATGTTTTGATTTTCAGAAAAGGTACTTCAAATAGATTGAGAGAGAGAGAGAATGAGAGAGAAGAGAGAGAAAAGAGAGAGAAAAGAGAGAGAGAGAAGAGAATGAGAGAAAAGAGAGAGAAAGAGAGAGAGAGGGAGAGAGAAAAGAGAGAGAGAAAGAATGAGAGAAAAGAGAGAGAAAAGACAGAAAAAGAGAGAAAGAGAGGGAGAGGGAAGAGAGAGAATGAGAAAGAAGAGAGAGAAAGGAAAGAGAATGAGAAAAAAGAGAGAGAAAAGAAAGAGAAAAGAGAGAAAAAAGAAAGAGAAAAGAGAGGAAGAGAGGGAAGAGAGAGAATGAGAGAAGAGAGAAGAGAGAAAGAGAAAAGAGAGAAAAAAGAAAGAAAGAGAGAGGGAAGAGAGAGAAAGAGAAAGAGAGGGAAGAGAGAGAAAAGAGAAAGAAAGAGAGAGAAAGAAAGAAAAGAGAGAGAAAGAGAGAGGGAGGGAGAGAGAAAAGAGAGAGAGAAAAGGGAATGAGAGAAAAGAGAGAGAAAAGAGAAAAAAAGAGAGAGAGGGAGAGGGAAGAGAGAATGAGAGAGAAGAGAGAGAGAATGAGAGAGAAGAGAGAGAAAGAGAAAAGAGAGAGAAAAGAGAGAAAAGGGAATGAGAGAAAAGAGAGAGAAGAGAGAGAGAGAAGAGAATGAGAGAAAAGAGAGAGAAAGAGAGAGAGAGGGAGAGAGAAAAGAGAGAGAGAAAGAATGAGAGAAAAGAGAGAGAAAAAACAGAAAAAGAGAGAAAGAGAGGGAGAGGGAAGAGAGAGAATGAGAAAGAAGAGAGAGAAAGGAAAGAGAATGAGAAAAAAGAAAGAGAAAAGAGAGGAAGAGAGGGAAGAGAGAGAATGAGAGAAGAGAGAAGAGAGAAAGAGAAAAGAGAGAAAAAAGAAAGAAAGAGAGAGGGAAGAGAGAGAAAGAGAAAGAGAGGGAAGAGAGAGAAAAGAGAAAGAAAGAGAGAGAAAGAAAGAAAAGAGAGAGAAAGAGAGAGGGAGGGAGAGAGAAAAGAGAGAGAGAAAAGGGAATGAGAGAAAAGAGAGAGAAAAGAGAAAAAAAGAGAGAGAGGGAGAGGGAAGAGAGAATGAGAGAGAAGAGAGAGAGAATGAGAGAGAAGAGAGAGAAAGAGAAAAGAGAGAGAAAAGAGAGAAAAGGGAATGAGAGAAAAGAGAGAGAAGAGAGAGAGAGAAGAGAATGAGAGAAAAGAGAGAGAAAGAGAGAGAGAAAGAATGAGAGAAAAGAGAGAGAAAAAACAGAAAAAGAGAGAAAGAGAGGGAGAGGGAAGAGAGAGAATGAGAAAGAAGAGAGAGAAAGGAAAGAGAATGAGAAAAAAGAAAGAGAAAAGAGAGGAAGAGAGGGAAGAGAGAGAATGAGAGAAGAGAGAAGAGAGAAAGAGAAAAGAGAGAAAAAAGAAAGAAAGAGAGAGGGAAGAGAGAGAAAGAGAAAGAGAGGGAAGAGAGAGAAAAGAGAAAGAAAGAGAGAGAAAGAAAGAAAAGAGAGAGAAAGAGAGAGGGAGGGAGAGAGAAAAGAGAGAGAGAAAAGGGAATGAGAGAAAAGAGAGAGAAAAGAGAAAAAAAGAGAGAGAGGGAGAGGTAAGAGAGAATGAGAGAGAAGAGAGAGAGAATGAGAGAGAAGAGAGAGAAAGAGAAAAGAGAGAGAAAAGAGAGAAAAGGGAATGAGAGAAAAGAGAGAGAAGAGAGAGAGAGAAGAGAATGAGAGAAAAGAGAGAGAAAGAGAGAGAGAGGGAGAGAGAAAAGAGAGAGAGAAAGAATGAGAGAAAAGAGAGAGAAAAGACAGAAAAAGAGAGAAAGAGAGGGAGAGGGAAGAGAGAGAATGAGAAAGAAGAGAGAGAAAGGAAAGAGAATGAGAAAAAAGAAAGAGAAAAGAGAGGAAGAGAGGGAAGAGAGAGAATGAGAGAAGAGAGAAGAGAGAAAGAGAAAAGAGAGAAAAAAGAAAGAAAGAGAGAGGGAAGAGAGAGAAAGAGAAAGAGAGGGAAGAGAGAGAAAAGAGAAAGAAAGAGAGAGAAAGAAAGAAAAGAGAGAGAAAGAGAGAGGGAGGGAGAGAGAAAAGAGAGAGAGAAAAGGGAATGAGAGAAAAGAGAGAGAAAAGAGAAAAAAAGAGAGAGAGGGAGAGGGAAGAGAGAATGAGAGAGAAGAGAGAGAGAATGAGAGAGAAGAGAGAGAAAGAGAAAAGAGAGAGAAAAGAGAGAAAAGGGAATGAGAGAAAAGAGAGAGAAGAGAGAGAGAGAAGAGAATGAGAGAAAAGAGAGAGAAAGAGAGAGAGAGGGAGAGAGAAAAGAGAGAGAGAAAGAATGAGAGAAAAGAGAGAGAAAAGACAGAAAAAGAGAGAAAGAGAGGGAGAGGGAAGAGAGAGAATGAGAAAGAAGAGAGAGAAAGGAAAGAGAATGAGAAAAAAGAGAGAGAAAAGAAAGAGAAAAGAGAGAAAAAAGAAAGAGAAAAGAGAGGAAGAGAGGGAAGAGAGAGAATGAGAGAAGAGAGAAGAGAGAAAGAGAAAAGAGAGAAAAAAGAAAGAAAGAGAGAGGGAAGAGAGAGAAAGAGAAAGAGAGGGAAGAGAGAGAAAAGAGAAAGAAAGAGAGAGAAAGAAAGAAAAGAGAGAGAAAGAGAGAGGGAGGGAGAGAGAAAAGAGAGAGAGAAAAGGGAATGAGAGAAAAGAGAGAAAGAGAAAAGAGAGAGAAAAGAGAGAAAAGGGAATGAGAGAAAAGAGAGAGAAAAGAGAGAGAGGGAAGAGAGAAAGAGAAAGAGAGGAAAGAGAGAGAAAGAGAGAAAGAGAGAGGGAGGAAAGAGAATGAGAGAAAAGAGAAAAGAGAGAGAGAAAAAAGAGAGAGAAAAGAGAAAGAAAGAGAGAAAGAGAGAATATTCTTTTTAAAAATACACACAAAGTAAACTCAGAGATAGAAGGAATAGAATAATAGAGTTGGAAGGGACCTTGGAGGTTTTCTAGTCCAACCCCCTGCTTAGGCAGAAGAATAGACAGTGCGGGGGGGGGGGAGATTTTAAAAAGAGAAAATGAATACAGATAATCCTTGACTTATGACCTCAACTGAGCCCAGCATTATGTCGCTTAGGAAACAAATAGTTCAGTGAGTTTTGCCCCCTTTTTACAACGTTTTGTGCCACCGTTGTTAAGTGAATTGCTGCACTTGTTAAATTAGCACCATGGTTGTTAAGGGAATCTGCTTTCCCTGCTGACTTTGCTTGTCAGAAGGTTGCAAAAGGGGATCACGGGACCAGGAAAAAGAACTTTATATAGAACCAGCTTGATGCCCATCCTTCGCTACAAAACTCTGTGGTGGGGCTTAGTTTTTGGGGAGGAAAATAAGGGGGGGGGGAATTCTGCCTCTGTCTACCAGCATCCATCGGCATTCATCTGGCTAGCGTCCCATCAGCGTGTGAGAGTAGAAGGCTGTTTGGAAACTGAAAGGGTATTTGCTGTGTAGCAAGAAGGAGACAGCAAGGAGCCTGGGTGGGGCTTAGCTCAACTGTTCTGTCCTAAAGTTGCTTGGTGCTGTGAAGCTGAAGCTGAATCTCGTCTCCTGTACTTGCGTTTTGCATTTGGAAGAGATTTCTTTTTTTCCAGGTGGGAAGGGGGAGTAGAACTCCTTAGCATCAGAGCATGTCAGTAATAATAATACAGAAAATACTAAAGCTCTGATGGTCATTTCACAAAATCTTTTCTTAGTGAGCACCTAGAAGCCAAGAGGAACATATGGGCCAAATTTCAAGTTTGTAGGCTTTACAGTTCTGGAGATTTTGTGAGGATGCATAAGAGGTATTTTGCTTTTATATCTATCTATCTATCTATCTATAGTACCTTGATTTGACCTTGGTCAAACAAACCAGCTCTGCATTCTGTCCTTTTACTTCTAGCAATCTCGATCTTTCATTCTTTCAGACGATATCAGGATTTGATCTGTCTTCAGGTTTCCCTTTTGTCCTCTCAAGAGTCTTCTTTTGGGCCTTTGCAAGCCTCTTTTGTAAAACCGATATTGAGTCATTCTATCCAGATCATTCTCTGAGCTTGTCATTTGTATGACTGCCAACTCTGCTTTATAATCCCTATTTTTTTTTATTGTTCCAGTATTTCAGCCATTTCTTTATTTTTTTTTTTAAAAATATATTTTGCAGCAGATGAGGTTGTTTCAGCTCTTTATCCTGTAAATCTTCCAAAGTATTCAACTTCACACCTGTCAGTTCTCCCTCAACATCTGTTGGACGTAACTTATCTACAGAAGCTGACAGCATTGCTGACATTGTAAGCGCGAGTTTCTGTCCCGTTCTTCAAATACCTCCTGAAATGTCTCCGCTGTCATCCCATTTTCTGTCATTTTGCCTTAATGCTGACAAAAGGCAAATCTTTCTCTCTTGTTTTTTCTTTTTTATGTCTGGGATCTTTAGTCTCCTCTAGTGTCCAATTTCAGAGATCATATAGTCTTGATTTTCTCTTGTGACTTAGGGTAGACTAAACCATTTGGTTGCCATGAAGGTGCTTTTGTTTTATATAATTATTTCCAAAATCTCACAGCACAAATCCCAATATCCCAAAGTAATAAAAGTCCCTTACTTTAACCTAGAATAACCTGGAATAACAGAACGAGAAGGGACCTTGGAGGTCTTCTAGTCCAACCCTCGGCTCAAACAGGATTCCCTATGCCTACGGAGCTTCTTCGTCCTCCAGGTCCTGGTTGTCACAAAGGTGCTTATTTTTTTTTTTTTTTCCCAAGAGGCAAGTGGACTTTCTGGTTTTCTTTGGAGATGTTTTGCTTCTCATCCAAGAAGCTTCTTCAGCTCTGACTGGATGGTGGGGAAGGGATGGGTTTATGCTCCTTGCAGACAGTGGCATATAAATCCTTCCCTTCCCTTCCCCTCCTCCATCCAGTCAGAGCTGAAGAAGCTTCTTGGATGAGAAGCAAAAGGTCTTCAAAGAAAAAGCAGAAGTCCAGTTGCCTCTTGAAAAAGCACCTTTGGAAGGAGACCCCCATGCCATTCTGGATAAGTAGTTCTTCTTGAAAACCGCCAGTGATGCAGCACACACAACTCCTGTCCCACTGCTGAATTGTCCTCGCTGTCAGAAAGTTTCTCCTTATTTCCAGGTTGAATCTCTCCTGGGTCAGTTTCCATCTGCTGCTTCTGGTCCTGCCCTCCGGAGCTTTGGAGAACAGCTTGACCCCCTGTTCTTCGTAGCAGCCCCTCAAATATTGGAGGACTGCTATCCTGTCACCCCCAGTTCATAACTTCCTTCGATTCAAGACTGGTTTGGCTTTTCTAGCCTTTGTTTCAAGTTCTTCCCATTCTTAAACTCACGGAGAACATTTCTTTTATTCTAGGATGGAGATAAAATGATCAGGAGGCTTCACAAAGGTGTAATTCTGAAGATCACAGATAGCTTTACCATTGTTAAATCCAGTGATGAGAAAGTGAGGTTGATGCCTTTGAAAAGACCCTGTCATGGCTGGGGGGGAGGGGTGTGGTGGCTTTCCTTGATGCCCCCAACCCAGGTCCTCAAACGTGCACAAAACCCCTTTGCCCTTGTTTTCTGATGAGGAGAAACCATCTGGAGTATAAGTGGATTAGATGAACAGAGTGGGAAGGGACCTTATAGGTCATCTAGTCCAACCCCTTGCCCAAGCAGGAGACCCTACACCATGTCTGACAGATGGCAGTCCAATCTCTTCTTGAAAGCCTCCAGGGATGAAGCTCCCACAACTTCAGAAGGCAACTTCTGTTCCATCGGTTGATGGCTTTCCCTCTCAGAAAGTTTCTCCTTATTTCGAAGTTGAATCTCTCCTTGTTCTGTTTCCCTCCATTATTCCTCGTCTGGCCTTCAAAAGTGCTTTAGAAAATAGCTTGACCCCCTTTCCTCCTCTCTGGGGCAGCCCCTCAAATATTGGAAGATGCTCTCCTGTCTCCCCTGGTCCTTCTCTTCCCTAGACCAGCCAGGCCCAGTTCCTGCAACTGTCCATCGTGTGTTTTAGCCTCCAGTCCCCTCATCATCCTGGTTGCTCTTCTCTGTACTTTTTCTAGAGGCTCAACATCTTTTTTATAATGTGGTGACCAAACCTGGATGCGGTACTCTAGGTGTGGTCTTACTAAGGCTTTATAGAGTGGTATTAATACCTCCCTTGATCTCAATTGTCTCCCTCTGTTAACGCAACTTAGGATTGCATTGGCTTTTTTGGCTGCTGCTACACACGGCTGGCTCCTATTAAGCTGGTTGTCCACTCAGACTCCACTAAGATCCCTCTCCCAGTTCCTGCTATTGAGCCTGGTTTCACCCAGTCTATGTGCGTCCTTTGGGTTTTTCTTGCCCAAGTGAAGGACTTTACTTTTCTCTGCATGGAATGTCTACACGGAGGTTGGACTAGATGACCTGCAAGGCCCTCCCAACTCTTGAAATCCTGTCTTCAGCTCCTGTCCCCCCTGCGCTCCGGCCCCGAAGGAGCCTGCCAGGACTCCTGCCGCCCCCCCCCCCGCCCCCTTCGGCGCCCGCTTTCCCTCCCCTCCTGCGAAGACAAAGCAACGAAATTATTTTTCTCCTTGAGCGGTTTTCAATTTAGATGAAGAGAAATCTGTGCTCCGTTCGCGGCGCTGCAGTAAATCAGGAGCCGGCGAGGCGGCGCGCCTGACAGCCCGATCGCTTATCGGAGGATGCGGCCCTTTCGTCACGTTGACGGGCTCCGGCAGTGACATTGAGCGAGGGCGACGCCGGGCCCCGTCGGGCAGGAGGAGGGGGCGGCTTCCAGACCCCGCGCGCCCACCCCACCCCCGGCTTTCCCCGGAGAGAAGGGGCCAGGCGCCCAGGATTGGAAGCCCGCCTTCCTTTCGCTGCCCCTCCAAAGTGGGGTAGATGCTCCTGGCGCAGGAGGCTCCCTTGGCTGTGCTGGCTAACGCTCTTATCTAGTATCAGGAATAGAAAAGAGGAGAGGAGAGGAGAAAAACAGAAAAAGAAAAGAATCAAATGGAATGGAATGGAGAATATGGAGAATAGAATAGAATTACAGAAGAGAGTAGAGTGTAGAATGTAGAATATAAATATAAGAGAATAGAGAGAATAGAATAGAATGACAGAATAGAATAGAGTGTAGAATGTAGAATATAAATATAAGAGAATAGAGAGAATAGAATAGAATGACAGAATGGAATAGAGTGTAGAATGTAGAATATAAATATAAGAGAATAGAGAGAATAGAATAGAATGACAGAATGGAATAGAGTGTAGAATGTAGAATAGAGAGAATAGATTAGAATGTAGAATAGAGAGAATATAAGAGAATAGAGAGAATAGAATAGAATTACAGAAGAGAGTAGAGTGTAGAATGTAGAATATAGAGAATAGATTAGAATGTAGAATAGAGAGAATATAAGAGAATAGAGAGAATAGAATAGAATTACAGAATAGAGTGTAGAATGTAGAATAAAAATATAAGAGAATAGAGAGAATAGAATAGAATGACAGAACAGAATAGAGTGTAGAATGTAGAATATAGAGAATAGATTAGAATGTAGAATAGAGAGAATATAAGAGAATAGAGAGAATAGAATAGAATTACAGAAGAGGGTAGAGTGTAGAATGTAGAATATAATATAAGAGAATAGAGAGAATAGAATAGAATGACAGAACAGAATAGAGTGTAGAATGTAGAATATAGAGAACAGATTAGAATGTAGAATAGAGAGAATATAAGAGAATAGAGAGAATAGAATAGAATTACAGAAGAGAGTAGAGTGTAGAATGTAGAATATAAATATAAGAGAATAGAGAGAATAGAATAGAATGACAGAATAGAATAGAGTGTAGAATGTAGAATATAGAGAATAGATTAGAATGTAGAATAGAGAGAATATAAGAGAATAGAGAGAATAGAATAGAATTACAGAAGACAGTGTAGAATGTAGAATATAAATATAAGAGAATAGAGAGAATAGAATAGAATGACAGAATAGAATAGAGTGTAGAATGTAGAATATAGAGAATGGATTAGAATGTAGAATAGAGAGAATATAAGAGAATAGAGAGAATAGAATAGAATTACAGAAGAGAGTAGAGTGTAGAATGTAGAATATAAATATAAGAGAATAGAGAGAATAGAATAGAATGACAGAATAGAATAGAGTGTAGAATGTAGAATATAGAGAATAGATTAGAATGTAGAATAGAGAGAATATAAGAGAATAGAGAGAATAGAATAGAATTACAGAAGAGAGTGTAGAATGTAGAATATAAATATAAGAGAATAGAGAGAATAGAATAGAATGACAGAATAGAATAGAGTGTAGAATGTAGAATATAGAGAATGGATTAGAATGTAGAATAGAGAGAATATAAGAGAATAGAGAGAATAGAATAGAATTACAGAAGAGAGTAGAGTGTAGAATGTAGAATATAAATATAAGAGAATAGAGAGAATAGAATAGAATGACAGAATAGAATAGAGTGTAGAATGTAGAATATAGAGAATAGATTAGAATGTAGAATAGAGAGAATATAAGAGAATAGAGAGAATAGAATAGAATGACAGAATGGAATAGAGTGTAGAATGTAGAATATAAATATAAGAGAACAGAGAGAATAGAATAGACTGACAGAATGGAATAGAGTGTAGAATGTAGAATATAGAGAATAGATTAGAATGTAGAATAGAGAGAATATAAGAGAATAGAGAGAATAGAATAGAATTACAGAAGAGAGTAGAGTGTAGAATGTAGAATATAAATATAAGAGAATAGAGAGAATAGAATAGAATGACAGAATAGAATAGAGTGTAGAATGTAGAATATAGAGAATAGATTAGAATGTAGAATAGAGAGAATATAAGAGAATAGAGAGAATAGAATAGAATGACAGAATAGAATAGAGTGTAGAATGTAGAATATAGAGAATAGATTAGAATGTAGAATAGAGAGAATATAAGAGAATAGAGAGAATAGAATAGAATTACAGAAGAGAGTGTAGAATGTAGAATATAAATATAAGAGAATAGAGAGAATAGAATAGAATGACAGAATAGAATAGAGTGTAGAATGTAGAATATAGAGAATGGATTAGAATGTAGAATAGAGAGAATATAAGAGAATAGAGAGAATAGAATAGAATTACAGAAGAGAGTAGAGTGTAGAATGTAGAATATAAATATAAGAGAATAGAGAGAATAGAATAGAATGACAGAATAGAATAGAGTGTAGAATGTAGAATATAGAGAATAGATTAGAATGTAGAATAGAGAGAATATAAGAGAATAGAGAGAATAGAATAGAATGACAGAATGGAATAGAGTGTAGAATGTAGAATATAAATATAAGAGAATAGAGAGAATAGAATAGACTGACAGAATGGAATAGAGTGTAGAATGTAGAATATAGAGAATAGATTAGAATATAGAATAGAGAGAATATAAGAGAATAGAGAGAATAGAATAGAATTACAGAAGAGAGTAGAGTGTAGAATGTAGAATATAAATATAAGAGAATAGAGAGAATAGAATAGAATGACAGAATAGAATAGAGTGTAGAATGTAGAATATAGAGAATAGATTAGAATGTAGAATAGAGAGAATATAAGAGAATAGAGAGAATAGAATAGAATTACAGAAGAGAGTAGAGTGTAGAATGTAGAATATAAATATAAGAGAATAGAGAGAATAGAATAGAATGACAGAATAGAATAGAGTGTAGAATGTAGAATATAGAGAATAGATTAGAATGTAGAATAGAGAGAATATAAGAGAATAGAGAGAATAGAATAGAATGACAGAATGGAATAGAGTGTAGAATGTAGAATATAAATATAAGAGTAGAGAGAATAGAATAGAATGACAGAATAGAATAGAGTGTAGAATGTAGAATATAAATATAAGAGAATAGAGAGAATAGAATAGAATGACAGAATAGAATAGAGTGTAGAATGTAGAATAGAGAGAATAGATTAGAATGTAGAATAGAGAGAATATAAGAGAATAGAGAGAATAGAATAGAATGACAGAATAGAGTAGAGTGTAGAATGTAGAATATAAATATAAGAGAATAGAGAGTATAGAATAGAATGACAGAATGGAATAGAGTGTAG
Source organism: Hydrophis major (assembly GCA_033807585.1). Taxonomy (NCBI): domain Eukaryota; kingdom Metazoa; phylum Chordata; class Lepidosauria; order Squamata; family Elapidae; genus Hydrophis; species Hydrophis major. The sequence goes on from CM066330.1 coordinate 264,537,995, forward strand.
AATGTAGAATATAGAGAATAGATTAGAATGTAGAATAGAGAGAATATAAGAGAATAGAGAGAATAGAATAGAATTACAGAAGAGAGTAGAGTGTAGAATGTAGAATATAAATATAAGAGAATAGAGAGAATAGAATAGAATGACAGAATGGAATAGAGTGTAGAATGTAGAATATAGAGAATAGATTAGAATGTAGAATAAAGAGAATATAAGAGAATAGAGAGAATAGAACAGAATTACAGAAGAGAGTACAATAGAATACAATATCTTTCCTTGGAGAAAGACAAAAGTTGGACCGCCAGATGGGCAACATAGACCGGCCATCAATGGATGTATTTATTCAACTGATATGCTGCCCATCTTACCAAGAGCCACAACGCTCGGTGGCTTGCAATGGAGTCAAAGCCACAAGATAAAGCAGTGGAGCTGCACTGTCCAATCTTAGCAACTTTTAAGACTCGTGCACTTCAATTCCCCAAATGCCCCAGCCACCTTTCCAGAGTCTCATGCCTGTGTTTATATTGTGGGGACCTGCACTTTCCCTCAAGACACTCGTCCTCACGTTGTTGTTAAGAATTAAGCACCCTCAACACACCTTGAAATAGAAATGGCCTCGGATGCAAATAAGGTTCATTTTTCGCAGATCTTGGTGTGTGCTGGGATCAAGGATTCTTCTTCTTCTTCTTCTTCTTCTTCTTCTTCTTCTTCTTCTTCTCTTCTTCTTCTTCTTCTTCTTCTTCTTCTCCTCCTCCTCCTCCTCCTCCTCCTCCTCCTCCTCCTCCTCCTCCTCCTCCTCCTCCTTCTCCTCCTTCTCCTCCTCCTCTTCTTTTTTCTCTTCTTTTTCCTCCTCCTCCTCCTCCTCCTCCTCCTCCTCCTCCTCCTCCTCCTCCTCCTCCTCCTCCTCCTCCTCCTCTTCTTTTTCCTCTTCCTCCTCTTCCTCCTCCTCCTCTTCCTCCTCCCCCTCTCCTCCTGCCTGTCATCTGATCAAGCTAGTTGACAGGTCTCCAAAGGATTCTTTCTGGCAAGTTTCCTGGAAATCCTGCCATCTCCATGTTCAGGCCTTGCCACAGCTCCAAGGCATTCTCTGAAACATCTCAGGGTAGGGGAGAAGAAAAGCAGAGCTCCCATCCTATGAAAGCCTTAAAACACAGTTCCCAAAACCAGAAAGTGGGAAGGCAGCCTGCAAAACAGAAGAATGTTGACAGGAACAACTGAAAACATGCTTCCATGCCTGGCTTCATATTCCCGTAACCGAGCAGAAACCAGCCAGAAGGGTTGGAGCTGAACCACAGAAGCTTTTCACAGCCAAATGTTCACCCTTAATGGTTTCCCACAAGCACAAAGTTTTACTTGAACACCACGTGTTATGTATTCAAATGGTATACTCGAAATCCCCGAGCCTTGATTGGCCAAGGCGCGGGGATTTCTGATTGGCCAGGCGAGCCGCGCTGATTGGCCCGATTGAGGTCTCCCGCGATTGGTGCAAACCAAGAGCGGGAGACTTGAATCGCTGCCATTGGCCGCGGCCGCCGTTGCGAAAGGTATAAAAGCCGCGGGCTTTTTGCCTTTCGCTGGTTTGGTTCTCCCTTTGTTAATAAAGAGCTTTGAATGAAAGTCACCGACTCTAATCGTCTTTTTGCGGACACGACACTGGCGACGAGGATGGGATCTCGCCCCTGAACCGAACCCCGTGTCCAAGAACCAGTTCCAGCGCGAAGATGGCGAAAATAGCACCGCCCGCCCCGTTCAACCCCGCCGCCGAGGACTGGGAATCATACTCGGATCGGTTCCGGATGTACCTGGAATGCGCCGGGATGAAGGACGCCCCGGCCCCGCTAAAACGCGCCGTCTTTCTCACACACTGCGGACCAGAGGTCTTCCAAATGGCCAAAGCCTTGGCCAAGCCAGCAGACGCCACAGCCATGGACTGGGACGTCCTGGAACCCATACTGCGGCGCCATTACGCCCCCGAAGTCCCCATCCTGATACGGCGCAACGAGTTCTACCGCCGAAACCAGAAACCAGACGAAAAATTGAGCGATTTCGTCGCAGAACTTCGGCGCCTGGGAGGACTCTGTGAGTTCGAGGGTCTAAACAGTCTCATAAGAGACCGCTTCGTACTCGGGTTATGGGATCCTACACTTCAGAGCCGACTTATGGCCAAGGGCGACATCAGCCTAGCCGATGCCCTTACAGCAGCCGCAGCCGCTGAAGCAACGCGCACGTCGGCAGACAGCATGCGAAGATCTGACGCGAAGGGCGGAAACAACAACCCGGCAAGGTCGGCCGACGCAAGAAGTGAAGCAACCGCACACTACGGTGAATACCAGTCAAACTCCAGCACGTCAGAAGACGAGGAGGACATTCACCGAGTGCAGACGGGACGTGGCGATCAACGAAGTCGAAAAGGTCGCAAGTCGAGGACCAGCTGCGCCGGGTGCGGCGGCGACCACCCCAGGTCAGAATGCCGATTTTTTGACTTTATCTGTAGGCATTGTGAACGAAGGGGTCACATCGCCCGAGTTTGCCGCCAAAAGAAGACTCGCAGCCCGCCCAAATGGGAACAGCACGACAGACGGAGAGAAAACTCCCCGCCCAGAACCAGAGAACGCCAGCCAGACGGTCGGTGGGACCGCGCTCAACGATCTCAAAGAAGCGGCGATGGTCGGCGGAAAGAAGAAACCCACCAGACGGTGACCATCGGCCACGCCATCTCCGACGGCGCCAGAAAGGTACATGTAGAAGTACATATAGAAGGCCAGCCATGCAAGATGGAAGTGGACTCTGGGTCCTACCTTTCCATGATTGCATGGCGCGAAATCAAAAGACTGGTGCCTACTCTACAAAAGAGAAACGTGCATACACAAAAGATCATCATTAAAGACTACCAAGGGAACCGTGTCCCGGTAGTGGGCACCAAGAATTTCAACATAACTTACAAAGGCCACACAGAACAACTACCACTCACAATCGTCGATCGCGACCGCCCAAGCCTACTGGGTCTACAATGGTTCGCCCCGCTTAACATCGCGCTGACAGGTGTCAACCAAGTCACCATCGAAGCTTGGGAACAGCGGCTAACCCAGGAGTTCCAGGAGGTGTTCGATGGAGGCTTGGGCAAGTACCAGGGGCCCCTTATCTCGTTTGACCTAGACCCAAGGGTTCCCCCTAAGAGACTTAAACCTAGAAGGGTACCGTTTGCATTAAAACCAAAAATTGACGAGCAGCTCGACAAGCTCGTCAAACAAGGGGTATTGCAACCGATAGACCATGCCAGATGGGAAACCCCTATAGTGACCCCAGTAAAACCAGACGGGTCCGTGAGAATTTGTGGGGACTATAAGGCCACCCTAAATGGCGCATTACAACAAAGCGCCTACCCAGTCCCTATAGTACAACATTTACTACACTCGCTAGGAGGGGGCAAAGTCTTTGCAAAGCTCGACCTTGCCCAGGCATATCAGCAGCTACCTGTAGACGAGAAAACGGCGGAAGCCCAAACAATAGTGACCCATCGAGGGGCTTTCAAGTGTAACCGGCTCCAATTTGGAGTCAGCGTGGCACCAGGCATTTTTCAAAGCCTGATGGAACGTTTGTTACAGGGCATAAAAGGGGTGGTGCCCTATTTTGATGACGTATTAGTAGCGGCGCCAAATGAAGCCGAATTAGAGAACCGACTCAGACAAGTCTTAACAAAATTTAAAGAAACAGGACTTAAGGTTAAGCGAGAAAAATGCAATCTATGTACAAAGCAAGTAGAGTTTTTGGGCTATCTCCTAGACCAGAAGGGCATTCACCCTACAACTAAAAAAGTAAAAGCCATCAAGGAAGCCCCCACCCCAAAATCCAAAACGGAATTACAAGCGTTCCTAGGATTACTAAATTTCTATAATGTTTTCCTACCTCAAAAGGCAACGGCGGCGGAGCCTTTACATAGACTCCTAGACAAGAAGGCAGCCTGGACTTGGGGGAGGCGAGAACAAGCCGCTTTTCAAAGAACCAAGGACCTCCTCACCTCCGATGCTGTCCTGATGCAATTTAGTGAGACTTTACCCCTAACTGTCACTTGCGACGCATCACCCTTCGGCGTCGGCGCTGTCCTCAGCCACACCCTCCCAGACCAGAGAGAAGCACCCATCGCCTTTTTCTCCAGGACTCTGACCAAACCAGAGCGCAACTATAGCCAGCTGGACAAGGAAGCTTTGGCTATAGTTGCCGCCGTTAAACGTTTTCATGAATATTTGTACGGCCGCCCGTTCACCATCGTGACGGATCACAAGCCTCTGCTGGGCATCCTCGCGGGAAACCGAGCCACGCCCAACATCTTGTCACCCCGAATGACAAGATGGTCGGAATTCCTGGCAGCCTACAATTACGAACTGCTACACAAGCCAGGTAAGAAAATCTCGCACGCGGACGCTTTAAGCCGCTCGCCCTTACCTGACTCAGAACCTGACCCAGCACCAACAACAAATACACTGAGCATAGAAAGTTTACCTATTACCGCATCCGACATTGCCAGAGAAACCATTAAGGACAGGCGTCTGGCACGAATCTTGCACTGGTTAGAAAAAGGCTGGCCGGAAAAGGACAGTGACGAGACTTTTAAAACATTCCGCCAGCGCCAGACCGAACTGTCACTACTGAGAGGATGCATTCTATGGGGTGACCGGGTGGTAATTCCAGATAGATTGCAAGAAAAAGTCTTGAGGATGCTACATGAGGGTCATCCTGGCATCGTCAGGACTAAAGCCCTGGCCAGAAGCTACGCTTGGTGGCCAGGGATGGACAAGCAAATTGAAGCATGGGTCGCCAAATGCCACCGGTGCCAGGAGACCAGATCCAGCCCATCCGCAGCACCCATCCGGGATTGGGAAACACCACGAGGGCCCTGGTCCAGAATCCATCTTGACTTTGCGGGCCCCACAAATGGACATACATTTTTAATCACAGTCGACGCGTATTCCAATTGGTTGGAAGTCAGCGACATGAAGTCCACTACCACAGAGGCCGTCATTAAAGAACTGTGCAAACTGTTTTCCACACACGGCCTCCCAGACGTCGTCGTCTCAGACAACGGACCCCAGTTCACGTCCATCGAGTTTGAACGGTTCCTGGCAGAAAGAGGTATCCGCCACGCATTAACAGCACCGGCGCATCGGCGGCGAACGGTAGGGCGGAACGGATGGTCCAGTTTACAAAGAAGACCCTCAGGAAAATGGACCACGGGGAGATCAACGACAAAATCAACCGCCTACTCTTCATACAACACATCACTCCCAACACTACAACCAACAAGAGTCCGGCAGAGCTGTTGATGGGCAGAAAGCTGAGGTCTCCACTTGACAGACTGCACCCGACTTATAACCCGGAGCAGCCCCCAGACTCCAGCTCCAGGTTCCGGACATTTAACCCAGGTGACCTAGTATACGCAAAAAACATGACGGGGGACCCCCTATGGATCCCAGCCGTCATAACGCAAGTCACTGGTCCAAAGTCGTACCGGCTCCAAACCACGGATGGGCGAGCCTGGAAACGGCATATCGACCAGTTAAGGTCCCGAACGGCGACTGACCTCAAACCCCAAGAAGCGAACCAAGGGGGGAGGGAATACCCGGAGAGACAATCGCAAAATAAAATAAACCAAAAATACTCACCAGAAAACAGCCATCGCGAGTCCCCTCCGGAGAAGAACCGTCTGGCCAGCTCTACCGACTCGGAGAAGCCAAGCGGGAGCGGCGAAATCCGCAGCTCAACCGACCCGGTAGGCCCAGGCGGGAGCCACGGCGAAAGAACCGGCCCGATCATCCAGCCGGTTCACAAAGAGGCAGGAGCAGCCAAAGGAACGACCGCTCCGGCCGAGCTACAACAGGAAAGTGAGTTGCGCAGGTCAACTAGGACTCGACGGAGCCCCGCCTACCTGCGTGACTACACCACCTGATGGACCATACCAAGGGGGGAGGGGTGTTATGTATTCAAATGGTATACTCGAAATCCCCGAGCCTTGATTGGCCAAGGCGCGGGGATTTCTGATTGGCCAGGCGAGCCGCGCTGATTGGCCCGATTGAGGTCTCCCGCGATTGGTGCAAACCAAGAGCGGGAGACTTGAATCGCTGCCATTGGCCGCGGCCGCCGTTGCGAAAGGTATAAAAGCCGCGGGCTTTTTGCCTTTCGCTGGTTCGGTTCTCCCTTTGTTAATAAAGAGCTTTGAATGAAAGTCACCGACTCTAATCGTCTTTTTGCGGACACGACACCACGTTTTGCAAATTATCTTCTCGCTCCATTTTTGTAAACCGTTCGAAAGAGCCTGCCATGTTTTCTGTTTGTTCTACACTTGGTTTTTAAATTTTATTTTGCTATGCAGGTTTGGTGGGTGGACTTCCATTCTACAAGCCCCCCTCCGTCCTGACCAGGCCCTCCACACATACATCCAGGGGCCACAGGTGGATGCACAAGTTGAATACAAGGAGAACTGTGCCCTGAGGTTTTAGCTGCCCGCAGCTGCTTTGAAGAATGAGATGGGCTGCGTACAAATTTAATCAATAAAATTCCATCCCTCCCTAATCAAGGAGAGAAGCAATCTGGAATTGAGGAGAAACTTCAACAGATTTACAGATAATCAGAGTTGGGACCTTGTAGGTCATCTAGTCCAACCCTCAGCTCAAGCAGGAGACCCTACACCATTTCTGACCAATGGCAGTCCAGTCTCTTCTTGAAAACCTCCAGGGATGAAGCTCCCACAACTTCCGAAGGCAACTTCTGTTCATGGGTTGATGGTTCTCACCGTCCGAAAGTTTCTCCTTATTTTCAGGTTGAATCTCTGCTTGGTCAGTTTCCATCCATTGTTCCTTGTCTGGCCTTGACAGCCATTACCTGCCTCCAGGTAATCTCTCTAGGTATTCTGTTGTTTTGTTATTCTGCTCTTTTTCTTTCTTCTTGTGGAAACTGATCAAGGAGAGAAGCAACATAGAACTCAGGAGAAATTCCCTGACAGTGAGAATAATTAACCAGTGGAACTGACTGTCTCCAGAAGTTGTAGGTACTTCATCGCTGGAGGTTTTCAAGAAGAGATTGGACAGCCCTTTGTCTGGGACATGGTCTCCTGTCTAAGCAGGGGTTGGACTAGAAGATCTCCAAGGTCCCTTCCACTTTCATTCTACTTCTATTCTATTCTAATTCTATTCCAATTTTCTGTTCTGTTCTATGTATTGTATTGTATTGTGTATTGTTCTATTCCTTTTCCTTTTCCTTTTCCTTTTCCTTTTCCTTTTCCTTTTCCTTTTCCTTTTCCTTTCCTTTTCCTTTTCCTTTTTCCTTTTCCTTTTCCTTTTCCTTTTCCTTTCCTTTCCTTTCCTTTCCCTTTCCTTTCCTTTTCCTTCCTATTTCCTGTTTCCTATTTCCTATTATTTTCTACTCTCCAATGCACTCTGAGGTCCTCCTCCTGCACTTCTTATTGGCTGCCAAGCCAGGTTGGGCTGCTGCTCAGGGCTGCCTGGCGCTCGGATGCTCCACAGCCTTGCAGCTTTTCCCCAAAGCCTTTCCATTAATCCTACTTGGGGCGTAGAGGGTTCGGAGAATCCCGCAATGCCTCCCTTGTGCTCCAGAGAGGCACCCAGCCACTTCCCCTGCTCGAGAGCTTCAGGCCAGTGGGAACCTGGGGAGAAAAGCCGCTTCAGAGGCGAAACACCTGGCCTTTTCCCCCAGAGGAAGGAGAGGCCCTGGGATGGATTTGGGGGTCTTTCAGGGTAGCCGAGGGAAAACTGCCTCCCTCCCTTCCTCCCATTCACCCTTCGGCCACCCTTCCTGCTGCAAACAAAAACAGCAATAAAAAGCAGCCGTGGCACAAAAGAGAACCGGTTTTATTCCGACTGGCTGTGGCTGTGTGAGCCAAACAGTCCTTTCCATGACTGGGCGTAAGACTAGCACTGATGATGTTGCCTGGTTGGGTCATGAAACGTCTGTAACAAAGCAACCAAGAGCACCAAGGACCCCATAGCCCTCCCCCCTCCTCCTCCTCCTCCTCCTCCTCCTCCTCCTCCCTGCCACAAACCCCACTCCCTTCTAGCATTGATGATGTTGCCTAGTTGGGTCATGAAATGTCTGTAAGAAAGCAACCAAGCTCAGAGAGCACCAAGGACCCCATAGTCCTCCTCCTCCTCCCCACAAACCCCACTCCCTTCTAGTGATGAATTGCAGGGTTGTAAGGGAGCTCAGAGGTCATCTAGTCCAATGTCCTCCCCCAGGCAGGAGCCCTTACCATGCTAGACAAAGGGCTGTCCAAACTTTTCTTCCAGACTTGCAGTGATGGAGCTTTCATACAACCTGAGCCTCCCCCCACTTTATTTCATCAGCTCACACTTCCACGATCCACACCCTGCCACGCTGTTGACATTTTTTGCCCTGCCTTCCCTGCCCTGCCCCTGGGACACCACGGAAGGTTCGCCTGCTGGAAAGCCAGTTCGTGACCCCCAAAATTCTTCAGGGGATATTCAGGCCAGTTTATTACAATCAAAGCTTGGTACACAAAATTGTCTGCCACAACGTCCTGCTGGTCCATGACTACTTCCGTTTCAACTACAATAACAAACAATAGATACAAACTCAAACTGCTCCAAACTCGATTGCAGAAAATACAACTTCAGCAACAGAGTGGTCAATGCCTGGAACGTCCTACAGTCTCAAAACTTGAACCTTCAAAACTTGAACCTTAAACTGTCTACCATGGACCTAACTCCATTCTTAAGTGTGCAAATTAAACAAACATAAACTGTGTATAAAAGCAAACCTTTTTTAATGCAGCGCTGAGAATTCCGTGCATTCCCAGCCAAGAGACATTTAAACATAATTGTCCAATACCCTTTCAAGGTTGCAAAAGGCTGCCAAGAACAAAAGACCAATTACTGATTAAATATCCACCGACAGAAGTTTCAAAAAACAAACCGGAGTAAGCAGGGCTTCAAGGAGGACTCTGGGTAGAAATAACGTTTTTGCTTCCTGCAAAGAAGCCAACCCCGAAGGCTGGCTTTTATCCCTTATGGGAAGGGGCCATCACTTTCCAGCCTTACTCCCGAGTCACCCATGCTGCTGCTGCTGCTCTTTCCTTCGAGCAGCCCTGCATGCACACGCACTGGGCCCAGGCTCCTCGGGGGCCTCTTCCTCACTGCTGCCAGCCTCCACAAGCTCCGAAGGCAGCCCTCCGCTCCCTGATGGTTCTGGCCCCATCCCTGTATCCCACGCAGGCCCCTCATCTGAGTCCTCACTGTCCGAGACCTCAGCCATCCTCACCTGCTGCCAGCGAACCACAACACTTAGAGGTCTGTAAGGGGGCATTCATAAGTGCACCAGCGTGCCGACCGTCCCTGTTCCCATTTATTCATACTCATTTATTATGTATATACTTATACCCAGGGGTGGGATTCAAATTTTTAACAACTGGTTCTGTAGGTGTGGCTTAGGTGGTGGGCGTGGCTTGGTGGTCATGTGACTGGGTGGACATGGCTGGTTGTGGCCAACTCAACATCACTCACATCGAGGCATGCATCTCCTTGCCTGGCCTCTCATGACTGTGGGGATGCTGCAACAGTCGTAAGTGTGAAAAATGGTCATAAGTCATGTTTTTCAGTGCCATTGTAACTTTGAGTGATCCCTCCACACAAGCAAAGGACCAGCAAAGGAGGGGAAAAAAACTCCAGAGAAGTTCCTGAGACAGGAAGTCTAGTCCTGCCAGGAATGTAATAAGGGTTAACAGAGAGGCAGTTTCTGTAAGCAACCCCAGAATGCTTCCTTCCTGCCTTCCTTACAGGATTAGCCCAGTAATTTCTTCTAACAACCGGTTCTCCAAACTGCTTAGAGTGTTAACAACCAGTTCTGGTGAATAGATGCGGACTGGTAGAATCCCAACCCCGATTATACCCGTTTATACTTATATGTTTACATGTTACGTCCACACTTCTACTTGTTTTCTCATACATGCTTAGCAAGCTAAACTAACTAAATAAAATTAAAGCAGGCAGAGTGGGTGGGAGGAAGGCTGCTGGAGGGGAGCAACTGGGTCTCCTCTGCCACCCCACAGGCAGCCCCAGAGCCCTAGCGGGGTCGGGGAGGGGGTGGGTGTGAGCCAGCTGAGCCTTCTCCGCTCAGGTAAAGTGTTGATGCCGAAGGGCCATTTTTCCTGCTCTCTCTCTCTCTCTCTCTCTCCTTCCGCGCGGCTTGGCTCATTTATTGTTCTGCCGTGCAGCCCAGCTGTCATCCCCTAAACCTCACTCATCCATTTAACCTTGGGGGAAGAAACACATTTGGTGCCAGATAAGGCGCATCGGAGGGTGGCGAGAGGTAAGCTGCCCCCACGGGCTGCCACTGGGGCCTGATGGATGCGCTACAAGGGCCTGGTACGACCCAGCCTTGTACCTTATCTGGGTCCTCCCAGCAGGCCCTCCATCATTCCGGAGGGACAGGAAGAGGAGGGGAAGGAGGAGGCAGGCAAGGAAGCTGCCTGGCGGGCTCAGGACAGCAGCACCCTCTGTGTGTGTGTGTGTGTCCAGGAGGGAGGAAGGACTGAGTCAGACCTGCTGGTCCTGGAGAAGGAGGTGTTGGAAGTTAAAACCCGCCCCTCTCCTAGGAAAATGAAATATTTTGGGACATACTAAAAAGGCAGAATATTTCCCCTAAAAACAGAAGTAGAAACTCAGAAGTAGAAGCTCACCCCTTCACCTTTTGTTAATGGGCGGGTCATTACGGCCCGGGCCAGACTATTCTGCATAACAAAGGCCTCTACCCACCTCAGATTGCATCAGCCAGCACTCGGGTGAAGCCCTATGGCCCATACAAAGCCTACAATGTTAGCTCAGGACCCTGTCGCTGGGAGTCTGACAGCCAATGGGGTACATTTCTTGCCCAGGAACAGGTGGGGACCAATGGAGGGTATATAACTGAGGCGCTTTTAGCATGTCAGCCCTTTTCACCCAGGAGCTCCAAGGGATGTGATCCTGTCCACCATTAAACCATCTTTCCAAGCAGTCAAGTCACTCTCTTTCCACTGTCTGTCTTCCCCGCTTGGAACTGAACCCAGAAGGCCGTTTCTTCTTCCAACAGAGGAGGCTGGGTGGGATTTGGAACTTGGGTGGATGCCTGGAGATGCTCCATCACTGGAGGCTTCCAGAAGAGACCGGACAGCCATTGGTCTGGGGCAGGGGTCCCCCAACGGGGCAACTTTAAGACTTGGGGGCTTCAACTCCCAGAATTCTCCAGCCAGCTTAAAGTGGCCCAGTTTGGAGACCTCTGGCATAGGGGGAGGGGGCCCAGCCGTGGGAAGGTCTCAGGCTGGTGGACTCCAACGCCAGAGGGAAGGTGAACAGGCTGGGGAGGTTCTTGTAATGTAGGTTAAAGGGAAAGGTTCTTCCCCTCCCACATCCGTGCTAGTTGTTTCTGGCTCTAGGAGGCGCTGTTCATCTCCATTATGAAGCCGAAGAGCTTGGATTGTACCCAAGAGGGACTCTAGCCTGGCCCTGAAACCAGTAAAGACCACCAGATACAAGGAATGGTATTCTCTTTCTTTCTTTCTTTCTTTCCTTCTTTCTTTCTTTCTCTTTTTCTTTTTCTTTTTCTTTTTCTTTTTCTTTTTCTTTTTCTTTTTCTTTTTCTCTTTCTTTCTTTCTTTCTTTCTTTCTTTCTTTCTTTCTTTCTTTCTTTCTTTCTTTCTTTCTTTCTTTCTTTCTTTCTTTCTTTCTTTCTTTCTTTCTTCAAGGTCCCTTCCAACTCTGATTATCTGTTATCCTTTCTTTCTTTCTTTCTTTCTTTCTTTCTTTCTTTCTTTCTTTCTTTCTTTCTTTCTTTCTTTCTTTCTTTCTTTCTTTCTTTCTTTCAGGTCCCTTCCAACTCTGATTATCTGTTATCCTTTCTCTCTCTCTCTCTCTCTCTCTTTTATTGGTGTTCTCCAGCAAAAGGGTCTCAAACAATATGCAAACATCTCAAAGATCTCAAATAATATGCAAACATGATTTTTACACATTTATCATGAACGTGTCTGTCTTGTTTTCTTGTTGCTAGGCAGTTGTGTCCCACCATTCGTTACTGGTCTTGCTACACTCATAGCAGCTGCAACTTTCTGCCTCCACAATTCCTTTAACCACCTGAGTCCTTCAGTGTTTTTCTCTGTAGACATCATCTTTGCATTTAACTGAACTGCAGAACTGAAGAAGCTTCTTGGATGAGAAGTGAAATGTCTTCAAGGAAAAAAACCCAAAGTCCAGTTTAGATGCCTTTTGAAAAAGCACCTTTGGGCTTGCAGGAAAACCACCCCGCTCAAAGAAGTCCCAAGGTTCCCCCCGACATCCTGATGCACCTAAAGGAAGCTCAGAGAGGAAGAAGAAGAGGAGGAAGATGTTCTGACCTAAACCTTCCCAAGATCACGAAGCCGAACTCCCCGTCCCGATAAAACCCCTTTTATTTAGGTTCCAGGGAATTCCTCTCCAGCAAAGTCCCGGCAAAGACTCTTTCATGAGATTTCACAACCACAGACCTTGATCAGGCTTGGAGAGTTGCCAAGGCCGAAAGCTCCCAAACGCCACGCTGTAGCAGACATTACTTGGCAAGAAGTCAGGAAGACATCTTCACCTGAGTGAATTGAAGTAATTGTCTCCTGCAAACCCCCCACTCCCCTTTCGCTCCTCTTTTATTCCCTCTGGGAGGGGCCATTCACTGTCCACCTGTGGCTTTACTCCCGAGTCGACCCTTGTTCCTTTGCCATTCCCTTCTCCTGGCAGCTCTGTGTAGGCGCACACTGGGAACAGGCTCCAGTCATTCTTCTTCCCCACTGATGTCCGACTCTGAAAGCAGCTGATAACTGTCGGATGGCCCTGGCCCCATCTCTGCCTCTGATGCAGAGCCCTCGTCCGAGCCTTCCCCAGACTCCAGGCCTGGCCCATGCTCCTCCCCAACCTCCTCATTGTCCGAGTCAGATGCCAGTTCCACTGGCCACTGGTGGGCCACAACACGAGGTCCCATAGTGTCCCCAAGACCCAATTCTCTTTGTCCCTCAATGACATCTGGCTTCTTATATCCCAGACCTCACCAGCTTAGAAGGTGACTTTCCCACACTCAAGTCCAGGCTAGGCCAGACCAGGCCAGGCCAAACAATAATGCTGCAGGGGAAGAAGAGAACCAAGAAGAACCAGGATGTGGCTTTTATGCCTCCACAATTCCTTTAACCACCTGAGTTCTTCCGTGTTTTTGTCTATAGACATCATCATTGCATTTAACTGAATTGCAGAACTGAAGAAGCTTCTTGGATGAGAAGTGAAATTTTCAAGGGAAGTTTTGAAGGGAAAGACAAAAAAACTCTAAGAAAACCCAGTTGCCCTTTGGGAAAGCACCTCTGGGACTGCCAGGGGGCACCTAATGAGCCACTTGGCCTCTGGGTGGCAGGTGCCCCCCCTGGAGAGCCGGGGAGCTGGCAGTGATGGATGGAGGGTGGCCGGGGGCAGCCCAGTGCCTGGGTGACGGATGGGAACTGCTGGCAGCTGATACAACCAACCCCTTCGGAGCAGGGCAGTGATAGATGCTAATTCTAATTTTAAATATCGGCAGCTGAATTCCTCCAGAGAAGCAGCAGCACAGAATTTAGGGCACAGCTGCTAAGTTCAGATAAGGTGCAAAATTTCTCCCTGTGTGCAGAATGTTTCTTAATAATGAAAATTGGGTGACGGATGCTGCTGTCATCGGAATATAATCTCCACGGTTGGAGCCCTTCAACTCCAGAGCCGTCTCTGGGTGGCTTGTGAGTACGGGGCCCTGTGTGAGCGAGTGTGTTTGTCTTTCTGTGTGTGTGTGTGTCAGAGAGACAGAGGAGGAGGGCTGGAAAATAGTGAGATTTCTCCTTGATTTGCAGGATATATCTCTCCCCCTCCTGTCTTCCTGCAGTGAGTGACAGACCCTGCCCCCCCCCGAAGGAAGGTGGGCAATGCAGAGGTGAGGGGAGAGGCCAGGCCAAATTATAAGTGCTGCCTTAAAAGAATTGGAGGCCCATCTGGTCACTACAGGCTGGACTGGATCCCTGCTCTGTCTGGATTCACTCACGATGCTTCCTCCCACCTCATCTGATTCAGGGCAAGAGATCCTGGGCAGATTCCCACTCCCTCTGCCCCCTTCCAAGCATGCCTGTATGATGTGACAGGAAACAGCATTGGAAGGGACCCCAGAGGTCTTCTAGTCCAATCCTCTTCCCAAGCCATTCTGGTCAAATGGCTGTCCAGTCTCTTCTACTTCACTTTCAACCATCTCTTTGGGACGGTTTAGATTCGACAGGACCGTCCAGGAGCAAAGACATCGGCAGTGATCTCAGACCTCCAAGATCGCATGCCGTATTGTTGCGACGCCAGCTCCGCCCCAGCCCGGCTGTCCAGTCTCTTCTTGAAAACCTCTAGTGATGGAGCACTCAACAACTTCTAGTGGCAAGCCGTTCCACTGATTAACTGTTCTCAATGTCAGGTAACTTCTCCTTATTTCCAGGTTGAAATACGACTTCAGCAATAACAGAGGGGTCAATGTCTGGAATCCTCTCCCTGACTCTGTGGTTTCTTCTCCAAACCCCAAACACTTTAACCTTAACTGTCTCCTATTGACCTCACCCCTTTCCTAAGAGGTCTGTAGGGGGTGTGCATAAGCGCACCAACCTGCCTACCGTCCCTGTCCTATTGTTCCTTTCATTTTTCTTATATGTATCCATGTATTCATAACCATGTTTTTACTTATACCTGTTATCTTATAATTGCTTGACAAATCAAATAAATATAAATAAAATAAAGAATAGAATAGAATAGAATAAAATAGAAATTAGCATAGAGTAGAGTAGAGTAGCGTAGCGTAGTGTAGCATAGCATAGCATAGCATATCATAGCATAGCATAGCATAGCATAGCATAGAATAGAATAGGAATTCTTTATTGGCCAAGTGTGATTGGACCCACAAGGAATTTGTCTTTGGTAACCCCAATGGGAGGCTCAGCTGTCGGGGTCTGAGTGGGGCCTGGAGCCCCCTCGATTTGGCTTCCAGGGAGACACCCTCCCTCCCTGGCCCACAGGGGGGTGGGCTCAGGTTCCTGGAGGATACAGAGCCAAGCCATGGGTGACAGCAGCATCTCCACCGACAAGATTGGTGAACCAGGCAGGAAACGGTTCATCGGTTGGAAATGTTTAATCTTCCATTTGACCTTATCAAAAGTTTATTTGCACTGGGATTCGGAATTAAGTTTCCTTAAATCATCTGCTGCTAATTTTACATCGACTTAATTTCTCCGTGTTTGAAGGAGCTTATGGTTGCTTTCTGCCCGCCCGGGAAGAAGGAACAGAGAATGGCAGGGATGGAAGGGGCCATAGAGGTCTTCTAGTCCAGCCCCCAACTCAAGGCAGGAGTCTTTATATTATC
This sequence comes from Hydrophis major, assembly GCA_033807585.1. Taxonomy (NCBI): domain Eukaryota; kingdom Metazoa; phylum Chordata; class Lepidosauria; order Squamata; family Elapidae; genus Hydrophis; species Hydrophis major. Next base: position 264,553,415 of record CM066330.1, read on the forward strand.
TGGGTGAAATAGTTATCCAAGAAGGGGAGCTTCTCCTTCCCTCTTGGGGGTGAAGGGACTGCCTCTCTGCCTCTTGGAAGGGCTGGAAGCCGTGAATTGGATCCCAATTCTCAGTCTCTCCTTCTCTGTTCTGACCTGGGTTTCCCAAAAGCACGAAGCCAACTCCTCATCATGATAAAAACCCCTTTTATTTAGGTTCAAGGGAATTCCTCTCCAGCAAAGTCCCGGCAAAGAGTCTTTCAAGAGATTGCACAACTACAGACCTTGATCAGGCTGGGAGAGTTGCCAGGCTGATAGCTTCCAAACACCACTCTGTAGTAGCAATTACTTGGCAAGAAGTCAGGAGTAGATCTTCACACTAATTAAAGGAACTAATTGTCTCCTGCAAACTCCACTCCCCTTTTGCTCCTCTTTATTCCCTCTGGGAGGGGCCATTCACCCTCACCTGTGGCTTTACTCCCCAGTCGACCCTTGTTCCTTAGCTGTTCCCTTCTCCTGGCAGCTCTGTGCAGGCGCACACTGGGAACAGGCTCCAGCTGCTCTTCTTCCCCACTGATGTCCGACTCCAAAGGCAGCTGATAACTGTCTGACAGCCTTGGTCCCATCTCTGCCTCCGATTCAGAGCCCTCGTCAGAACCTCCCCCAGACTCCAGGACTGGCCCAGGTTCCCCTCCAACCTCCTCACTGTCTGAGTCTGCTGCCAGCTCCACATTCTCCCAACTGGAAGAACCGAAGGTCAGAGTGGCCCCTCAGAGATGGTCCAGTCCTGCCGCCCTTCTCTTGGCACCGGGGCCCATAGATCCAAGATGGCTCTGCAGCGCCGCACCCGGCAAACCAGTCCACCCAGAAGCAAGATCAGTGACATCAGGATGGAGAGCAGGAGTCAGGTCCCTCCTCTGCCCCAGAGCTTGCTGGGCACTTGGGGTCCACTTGCCCTTCCCAGAGCAGCCTACCTTGCAGGGGGTTGTGGGACAAAAGGGAAGAGGGAGAGCGAGAGGTGCCAAAAAGGGGGGAAAGGCCGGTTGGACACAGTGGTGGGATTCTACCAGTTTCCCTACAGGTTCGGTGATTGTGCACTTCGCATGTGTGCGCACACCTAATACGGGTGTGTGCACCTAACACACACACACACACAGAGCTTTCCACACACCAGTTGAGGCTCAGCTGTGCCATCAGCTGGGAGGAGAAAGAAGGGAAAAGCACAGGGAGCAGCTGGGGGGCCGATTCTGCCCTTTTCTTTCTCATCTGAGGCGTTTTATTTTTACTACCAGTTCAGCTGAACCAGACCAAACTGGGAGCATTTCACCACTGGTTGTACAGTCTGAGGACATGAACCCCGCATGGCTCTCTCTATTGCTTCTGTAGAAGGGAAATGGGGGCCATGTGTCTCCAACAGCAGGCAGAGGGGATGCCTTGCCCAGCGTGAGCTGAGGGGGCTTAACTGCTCTTTACCTGAGGTCTAGAAACTTGAGGGAAAGCCCAAGTATCTTGTCAGCAGATTAGAGATTAACAAAGTCGGAAGGGACCTTGAAGGTCATCTAGTCCAACCCGCCACCCAAGTGGGCAGAACCAAGATGGCCCCCCACTGATTCTCAAGGAGGGCACAGTGAACGTCCTGGGGGCAGCATCTCCCCCTCCTTCCCATTGTCAGCCCCCCCGCAACCCAAACTTGGCCAGCAGGGGAACTGAGCTGCATTAGGATGGGCCATGGATGCCCCCTTGGCACCTGCCTGGCTTCTCCCAAGGACGTGGGAACCTTGTTCAGAGGGCTGCCTTCCAGGGAGGGGGCATAAGGACCCTCAGGGTCCCTCCCAGCCAGAGTTCTGGCTCATTCTGAGTAATTTGCCCCAATTTACGATCCTTCTGTTATTACCATGATTTCTATCCTGACTTCCCCACTAATCCTCCAGAAGGGGATGCAAACAATTGTAAAAAAATACAATAAAATACTATTTTTAAAGGGGCATTTCTTACCATGCAGTTGGCATAATGGTTGAGGAAGGGTGGGGGGAAGAAGACATCCAGCCCCCTCCCCCGCTCCAATCCCTCCCCTTCCTCTGGACCTGAGCCCAGGTGAATGTGCCTTTTGCTGGCTTTGCCACTTCCAAGCTACCACCCACCTGTCCCTGCTTTCCTGGTGCCCCCCACAAACCACAGCGTGTGTTTAATTCAAGGCAGGTGGGGGCACCAGGTTGTGGGGAGAGTTCTAGGTATCAAGCTACCTGCCTGCAGTCTAAGCTGTTTGCCCAGCCTGCAGATTGTGCTCTCGTGTCCATGAGGATGCTACAGTGGCCGCAAGGGTGAAAAACAGTCCATAATTCACTTTTTCCAGGGTTGTCACAACTTCAAACATCACTAAAGACTGTAAGTTGAGGCTACCTGTAAGTGAAGGTGGGATGCAGGGAAGGCTGCTGATGGATGGGTGCCCTGGAGCATAGAAGACAATTGTGCCTCCCCTGCTAGCACCTCCAGGAAGGTGGGATGCTTTGGGGGGCCGTTTTGGAGGCAGATTTGAGACTCTCTGGGTCTTGAAGTTGCTTTATGCTCAATCAGTCAATAATCAATCCATCAGAATAGAGCTGGAAGAGACCTCGGAGGCCTTCTAGTCCACCTTCTGCTCAAGCAGGAAGTACCACTTCGGATAAATGGTTGCGTCCAATCTCTTCTGAAAAACTTCTAGTGATGGCACACTCACAACTTCTGGAGGCAGGCCGTTCCATTGATCATGAAATATGTAGAATAATAGTGTTGGAAGGGACTTCAGAGATCTTCTAGTCCAACCCCCTGCTCAAGCAGGAGACCCTAGACCATTTCAGATGAAGGGCTGTCCAATCACTTCTTAAAAGCCGCCAGTGATGAAGCAGCAACAACTTCTGGAGGCAAACTCTTCCTTCCTTCCTTCCTTCCCTCCTTCCTTCCTTCCCTCCTTCCTTCCTTCCTTCCTTCCTTCCTTTCCTTCCTTCCTTCCTTCCTTCCTTCCTTCCTTTCCTTCCTTCCTTCCTTCCTTCCTTCCTTCCTTCCTTCCTTCCTTCCTTCCTTCCTTCCTTCCTTCCTTCCTTCCTTTCCTTCCTTCCTTCCTTCCTTCCTTCCTTTCCTTCCTTCCTTCCTTCCTTCCTTCCTTCCTTCCTTCCTTTCCTTCCTTCCTTCCTTCCTTCCTTCCTTCCTTCCTTTCCTTCCTTCCTTCCTTCCTTCCTTCCTTCCTTTCCTTTCCTTCCTTCCTTCCTTCCTTCCTTCCTTCCTTCCTTTCCTTCCTTCCTTCCTTCCTTCCTTCCTTTCCTTCCTTCCTTCCTTCCTTCCTTCCTTCCTTCCTTCCTTCCTTCCTTCCCTCCCTCCCTCCCTCCCTCCCTCCCTCCCTCCTTCCTTCCTTCCTTCCTTCCTTCCTTCCTTTCCTTCCTTCCTTCCTTCCTTCCTTCCTTCCTTCCTTTCCTTCCCTCCTTCCTTCCTTCCCTCCTTCCTTCCTTCCTTCCTTCCTTTCCTTCCTTCCTTCCTTCCTTCCTTCCTTTCCTTCCTTCCTTCCTTCCTTCCTTCCTTCCTTCCTTCCTTCCTTCCTTCTTTCCCTCCCTCCCTCCCTCCCTCCCTCCCTCCCTCCTTCCTTCCTTCCTTCCTTCCTTTCCTTCCTTCCTTCCTTCCTTTCCTTCTTTCCTTCCTTCCTTCCTTCCTTCCTTCCTTCCTTCCTTCCTTCCTTTCCTTCCTTCCTTCCTTCCTTCCTTCCTTCCTTCCTTCCTTCCTTCCTTCCTTTTCTTCTGTCCTCCCTTCCTCCCTCCCTCCCTCATCTATCTTATCTTATCTTATCTTGTCTTAATCTTGTCTTATCTTTCTATCCATTTATCCATCCATCTATCAATCTATCCATCCATCCATCCATCCATCCATCTATCCATCTATCTATCCATCTATCCATCTATCCATCTATCCATCTGTCCATCCGTCCGTCCGTCCGTCCGTCCATCCGTCCATCCATCATCCATCATCCATCCACCCATCTCTATCTATCTATCTATCTATCTATCTATCTATCTATCTATCTATCTATCTATCTATCTATCTATCTATCTATCTATCTTTATAGTCTGTCTACCTACCTACCTATATAGTATATCTATCTTTATAGTATCTATCTATCTGTCCGTCCATCCATCCATCCATCCATCCATCCATCCATCCATCCATCCATCCATCCATCTATATATCTATCTATCTATCTCTATCTCAGAATCATACAATCCTAGGGGCTGGATGGGACCTTGGAGGTCTTCTAGTCCAGCCCCCTGCCCAAGCAGGCAACCCTACATCTTTTCAGACAAGTGGCTGTCCAGTCTCTTCTTAAAAACTTCTAGTGACGGAGCAGTCGCAACTTCTAGAGGCAAAAGCTGTCCCACTGCTTCATTGTGTAATACTCTGTGTGTATGGTGTGTATGGTGCATGCGTGTGTGTGTCCATGTGTCCGTGTGTGTCCTCGACTGGCACATCTCTGATTTGCAGGGCTGCTTTCTGAAATGTAACCCCCCCCCCGCCTTTAGCCATGTAACACTCCAGGTGGGGATCCCTCCATCCTCACCGTCACGGGGGCAATGCCAGCCAGCCGGGCCCTGCCAGCTTGGCGCCTTCCCTGCAGGCGGCGGGAGGCCCGTGCATTGGCAGGTCTGCCAGGGAACAAAGCCTCAATCAAACCCCTCGATTGGGGTCGCAGGTGGCACCTCCCCCGTCTCCCCTGCGCCCGTTCTGGGTGGCGGGATTTAATCAGCGGCCTCTTTTGTGCAGGTACCGACAGCTGCTGCCTCTTCTGGGTTCCTGGGAGAAAATGGCTGCCGGGTGGATCGTCCAAGAAAAGAAAAGATTTCAGGCGCTGGGAAGCCAAATGGATTGTTTTTAGGATCTGTGGGAGGATTTATCTCAATATATACATGTCTGTGGGAATAAACTTTGACTTCAGTATTGGGTAATGATTAGTCTAAGACCTTATACATACATGTCTGCCTAAGGGTCACTGAGATAAGCAAGGAAATTAAAAACAAACACCAGGAACAATTAAGCAGCTCAGACAACTGTAAACAATTCTGTGTACTATATCTAATTATTGTAATCCACAATGTGAATGCTTACTATGTACGAATTTCTCAATAAAAGGGGGCACTAGAATTTGCTCTAGGCTCCCATCCCGAGTACACCAGCCTCTGTGTCTCATTCTTTCCATGGGAGACCACCACACATGTATATTTTTTTGAAGGCCTTGGATGGGCCGTCCTCGACTTACAACCACCACCGAGCCCAGACTTTCTGGAGCTAAGCCAGTTTTGCCCCGTTTTATGACTTCTCTTGCCACCGTTGCTAAGCGAACCATTGTAGTTCTTTAGAAGAGGCAGCCCTTGCTTTACAAACGTTCGTTTAGTGACCGTTCAAAGTTACAACGACACTGAAAAAAGTGACTGACGGCTGTTTTTCAGAGGTATGACCATTGCAACCTCCCCGGGGCTCAAAATTTGGGGGCTTGGCAACTGACTCATACTTACGATGGTGGCAGTCTTCTGGGTTCACGTGATCCCCTTTTGAGACCTTCTGACAAGCCAAGTCAATGGGGAAGGCAGAATTGCTTAACAAACATGTGACGAACTTAATGTCAACTCATCAAACATTCCTCGGCCTGTTTTAGTAGTTGCCAAAAGAGGGGGGGGGGGAAATGAGGAAGGCAACCTGGAAGAGCCGTGCAGCAGTTTGGAAGCGGAAGTCCATTCCAACTCTCCTCTTTAAAAGATTGTAGCTAAACTACCAGAGCTTTTGCCCGGGAATAGATTCAATCGGAGAACATGATTGATGACACCCAGCCCATGAAGATGCTCAATGGGAGAACCTGGTTTATAAGACACCTGGGAGAGGGGGAGGGGGGAAACAGGGTCCCAGGGGACTGGAAATGAGGTAGGAAAGAGTTGGCTTCATACAGGGCGGGGCCAGGATGTTGCCTCTAAAGAATCCTTTGAAGTTTGGCTTGAGGATCATGATTTCATTAGGGCGATTGCTGGAATCCTGACACTTAACACGTGCTGTGATTCACTTAACAACCATGGCAAAAATGTTGCAAAATGGGGCAAGACTCCCTTCACCCATGTTTCACTTAGCAAACAGAAATGTTGGGCTCAATTGGAGTCGTATGTCCAGGACTAACCCAGTTGTAAAAGTGAATGTGCTTCCCCCATGGCCTTTGCTTGTCAGGAGGCAAAAAGGGGGAATTGCATGATCCTGGGACACTGTGACGGTCGTAAATAGGAACCAATGGCCAAGCGTCCGAATTCTGATCATGTGACCATGGGGATTCCACAATGGTCATAAGTGTGAAACACAAGGCTGCCTGGGGAATTCTGGGAGTTGGTCCTACAGGTCTTTAAGTAAGCAAGTTTGGAGACCTGCTGGCTGGGGGATTCTGGGAGTTGAAGTCCACAAGTCTTATGGCAGAGTATATTCATGAACTGGAATAGAGCATGGTAACAAGGTCAGCTAATGAATAAGCATAGGAACTAAGTCAGCCAATGAGGACTGTTTGGAAACTGAAACTGAAAGAAGCCTTGAAACGAGAAGTAACTTAGGCATAGCTCCATGTTAAGCTCTGCAGCTCTGCAGCTATGTGAAGCTCTGAGACTGTCTATTGAAGATGAAACTAACTTGCTTGCTTGCTGAAGACTGGAGCTCTGCTCTGAACTTGCAACATGTTTCTGTTTGAGTTTGCTCCATCTTGGAGAAACCTACAACTGGTTTGTAAAATCTACTTATGTTTATAAAGATGTGAAATGAAACATCGGCCATCTGGGTTTATTTTTCTGGCACTGAATTATCACTGCAAAACTCTCAATATCTTCCAAAGCCTCCTCCGAGAAGAACAGAATGAGAAGAAGAAAGGTAGACTTCATCGTTCTCCGATGCTCTCTTCCTAAAAAAATCCCCCCAAAACGATGGAAAGTTTCACAGTCGCTTGCTAGTTTCAAGGCTGAAATATCAAACATCTGTTTTTGGCAAAGCCAGTTGCCCCCCACCTCCCAAAAAAGGCCTTAAGGGAGGGCCATGTCCCTTGATGGAGGTTGGCAAAGGGTAGGGATGCTTCTTGAAAGGGGGCACGTTGTCCCGGGAACAAATCTCTCCTTTGAAGTTGGCAGCGTGGGGGGCAGGTGGCCGGGGTGTGTGTGTGTTGGGGATGGGGGGCAGCCAGTGATCATCTCCCCCGTGAAATGCCAATCCGGCTGGCTGATTGATGCCAGCAGAGAGACTCCCTTTGCGGGGAGCCTCTCAAAGGGGCTAATTCAAACCCTATTAATATTTATGCCTCCACGAGGAGACCGATAGCTCCTATCAGGCGGCTATTAAGCCTTATCGCCTTGGCCAGGCAGGACTTTGGGGGCAACGAGAAGCCAATTTAATTGCAAGAGAGGGTGGCAGGAGGAGGCCGATAAGACCAGCCAGTTGACAGCCGGAGGAGGCTCCCCGACAGGTCTTGGGGTGGGTGGGTGATAAGGCAACCCCCACCTCCAAGAAGTCTCAGGATTGCATAGCCCGGTTGGCTGGCTTCTCATGAATAATAATCAAATCTTCTTCCCAAGGCAAAGCATGAGGAAGCAGGGATATTAAAACCAGCGTTCCTGCTCACAGGCGGCAGCGATAATTAAACATTTACCAATAAAAACCTTGGGATTAAAATTTCGACGAAACGGTAAACAAACTGTTCCCAGCTAAAGGCTAAACTAGGGAAATGAAAAAGAAAACAGATTTTGTAACTGTGGCTGTTGTAGCACTTTTGAAACTGCACCTGGGTGTTCGTACTTCTCTAGAAAGAATTAAACGCACTTATAAAGACTGGGGTTTATTCAAATTTTACCACCAGCGGATGGGAAGGACAGCGAGGCGGGCGGGTGGCTCCACCTGGCCGACTTTAAGTTCCGTGACTTCAGCTCCAAGACTTCCCCAGCCAGTATGGACCAATCACCAGGAGATGGGGAGTTCTAGTTCCACCTTAGGCATAAGAGTCAGGTGGGTGATTTTGGGCCAATCAGCAGGGGACAGGGCGTTCTAGTCCTACCTTAGTCATAAATGTTCTGTCCTTAATTTACATACTCGAAATCCCCACGCTTTGATTGGCTAAAGCGCGGGGATTTCTGATTGGCCAGGCGAGCCGCGCCGATTGGCCTGTTTGAAGTCTCCCGCGATTGGCTCACTCCAAGAGCGGGAGACTTGAATCGCTGCCATTGGCCGCGGCCGCCGCAGCGAAAAGGATAAAAGCCGCGGGCTTTTTCCTTTTCGCCGGTTCGGTTCTCAACTCCTAAATAAAGAGCTTTAAACGTAGTCACCGACTCCTGGCGTCTTTTTGCGGACACGACACTGGCGACGAGGATGGGATCCCGACCCTGAACCGAACCCCGTGTCCAACAAGAGCCAGTCTCAGCACCGAAATGGCGAAAATCGCACCGCCCGCCCCCTTCAACCCCGCCACCGAGGACTGGGAATCGTTCTCAGACCGTTTCCGCATGTACCTCGAGTGCACCGGAATGAAGGATGCCCCGGGCCCGCTAAAACGCGCCGTTTTCCTCACCCATTGCGGAACCGAAGTTTTCCAGATGGCCAAAGCATTGGCCAAGCCGGCCGACGCAACCGCCATGGACTGGGACGTCCTCGAACCTATCCTGCGGCGCCATTACGCCCCCGAGGTCCCCATCCTGATCCGGCGCAACGAATTTTACCAGCGGGACCAGAAACCGGGCGAAAAACTGAGCGATTTCGTCGCCGAGCTGCGGCGCCTAGGAGGACTCTGCGAATTTGAAGGTCTGAACAGCCTCCTAAGAGACCGATTCGTACTCGGCCTATGGGACCCTGCACTCCAGAGCCGGCTTATGGCTAAGGGCGACATCAGCCTAGCAGACGCCCTCACCGCAGCCGCAGCCGCAGAAGCAACCCGCACTTCCGCTGACAGCATGCGAAAATCAGACGCGAAGGGCGGAAACAACAACCCAGCAAGGTCGGCCGACCCAAAAAACGAATCAACCGCACACTACGGAGAATTCCAGTCTGCATCCAGCACGTCAGAAGACGAGGAGGACATACATCGCGTGCAGACGGGGCGCGGCGACCAACGGAACCGAAGAGGTCGTAGGTCGAGGACCAACTGTGCCGGTTGCAGCGGCGACCACCCCAGATCAGAATGCCGATTTTTTGACTCTATCTGTCGGCATTGTGAAAAAAGGGGACACATCGCTCGGGTTTGCCGCCAAAAGAAGACTCGCAGTCCACCCAGATGGGACCAACACAATCGTAAAAAGGAAAGCCCCCCGCCCAGGACCAGAGATGGCCAATCGGACGGCCGGTGGGACCGAATCCAGCGACCCTCAAGAGGCGGCGACAGTCGGCGCAAGGAAGAAACCCACCAGACGGTAACCATCGGCCACGCCATCTCCGACGGCGCCAGAAAGGTACACGTAGAAGTCCATATTGAAGGCCAACCATGCAAGATGGAGGTGGACTCCAGGTCCTACCTCTCCATGATTGCATGGCACGAGATAAAACGGTTAGTGCCCACCCTCCATAAGAGGAACATAAATGCCCAAAGACTTATTATAAAAGACTACCAGGGAAACCGCGTCCCGGTAGTGGGCACCAAGAACTTTAATGTGACTTATAAGGGCCGCACCAAACAACTCCCACTCACAATCGTCGATCGCGACCGCCCAAGCCTGCTGGGCCTACAATGGTTCGCCCCGCTCGACATCGCTCTCACGGGAGTCAACCACGTCACCGACGACGGCTGGGAACAGCGGCTAGCCCAGGAGTTCCGGGAGGTCTTAGACGGAAGCCTGGGCAAGTACCAGGGGCCCCTTATCTCATTTGACCTAGACCCTAGGGTTCCCCCCAAGCGACTAAAACCTAGGCGGGTACCATTCGCCCTAAAACCTAAGATTGACGAGCAGATTGACAAGCTCGTCGAACAGGGGGTGTTGCAGCCGATAGACCATGCCCGTTGGGAGACCCCTATAGTAACCCCGGTCAAGCCAGACGGGTCCGTGAGAATTTGTGGGGACTATAAGGCCACCCTAAATGGCGCGTTGCAACAAAGCACCTACCCCGTCCCAATCGTGCAACACCTACTGCACTCACTGGGAGGGGGCAGGGTCTTTGCCAAGCTCGATCTCGCCCAGGCATACCAACAGTTGCCGGTCGACGAAAAAACAGCGGAAGCCCAGACCATCGTTACCCATCGGGGGGCCTTCAAGTGCAACCGACTCCAGTTCGGAGTCAGCGTGGCACCAGGCATCTTTCAGAGCCTGATGGAACGTTTGCTGCAGGGCATCAAGGGGGTGGTGCCCTATTTCGATGACGTATTAGTGGCGGCGCCAAACGAAGCCGAATTAGAAAACCGACTCAGGGAGGTCTTAACAAAATTTAAAGTAACGGGACTTAAAGTAAAACGGGAAAAATGCCAACTGTGCACGGAGCGAGTGGAATTCTTGGGCTACCTTCTAGACCGGCATGGCATTCACCCTACAATTAAAAAAGTGAAAGCTATCAAAGAGGCCCCCACCCCTAGGTCTAAGACTGAATTACAGGCTTTGTTGGGGTTGCTGAACTTTTATAATGTTTTCCTACCCCAAAAAGCAACGGCGGCGGAGCCTTTGCATAGGCTCCTGGATAAGGCGGCAACCTGGACTTGGGGAAGACGGGAGCAAGCCGCCTTCCAAAAAACTAAAGACCTCCTCACCTCCGACGCCGTCCTGATCCAATTCAGCGAAACCTTGCCCCTGGCCGTCACTTGCGACGCATCACCTTTCGGCGTCGGCGCTGTCCTCAGCCATACCCTCCCTGACAAAAGAGAAGCACCCATCGCGTTCTTTTCCAGGACTCTAACCAAACCGGAGCGGAACTATAGCCAGCTGGACAAAGAAGCCTTGGCTATAGTTGCCGCCGTTAAGCGGTTCCACGAATACCTTTACGGCCGCCCTTTTATCATTGTGACAGACCATAAGCCGTTGCTGGGCATCTTTGCAGGAAATCGAGCCACCCCGAACATTTTGTCGCCCCGGATGACAAGGTGGTCCGAGTTCCTGGCAGCCTACAGCTACGAACTGATACACAAGCCGGGTAAGAAAATTTCGCACGCGGACGCTTTAAGCCGCTCGCCTTTACCAGACTCTGATCCTGACCCAGCACCAACGACAAACACCCTTAACATCGAAAACCTGCCCAACCTACCCATTACCGCGTCAGACATTGCCCGGGAAACTATTAAAGACAGGCGTCTGGCGCGGATTTTACATTGGGTGGAAAAAGGTTGGCCTGAAAGGGACAATGACGAATCCGTTAAGACATTCAGAAACCGCCAGACCGAACTCTCGCTGCTTAAGGGGTGTATCTTATGGGGTGACAGGGTGGTCATCCCGGACAGGCTGCAAGGGAAGGTTTTAGAAATGTTGCATGAGGGGCATCCTGGCATCGTCAGAACTAAAGCCCTGGCCAGGAGTTACGCTTGGTGGCCAGGGATGGACAAGCAGATAGAGGCATGGGTAGCCAAGTGCCAACGATGCCAGGAGACCAGACCCAGCCCACCCGCAGCACCCATCCTGGAGTGGGAAACACCAAGGGGGCCCTGGTCCAGAATCCATTTAGACTTTGCCGGTCCCACGAATGGGCATACCTTTCTAATAACAGTTGACGCTTACTCCAACTGGTTGGAGGTAAGCGACATGAAATCTACTACCACTGAGGCCGTAATCAAAGAACTTTGCAAACTCTTTGCAACACACGGCCTCCCAGACGTCGTCGTCTCCGACAACGGGCCCAGTTTACTTCCCTCGACTTCGAGAAATTTCTGGCGGAGAGGGGCATCCGCCATGCATTAACAGCACCGGCGCATCCGGCGGTGAACAGTAGGGCGGAACGGATGGTACAATTTACCAAAAAAACCATCCGGAAAATGGACCACGGGGAGATCAACGACAAAATCAATAAACTCCTCTTTATACAACATATCACCCCGAACACCACTACCAACAAAAGCCCAGCCGAGTTACTAATGGGTAGGAAGCTGAGGTCCCCACTCGACAGGTTACACCCAACATATAACCCGGAGCGGCCCCCAGACTCAAGTACAAAATACCGAACATTCACACCCGGTGACTTAGTGTACGCGAAAAACCTGACGGGGGACCCCCTATGGATCCCAGCCGTCATCACCCAAATCACAGGCCCACGGTCGTACCGGCTCCAAACCACAGATGGGCGAGCCTGGAAACGGCACATTGACCAGCTCAGGTCACGAACAGCAACAGAGCCCAACCCCCAAAACACGAACCAAGGGGGGAGGGAATACCCGAATAAGCAAACGCAAGAAAAAATAAACCAGCGGTACTTACCGGAACGCAGCCATCGCGATCCTCCACTGGAGAAGAACCACCTAGCCAGCTCAACCAACTCGGAGAAACCAAGCGGGAGCGGCGAAACCCGTAGCTCAACCAACCCGGAAGGCCCAGGTGGGAGCCATGGAGAAGGAACCGGCCCGATCATCCAACCGGTTCGCACAGAAGAGGGAGCAGCCAAAAACATGACCGCTCCGGCCGAAATCCAGCTTGCAACTGAGTTGCGCAGGTCAAGTAGGACTAGACGGAGCCCCGCCTACCTACGTGACTACGCAACGTAAGGACTATACCAAGAGGGGAGGGGTGTTCTGTCCTTAATTTACATACTCGAAATCCCCACGCTTTGATTGGCTAAAGCGTGGGGATTTCTGATTGGCCAGGCGAGCCGTGCCGATTGGCCCGTTTGAAGTCTCCCGCGATTGGCTCACTCCAAGAGCGGGAGACTTGAATCGCTGCCATTGGCCGTGGCCGCCGCAGCGAAAAAGATAAAAGCCGCGGGCTTTTTCCTTTTCGCCGGTTCGGTTCACAACTGTTAAATAAAGAGCTTGAAACATAGTCACCGACTCCTGGCGTCTTTTTGCGGACACGACAATGAAAGCCAGGTGAATGAATTTGGTCCAATCACCAGGAGATGGGGAGTTCTAGTCCCACCTTGGTCATAAAAGCCAGGTGAATGAATTTGGTCCAATCACCAGGAAATGGGGAGTTCTAGTCCCACCTTAGTCATAAAAGCCAGGTGAATGAATTTGGTCCAATCACCAGGAGATGGGGAGTTCTAGTCCCACCTTGGTCATAAAAGCCAGCTGGGTGAATTTGGTCCAATCAACAGGAGACGGGGAGTTCTAGTTGTGGGGTAGAGAGGAGGAGGAAGGAGCATCAGGTCTTTTCACTGCCTTGAGTTACTACCGGGGCAGCTTTTAACAGCTGTGCCAAGACAGAAAGCAAACTCCCCCCCCCCCGCTAAAGGTTTTGCCCCACCTAAGGGGTCTCTGTGCACAGCTCCTGCCTCACCTGGAGGAGGCAGACGCAGCCCCCTGAGGAGCCCTGGACCCCTCCTCTTATTGCGTGTGGTGCTGCTGCCCTCTAGTGGACAGATGCTGCCTGCGGAGAGTGGGGGGCACCCTTTGGGTGTGTTATGTGTGAATGTGACATTGGATGTTGTCAGAAGAATCATTTGGGGTTCCAACTCCAAGAATGAATTGAAAGGAGATCCAGGCAGCTGCGAGGAAAGAAGAATATATTTATTCCTAAAAGCAGAACGGTTGGCCTTTAGCGAGCGGAACACAAATAGGGTACAGCAGGAGATTTTTATAGGGGGAGCCTGTCCGAGGTGTGGAATGTCTGCATAGTGAGGTGTGTGTGTGTGTACGTGTGTAGGTATGCCACCTGTGATGTTTATTCTCGTGTCCCTGCAGTTCTGCTGGGAGGTCTGATTTAATTATCTCTGTGTTTGCAGATCTTATCCTTTGATATACAGATTAGATCTGGATCACTTTTGGGGTGGGGTGGCGGTTTGAGGACTTTTGAGTCAAAGATATTCCCCAATTTGCTATTTTTAACTTGATTAATTTTAGTTTTAGCTTGATCATTAATTATCTGGTGGAGACACGGATTCTGAGATCGTTGCAGATTGTGTTAATGTCTGAAGGAAAGATGGATGCAGCGTGAAGAGTAAAATATATTTGGATATAAAACTTCTCACATTGCGAGGCAGCAGATACGGGGGGGGGGGCTAAATTTTGGGCGCCTTTAGCTATCACCCACAGGGATGGTGTGTGTGTGGGGGGGGAGGGGGAAACAAAAGTCTTGCCTGCATCCTCTTTCTGGGATCTTCAGGGTTAGGGAGGGTTTTGCAAGGCGTGGGATTTCTTGTCTGGTTTTGGAAATGATTGCAAGCCAAAACTTATAAAAGAAAACAATGGTTAATTTTTATTTTACTACTTTGCAAAGAGGGTGTGTATCACGTACTCACAGGTACAGTGGACACACCTTAACATATAACAGATAATCAGAGTCAGAAGGGACCTTGTAGGTCATATAGTCCAACCCCCCGCCCAAGCAGAAGACCCTGCACCATTTCTGACAGATGGTAGTCCAGCCTCTTCTTGGAAGCCTCCAGGGATGAAACTCCTACAACCTCCGAAGGAAACTTCTGTTCCATCGGTTGATTGTTCTCCCTGTCAGAAAGTTTCTCCTTATTTCCAGGTTGAATCTCTCTCCTTAATCAGTTTCCATCCATTGTTCCTTGTCTGGCCTTTGGCTGCCTTGGAGAATAGCTTGACCGCTTTCCTCCTCTCTGGGGCAGCCCCTCAACCATTGGAAGACTGCAGTGGTCAGATTCAGCCAGTTTGCACCACTTTGGGAGAACCGGTTCTTAACTTTCTGAACAGTTTGGTGAACTGGTTGTTGGAAGAAATCATTAGTGTTATGTCTTGAATTGGTATACTCGAAATCCCCGAGCCTTGATTGGCTAAGGCGCGGGGATTTCTGATTGGCCAGGCGAGCCGCGCTGATTGGCCTGAATGAAGTCTCCCGCGATTGGTGCAAACCGAGAGCGGGAGACTTGAATCGCTGCCATTGGCCGCGGCCGCCGCTGCGAAAGGTATAAAAGCCGCGGGCTTTTTGCCTTTCGCCGGTTCGGTTCTCCCATTGTTAATAAAGAGCTTTGAATGAAAGTCACCGACTCTGATCGTATTTTTGCGGACACGACACTGGCGACGAGGATGGGATCTCGCCCCTGAACCGAACCCCGTGACCACCCAAGAACCAGCTCCAGCGCAGAGATGGCGAAGATAGCACCACCCGCCCCGTTCAACCCCGCCACCGAGGATTGGGAATCATACTCGGATCGATTCCGGATGTACCTGGAATGCGCCGGAATGAAGGACGCCCCGGCCCCGCTAAAACGCGCTGTCTTTCTTACGCACTGCGGACCAGAGGTTTTCCAGATGGCCAAAGCCCTGGCCAAACCGGCAGACGCCACCGCCATGGACTGGGACGTCCTTGAACCCATATTGCGGCGCCATTACGCCCCCGAAGTCCCCATCCTGATACGGCGCAACGAGTTCTACCGCCGAAACCAGAAACCAGACGAAAAATTGAGCGACTTCATCGCAGAACTACGGCGCCTAGGAGGACTCTGTGAGTTCGAAGGTCTGAACAGTCTCATAAGAGACCGCTTCGTACTCGGTTTATGGGATCCTACACTCCAGAGCCGACTTATGGCCAAGGGCGACATCAGCCTAGCCGATGCCCTTACAGCAGCCGCAGCCGCTGAAGCGACCCGCACGTCGGCAGACAGCATGCGAAGATCTGACGCGAAGGGCGGAAACAACAACCCGGCAAGGTCGGCCGACACAAGAAACGAAGCAACCGCACACTACGGTGAATACCAATCAAACTCCAGCACGTCAGAAGACGAGGAGGACATACACCGAGTGCAGACGGGACGCGGCGATCAACGAAGCCAAAAAGGTCGCAGGTCGAGGACCAACTGTGCCGGGTGCGGCGGCGATCACCCCAGGTCAGAATGCCGATTTTTTGACTCTATCTGTAGGCATTGTGAACGACGGGGTCACATCGCCCGAGTTTGCCGCCAAAAGAAGACCCGCAGCCCGCCCAAATGGGAACAGCATGACAGACGGAGAGAAAACTCCCCGCCCAGAACCAAAGAGCGTCAGCCAGACGGTCGGTGGGACTGCACTCAACGATCTCAAAGAAGCGGCGACGGTCGGTGAAAAGAAGAAACCCACCAGACGGTGACCATCGGCCACGCCATCTCCGACGGCGCCAGAAAGGTACATGTAGAAGTACATATCGAAGGCCAGCCATGCAAAATGGAAGTGGACTCCGGGTCCTACCTTTCCATGATTGCATGGCGCGAAATCAAAAGACTGGTGCCTACACTGCAAAAGAGAAACGTGCATGCCCAAAAAGTCATCATTAAAGACTACCAAGGGAATCACGTTCCCGTAGTGGGCACCAAGAACTTTAATATAACTTACAAAGGCCACACCGAACAACTGCCACTTACAATCGTCGATCGCGACCACCCAAGCCTACTGGGTTTACAATGGTTCGCCCCGCTTGACATCGCGCTGACAGGTGTCAACCAAGTCACCATCGAAGCTTGGGAACAGCGGCTAGCCCAGGAGTTCCAGGAGGTGTTCGATGGAGGCTTGGGCAAGTACCAGGGGCCCCTTATCTCGTTTGACCTAGACCCAAGGGTTCCCCCTAAGCAGCTTAAACCTAGAAGGGTACCATTTGCATTAAGACCTAAAATCGACGAGCAGCTCGACAAGCTCGTCAAACAAGGGGTATTGCAGCCAATAGACCATGCCAGATGGGAAACCCCTATAGTGACCCCAGTAAAGCCAGACGGGTCCGTGAGAATCTGCGGGGACTATAAGGCCACCCTAAATTGCGCGTTACAACAAAGCGCCTACCCAGTCCCAATAGTGCAACATTTATTGCACTCACTAGGAGGGGGCAAAGTCTTTGCCAAGCTCGACCTCGCCCAGGCATACCAGCAACTACCTGTGGATGAGAAAACGGCGGAAGCCCAAACAATAGTGACCCATCGGGGGGCTTTCAAGTGTAACCGGCTCCAATTTGGAGTCAGCGTAGCACCAGGCATCTTTCAAAGCCTGATGGAACGTTTGCTGCAGGGCATCAAGGGGGTGGTGCCCTATTTTGATGACGTATTAGTAGCGGCGCCAAACGAAGCCGAATTAGAAAACAGACTCAGACAAGTCTTAACAAAATTTAAAGAAACAGGACTTAAAGTCAAACGAGAAAAATGCAAACTATGTACAAAGCAAGTAGAGTTTTTGGGCTATCTCCTAGACCAGCATGGCATTCACCCTACGACTAAAAAAGTAAAAGCCATCAAGGAAGCCCCCACCCCAAAGTCCAAAACGGAACTACAAGCGTTCCTAGGCTTACTAAATTTTTATAATGTTTTCCTACCTCAAAAGGCAACGGCGGTGGAGCCTTTACATAGACTCCTAGACAAGAGGGCAGCCTGGACTTGGGGGAGACGAGAACAAGCCGCTTTTCAAAGAACCAAAGACCTCCTCACCTCCGACGCTGTCCTGATGCAATTCAGTGAGACCTTGCCCTTAGCTGTCACTTGCGACGCATCACCCTTCGGCGTCGGCGCTGTCCTCAGCCACACCCTCCCAGACCAGAGAGAAGCACCCATCGCTTTTTTCTCCAGGACTCTGACCAAACCGGAGCGGAACTATAGCCAGCTGGACAAAGAAGCTTTGGCTATAGTTGCCGCCGTTAAACGTTTTCACGAATACCTGTATGGCCGCCCGTTCACCATCGTGACGGATCACAAGCCATTGCTGGGCATCCTCGCCGGAAACCGAGCCACGCCAAACATCTTGTCACCCCGGATGACAAGATGGTCCGAATTCCTGGCAGCCTACAGTTACGAACTGTTACACAAGCCAGGTAAGAAAATTTCGCACGCGGACGCTTTAAGCCGCTCGCCTCTACCTGACTCTGAACCTGACCCAGCACCAACAACAAACACCCTAAGTATCGAGAGTTTACCTATTACCGCATCAGACATAGCCAGAGAAACCGTTAAGGACAGGCGTCTGGCGCGAATCTTACACTGGTTAGAAAAAGGCTGGCCGGAGAAAGACAGTGACGAGACTTTTAAAACATTCCGCCAGCACCAGACTGAACTTTCACTACTGAGAGGGTGTATCCTATGGGGTGACCGGGTGGTAATTCCGGACAGATTGCAAGAAAGGGTCTTGGAGATGCTACATGAGGGTCATCCTGGCATCGTCAGGACTAAAGCCCTGGCCAGAAGCTATGCTTGGTGGCCAGGAATGGACAAACAAATTGAGGCATGGGTCGCCAAATGCCACCGGTGCCAGGAGACCAGATCCAGCCCACCCGCAGCACCTATCCGGGACTGGGAAACACCACGGGGGCCCTGGTCCAGAATCCATCTTGACTTTGCTGGCCCCACAAATGGACATACTTTTTTGATCACGGTTGACGCGTACTCCAATTGGTTAGAAGTTAGCGACATGAAGTCCACTACCACAGAGGCCGTCGTAAAAGAACTGTGTAAACTGTTTTCCACACACGGCCTCCCAGACGTCGTCGTCTCAGACAACGGGCCCCAGTTCACTTCCATCGATTTTGAACGGTTCCTGGCAGAAAGGGGTATCCGCCACGCATTAACAGCACCGGCGCATCCGGCGGCGAACGGTAGGGCGGAACGGATGGTCCAGTTTACGAAAAAGACCCTCCGGAAAATGGACCACGGGGAGATCAGCGACAAAATCAACCGACTGCTCTTCATACAGCACATCACTCCCAATACTACAACCAACAAGAGTCCTGCAGAGCTTCTGATGGGCAGAAAGCTGAGGTCCCCACTCGACAGACTGCACCCGACTTATAACCCGGAGCGGCCCCCAGACTCCAGCTCCAGGTACCGGACATTTAACCCAGGTGACTTAGTCTATGCGAAAAACATGACGGGGGACCCCCTATGGATCCCAGCCGTCATAACTCAAGTCACTGGTCCACGGTCGTACCGGCTCCAAACCATCGATGGGCGAGCCTGGAAGCGACATATCGACCAGCTCAGGTCACGAACAGCGACTGACCTCAACCCCCAAGACACGAACCAAGGGGGGAGGGAATACCCGGAAAGACAATCGCAGGAAAAAATAAAACAGAAATACTCACCGGAACACAGCCATCGCGAGTCCCCTCCGGAGAAGAACCGTCTGGCCAGCTCTACCGACTCGGAGAAGCCAAGCGGGAGCGGCGAAATCCGTGACTCAACCGACCCGGTAGGCCCAGGCGGGAGCCACGGCGAAAGAACCGGCCCGATCATCCAGCCGGTTCGCACAAAGGCAGGAGCAGCCAAAAAGATGACCGCTCCGGCCGAGCTACAGCAAGCAAGTGAGTTGCACAGGTCAACTAGGACTCGACGGAGCCCCGCCTACCTGCGTGACTACACCACGTGATGGACCATACCAAGAGGGGAGGGGTGTTATGTCTTGAATTGGTATACTCGAAATCCCCGAGCCTTGATTGGCTAAGGCGCGGGGATTTCTGATTGGCCAGGCGAGCCGCACTGATTGGCCCGATTGAAGTCTCCCGCGATTGGTGCAAACCGAGAGCGGGAGACTTGAATCGCTGCCATTGGCCGCGGCCGCCGCTGCGAAAGGTATAAAAGCCGCGGGCTTTTTGCCTTTCGCCGGTTCGGTTCTCCCATTGTTAATAAAGAGCTTTGAATGAAAGTCACCGACTCTGATCGTATTTTTGCGGACATGACAATTAGGGCAGAGAACCGACTGTTAAATTATTTGAATCCCACCACTGGAAGCCTGCTCTCCTGTCTCCCCTGGTCCTTCTCTTCCCTCGATTAGTCATTTCTTGTAACTTTTCTTCAGAGATAGATAGATAGATAAATAGATAGACAGACAGATAGATAGATAGATAGATAGATAGATAGATAGATAGATAGATAGATAGATAGATAGATAGATAGATAGATAGATAGATAGATATTGTAGACATGTAGATAGATAGATAGATAGATAGATAGATAGATAGATAGATAGATAGATAGATAGATAGATAGATAGATAGATAAATAGATAGACAGACAGATAGATAGATAGATAGATAGATAGATAGATAGATAGATAGATAGATAGATAGATAGATAGATAGATAGATAGATAGATAGATAGATAGATAGACAGATAGATAGATAGATAGATAGATAGATAGATAGATAGATAGATAGATAGATAGATAGATAGATATCGTAGACATGAAGATAGATAGATAGATAGATAGATAGATAGATATAGATAGATAGATAGATAGATAGACAGACAGATAGATAGATAGATAGACAGATAGATAGATATCGTAGACATGAAGATAGATAGATGATAGATAGATAGATAGATAGATAGATAGATAGATAGATAGATAGATAGATAGATAGAGATAGAGATAGATAGATAGATAGATAGATAGATAGATAGATAGATAGATAGATAGATAGATGATAGACAGACAGACATGATAAATAAACATGATAGATGATAGATAAATAGAGAGACAGATGATAGATGATAGATAGATAGATAGATAGATAGATAGATAGATAGATAGATAGATAGATATCGTAGACGTGAAGATAGATAGATGATAGATGATAGATAGATAGATAGATAGATAGATAGAAAGATAGATAGATAGATAGATAGATAGATAGAGATAGATAGATAGATAGATAGATAGACAGACAGACAGACAGAATAGATAGCTTGACCCCCTCCTCCTCTCTGTGGCAGCCCCTCAACTATTGGAAGATGCTCTCCTGTCTTCCCTGGTCCTTCTCTTCCCTAGACTAGCCAGGCCCAGTTCCTGCAACCGTTCATCGTATGTTTTTAATCTCCAGTCCCCTCATCATCCTAATTGCTCTTCTCTGCACTTTTTCCAGAGTCTCCACATCTTTTTTAAGCCATCAAAATACTTTATATACTATATTCCCCATCACTGTCATGGGGGGTCGGGTAGGCAACCAAAGCTAGGGAGGACATTGGGCCTTTCCCCTCCTTCAGGCAACTCACTGGCTTCTGGGGTTTCCTGTCCACTGGTCCACTATCTTCTGGTGGACAATTACTTAAACATGAGCCACCCATGTGTGGCAGCTGCCTTGGTGGGATAAACAGAGGCATAGAGTCAGAATCACCTGAAATGTCAGTACCATTTGGTAAAGCCCAAGTAAAGCCACACCTGGAATCCTGGAGCCGGTTTTGGTCACCACGTTACAAACAAGATGTTGAGACTTTGGGAAAAGTGCAGAGAGGATTCAAGGCCTGGAGGAAAAGACAAATGAAGAAGCAGGATTTGGGTTTGGCTATTCCAGAGAAAAGAAGGACTAAGGGAGACAGGATAGCAGTCTTCCAGTATTTCCTGCCCCAGAGAGGAGGAAAGGGGTCAATCTATACTCCAAAGCCCCTGAAGGCCAGACAAGAAACAATGGATGGAAACGGATCAAGGAGAGATTCAACCTGGAAATAAGGAGAAACTTTCTGACAGGGAGAACAATCAACCGATGGACCAGAGGTTGCCCTCGGAAGATGTAGGTGCTCCATCACTGGAGGCTTTGAAGAAGAGACTGGACAAGCACCTGTCTGAAATGGGATAGGGTCTCCTGCTTGAGCAGGGGGCTGGACTAGAAGACCTCCAAAGTCCCTTCTAGCTCTATCCTGATGGATTGGTTTCCAGGAGATTCTGGACTTTGAAAATACATTCTTCCTTTCTTGGCAGCAAGATTGCAAAGAGCAAACATGCCATCTCCTGTCGAACTCAAGCCACAGCAGGCTGAACCGAAGATTTCTGGCCAAAAGCCTTTCCACAGAGTGGGCTGCTCTGCCCCCAGTCCCAGCCCTTGCTGGGACCCTCCTCAACTCCCCCTTAGGCTCTGCCCTTGTGTCCTCCTGGGCCAGACTGGAATAATGGAATAACGGAATAAGCACAGAATAGCCATAGGCCCTTAGACCCAACGCTTTGCAGCCTTTCTCTAAGCAGTTTCCCCCCCCCCAACAATTGGGGTCCCCAATGCTGTTTGGGCTGAGGGTTTCGGTGTCCAGGGTGACTCCATCTTGGGTTCTGGATGGGACGACACCTTGAAAAAGCAGGTCCAGGAATCCTGGGCTTCTGACCAGTCCCTCAATAACCATTTGGACCCAGATTGTTGGGGGCAATTTGCTGATTCTGTAAAATGCTTAGGGAGGGCTGTAAAGTGGCATACAAGTCTAAGTGTTATTTCTATTTGAAATTACAACATACCATTGTAAAATGTTGTGTCTTCCCCAACAACACGCCCAGTATAGTCTAGGGGTCTCCAACCTTGGCAACTTTAAGCCTGGAGGACTTCAACTCCCAGAATCCCCCCAACACACTATAGTCCAGGGGCTGGCTGGGGAATTCTGGGAGTTGAAGTCCTACCAGGCTTAAAGTTGCCAAGGTTGGAGACCCCTGCTATAATCCCAAGACCACATTTTGGCAGTTCCTCAACCACTTATCTTTACAACCGGTTGCTGCAGTCATGTGTCCTACAGTCACACACCTCATATTCCTCCTTCTTCCTCCTGTTTTCCCCACAACAACCCTGTGAGGTGGGCCGGACTGAGAGAGAGGGACTGACCCCAGGTCCAAAGGTATAATAAGAGCACCTGGCTGGTCTCCCAAGTGCTAAGGAAGGGGCAGCAGGGGTGGATGATGGGATTTTAGCTTTCCATTACAACTCCCTTCAAGCAACGGATGGAAACCAGTCAAGGAGAGAAGCTAGAACTTAGAAGAAACTTCCTGACCGTGAGAGCAATTAATCACTTGAACAGCTTCCCTCCAGACGATGGGAATGCTCCAACCCTGGAAGTTTTTAAGAAGAACCTCCACGGTCTCTTATCTGAAATGTTATAGGGTTTCCTGCCTGAGCAGGAGGTTGGACTAAAATCCCTTCTAGCTCTACTATTCTGTTAGGCAACCGGAAAATAAAAGCCCTAGCCTGGATTTCCAGATTCTTGCAATATAAGCCCTGCTCTCAAAAATAAGCCCCAGTTCAGATCATTAGCCAGAGAGACACATTTACTATGGTATTTCCCAGAAAATAAGACATCACCTGAAAATAAGCCCTCATGCAGCTTTTGGAGCAAAAGTTAATATAAGACCTGGTCTTATTTTCGGGGAAACAGAGTAGATGGCACTTTGCTACCAGGATGGTGCATAAACCCTTTGTTCATGGGGCACCTGTACCCTGAAGGTCTCCAGTCAGGGACGTGACTTTTCTTCTGGAACACACCTTCCTTGTGATGCTGCCCTTCCATTATTTTGGAAACGGCGTTTGATCTTGCATAATACCATTGGAGGGATAGCATTGGGGAGGATATGTAGCCATCTGGTCATCCCAGAACGTTCCGTCTGGACAGCCAGGCCTGGCAGCTGGATGGAAGCTCCAGAGAAGGAGAGAGGCAAGCCACAGGCAGATT
Source organism: Hydrophis major (assembly GCA_033807585.1). Lineage (NCBI taxonomy): Eukaryota > Metazoa > Chordata > Lepidosauria > Squamata > Elapidae > Hydrophis > Hydrophis major. The sequence goes on from CM066330.1 coordinate 264,576,852, forward strand.
GGGTGGGCTGTCCTCTTTGTGAAGATGCTCCTTAGGGAACATCTTCTGCTATTATTCCTCTACATCAGGGCTCTCCAAACTTGGCAATCTTAAGCCTTGTGGACTTCAACTCCCAGAATTCTCTGTTGGCTGGGGAATTTCGGCAGTTGAAGTCCACAAGTCTCAAAGTTGCCAAGGTTGGATGTGCTGGCTGGGGAATTCTGGGAGTTGAAGTCCACAAGTTTGAAATTTTCCATGTTTAGAGACACCAGATCTACACTGATCTATAATTAAGGGTGTCCACAATGAGGGGTCTCCAAAGACGAAGATGGTGGCCATCATCATGAGATTCCAGGTCTGTCCCTCTTTATGGGCCACCTGGTTGACACCTCCCTATGGACCCCTCTGCTCTTCATTCTCTACTTCTTTTTCCTTTGAGGCAGCGGCAACAGGTACAAGAGTGTCCCCGCAACCTGGTATCCTCCAGGTGAGTTTGTAGGACATGCTGCTTCTGCACATCTGGAAAGGTACAGGCTGGGGGAGGGGTGCTGAGTGTGACCCATGCTAGTGTTTTTTTTGTTCACTGTACAGGTGAGAGCCCAGCCGTTGTTTCAGCTATCAAGGAAAACATCTGAACTGCAGGTCCCTTCCGGTTCTATTCTATTCTGTTCTGTTCTATTCTATTCTACTCTATTTTCAATTAATTTCTGTTCTGTTCTATTCTATTCTGTTCTGTTCTACTCTACTCTACTCTATTTTCAATTAATTTCTATTCTATTCTAATTTATATTCTATTCTATTCTAATTTATATTCTATTCTTTTCTTTTCTAATCTCTATACTATACTATACTATACTATACTATACTATACTATACTATACTATACTATACTATACTATACTACCATGTTTCCTCGACAATAAGACCCTGTCTTATATATTTTTTGCCACCAAAAAGGGCACCAGGTCTTATTTTGGGGGGATGTCATCCACTGACTAAGCTCACATGTGCGTTGCCCCCGCAGCCTCCTTTTCGCTGTTTGTGGCCCTCAGGAACTTCTTGTTCTTCTGCGGCCGGCAAGGCTTTCTGGAGGCCTCTGCAGATGATATCAGAGCTCAGGATCGATCCAGAGCTTTGTTATGAGTTCCAGAGGCCTTCAGGAAAGCTTGTCCATCCTTGCCGGCTGCAGAAGAAATGGGCCGCAAGGCAGGTGTCAGGGTGTGTGAGGCCTGGCTACAAGTGCCCAAAGGTTGGCAGCTCCATCCCTCATCCCCACTTTAGCTTAAGTTTTACCCATACACTTTGCATCTTAACTAGGGCTTATTTTGGAGGTAGGGCTTATATTGGGCATACATGTGAAAATCAAGCTGGGACTTACTTTCAAAGTAGGTCGTATTTTGGGGAACAGGGTATACTATACTGTACTGTACTATATACTATACTATACTATTACTATTACTATTACTATTACTATTACTATTACTATACTAATACTAATACTAATACTAATACTAATACTAATACTAATACTAATACTAATACTAATACTAATACTATACTACACTAATATAATACTAATACAAATACTATACTATACTAATATAATACTATACTAATACTAATACTATACTAATATAATACTATACTAATACTAATACTATACTATACTAATACTATTACTAATACTATTACTATTACTATTACTATACTAATACTATACTATACCATACCATACTATACTATACTATATTATACTATCTGCTGTAAGCCAGGCCAAGGGCTATTTGTACACTCTTATTTATTTCCTAATAAATCTACTTTTATTTCAGATATAAAGAGCATCTGTTAATATCTTTGTTCCCTGGGTTAACTGAGGGTCCTCCATAGGGGGTTTGTGGCCAGATGACTCAAGGTGATGCCCAACCCAATGATTCCAGCACAACCTTATGTGCTACAACAGCTCTGCCCCCCTCCATAGACAAGGGGACCTCTCCACAAGAGATGGAAGCTTTCAACTCACAGACCAATCTGTGGGGTGCAATGAGAAAAGATTGACTTTATTTTGGGAGGGGGTAATGCCAGCTGCTTCCCAATGGGGCCTGAGGCCTCAGGGCAAGCAGGGCCCAGCTATGCCAGCTATGTGTCCATCCTCCTGGGCAGGAGAAGTCCAATCTTGCAGCCGAAGGGAGCAGCCAGTCCAGGATCTTAGTCGAAAATGAGGTCTGCGGAGAAAAAGCAAGAGAGGCACTGGGGGGGATGGGGAAGCTATGGGGGCTGGGCACCCCATTCATAGGAGGAGGGCCAAAAAAAGGAAAAAAGAACAGGAAGCCGCAGAAAAGGCCACAAAGAGAAGGGAGCCCCATTTTATCCAGATCAGGGATCTCTCCCCCTGTGGCTTCCAACAGATTGGAGATGCGGGAACGGGCAAGTGGCCCCAGTTTGGACCCTTGCAGTGCAGAACGTGGCCCAGGCCTGCTGTCTCCCTGCATCCCCAAAGTCTTATCTGACCTTCCCAAAGGGATACAGCCAGGGGTGGGATTAAAAAAATCCCAGCAACCGGTTCACTGCCCGGTTGCATGATGGGTGTGGCCTACCAGAACTCCCAGAGGTCCAGAAATGGGCCTATTTCTGGCTTCCAGTGGGCCTCCAGAGCCCAGGGGAAGGCTGTTTTTGACCTCCCAGCAGCTCGGGAGAGGCCTTCACACCCTTGGGGATAGGAAAAATGGCCCTCCCAGAAGTACCAGGCCTCTGGAAGGGTGAAAATGGGCTCCCCCAGGCTCTGGAGGCCCCCCGGTAGCCGAAAACAGGCCCATTTTCAGACTTCCAGAAGGCCAGTTTCCCCCCAGGGTGGAGTGGGTGGGGCCAGCCAGTTGGTTGAAATAGCAGTTCAGTGAACCAGATGGAAACTGAACATCCGGTTCATCCGAACCAGTCCGAACCAAGAGAATCCCACCCCTGGATTCAGTGAGTCTGGTCAGATTCTTGTAATACAGGCAGTCGTGGACTTACAACTGCAATTGACCCCAAAATTTCTTTGTAAAGCAAGACATTTGTTCAGTGACCTTTGCCCCATTTTTACGACCTTCCCCGGCACTGTTGTTAAGTGCATCACCGTAGTTAAGTTAGGTACACGGTTATTAAGTGAATCAGGCTTCCTCGTTGACTTTGCACGTCAGGAAGTTGCAAAAGGGGAATCACGTGACCTCACCCCCCAGGGACACAGTGACCGTCATGAATACGAGCCACTTCCCAAGCATCTAAATTTGGATCACATTACCAGAGGAATGCCTCAATGGTCAGAAGTGTGCAAAATGGTCCTAAGTCCCTTTTTTTCCCAGTGCCATTGTAACTTTGAATGTTCGATAAATGAAGAATCATAAGTCGTGACTGCCATAAAGTTTCTGCTGGAGGCCACTTATGACCCCGTTGCTTGTTTCTGACACGGCTCTCTTGGCATTCTGTGGCCAGACCCACAATCCCTGTGTGAGACCCACAAGCTGGTGGGGAAGGCCCAATGGACTCGCCATGGCTCAGCTAAGGTGCTCTCCCCTTCCGAAAACATTCCCACTCAGAGATACCAAATGCACACGATCCATTTGGGGATCCTCCAAGCAGGCAGCCTGGGCAAGGACAGGGAAGGGCCCTGTCCCTCTTGGCTTCCACCCGCAGAAATGCCCTTGAGACCCGCCCTGTACCCTCCCAGCTCCTGAGGGTAGCCTTCTTTGGCAGACCCCCGCCCCCCGAGAATTTCACCCCAATCCTTTCTGCTACTGCTGGTTCGCACCGGTTTCAGAGACCCGGTTGTTAAAATTCTGTGCAGTTCAGTGAATCGGCAAATCCCACCGCTGGCTAACCAGGCCCCTGCTCATTTTTCAGCCTGTTTTCTGGGCTGTTTTTTGGCCTGGTTTTTGACCATTTTCAGGCCAGTTTTCAGGCCATTCTTGAGCCAAAAATGGTCTGAAAATGCCACCAAACCCCCCAAAACTGCCCCCAAAATGTACAGGGGCAGGACCAGTGATGGGATTAACCCCAAGCAGCTGAATCCTACCCCTGCTTTTCAGGTGAGTGGCCAGGAGGCGGGGCTGAGTGTGATGAGTGATGTCACCCACCCAGTCCCATGACCAACTGGCCATGCCTACCTAGCCAGAGAACCGATTGTTAAATTATTCCAATCCCACCACTGGCTAAAGAGCAGGGGAGGTGGGTCTGGCTGGGGAGGGAAGCATGACATGGATTTCGTAAATTGTTAATTGACATACTTACTTTGTATTTTAAATTTAACTGATTTCTCTCTCTTTTAAAATGATGATAAGGTTTTATCAAACCAAAAAGTCAGGCTCTCCATTTTGGCAAGAAAATCCAAACACCCAGGTGGTACGTCGCTCACTGGTAGTAACTGTGAGACAGATCTTTGTCAGAGTACTCTAATAAATGGCTTTTAAATGATCTTCTGACTCGGTGTTATATGAGAAGTTTTATATCGAAATATATTTTACACTTTATACTGTTTCCATCTTCCCTTCAAATATTAACACAATATGCAGGGATCTCAGAATTGGTATCTCCACTAGATAATTGATGGCCAAGCTGAAAACTAAATTAATCAAATAAAAATAGCAAACTGGGGAAAATCTTTTACTCAAACTTTCTCAAATAAGTTACCCAGACCTAATACACATATCAAGGGATAAGGTCTGCAAACACAACCAATTAAATTATGCCTCCCAAAGAAATTAGGAGCTTCCAGTTCCTTGTGAATTGCATGTTCCCAAGAACAAACTCTTTCTCTCTCACACACACAAACCCACACACCACTCAAGTGTCACCCTAGAATCAGCATGCGACACCCCTGGACATGTTCCCCTTATAAAAATCTCCTGCTGTACCCCATTTCTCTGCAGTTGCCCCTAAAGGCCAACCGTTTGGCTTTTAGAAATAAATATTTTCTTCTTTCCTCACAGCTATCTGGATCTCCTTTTGATTTATTCTTGGAGTTGGAGCCCCAAATGATTCTCTTGACAGTTGTTTATTGGGAGGTGGAGAGAGGGTGGTGGTGATTTTATGATATTAATGTATTATCTGACTCTTTATTAGTTGTATTGTTTTTATATGAGGTTTTTTATTCTGTAAGCCACCTTCAGTTGTCATGTGCGAACAGGTGACAATATTAAATTCCCAATTAAATAAAATACATAAAACCCAGGTGGAACCCAGGGTCAGATGTGGCTACCACTGTACCAAACTCTGTGCCAACCGGGCTGAAAGCTGGGAGCCACCTCCCTCTTCCTGGGCCAAGCACAGGGGTGGCAGTGTCTCCGGGCGCCTTCAGGGTGTAATGTGTGTGTTGGCTGCGGGGCCCACCTCACCTGGCTTACCTGGCTGGCTCCTGCCACAGACTCTGTGGCATTCGCTTCTGCTCCTGAAGTTGTTAGCGTTGCCCTGGCATCCGCTGTAGAAGAAAACCCGGCAGCGCCCATGGTTCGGGTTGTAGAAGTAGCGTGGTTGCAGTACCTGGCAGGGTCCCGGCTCAGTGGGCAACTGGCATCACGAACGTCACACTGGATGGGGCAAGACGGAGGTGGCATTGAGGCAGGGGCTGGGCAGAGCAGAGGGACAAGGGAGTGAGGGCTGGTGGGGGGGACATACCTGGAGGCAGGCAGGAGCAGCCACAGCCATCGTAGCAGCATTTCTCCTCTGGTGGGCACTGCTAGTCATCGGTACAGGTGTGATTGCAGGGCACAAAGGTCTGCAGGACAGGCATCTTGGGGCAGGTGCCCGGGTGCTCTGGGCAGGGTCGGTGGGAACCCTCTGGGAGTGGGGCTGACGACCCCTGGATTTCCCCTGCCCACTGCCCAACCGAGCAGTCCCCTCCCGCTTTCGATGTCTTGGGAGAGGGAAGCCTCTGCCATAGTGCCTCTGAGCATCAGCAGAGTGCCCAGTCCTGATTGGACACGGGGCCCCTCTCTGCTCTCCCACCCTTCAGGGACCCTGTTGGGGTTGTACCTTCCATGGGCAGCACACAGGACTCGCGGCAGCCATACCGACAGCACTTCCTCCCGGGGAAGCTGAGAGCGCAGTCTGCATCCCGGTGGCAGCCGGTCAGGCAGAAGAGTGGGTGGTGACTGAGGGGGTTCTGCTGGGGGGATTAGCTACAGATGGCTGCAGGGGGTGGGGTGGGTGGGAAAGAAAATGAGGATGGGACTCCCATCACCTCTCAGGAAAGCCTGCAACCTGAACCTCATTGGAACAAGTGGCAACCAGTGGTGGGATTCAGCCGTTTCGCACTGGTTCACAAGAACCGGTTGTTAATTTTCTGAGCAGTTTTGAGAACTGGTTGTTGGAAGAAGTCATTAGAGCAGAGAACTGGACGGATCCCACCACTGGCTGCTTCTGCCTTTGGGTCTCCAGTCCGTCAGTCACCAAGTGAAGCACCCAGTGGGAACGTAAGAGAGAGGCCAGTCCCCCCCTCTGCTCCTCTGTATCACAAACTGGGTATTGGGGGCACGGACAGCACCCACAAGCTGTGGACATCTGAAGGGGTACAAGGGCAGCACTCCTTCCCTGCCAACCCAGGATCTAGGTCAGAATGAAGGGCAAAAGAGGTGTGGGTAGGCTGGGGTGGGGACACAGTGGGTCTAGTCTTCCCCCTTTCCCATCCCTCCCTCTATGGGGTTGTTGGCCAGGGAGGGGAGTGCTACCTCCTGCAGGCAGGTGGCACTGCCTTCCGCATCCAGTCTCACAGCAGCGCTGGGCTCCCGGGCAAACTGTCATCCGAGGAACAGTACACAAGTCTTGTTCGGGAAGGCTGAGTGGAGCGGACAGGAGCCAGGCCTGACTGGACCTGCAAGATGAGGAGAAGGAGAATGAGGCTGGGTGGATCTCCCTCCCCCCAATCTGTTTCTACCTGGTCGCACCAGTTCTATAGAACTGGTTATTACAATTCTGCACAGTTCGGGAGAACCTGCAAATCACACCATTGGCTGGCCCCGCTTGCAAGCAAATTTTATGTGACAAACTCAGGCAGCAGTTTGCAGAAAGATAGATCTCTGAGTGAATCTGTGATTCTGGGAGCAACTTGACCTGCTTGCCTGCTTTGCCTGATTTTGGGTAAAAGTTACTCTTTTCTTAATAAAAAAATTCAATATTTACAGAAATATGTACAATATTTGCACACAAGCCACGCCCAGCCAGTCACATGACCACCAAGCTATGCCCAAAGAAGAAGAAAAAAATATGAATCCCACCCCTGCCACGCAAGCCATAATGTTTCCATAGCTGCCCACTGAGCCCCTCTGGGAGGAGAAGATGGCAGGATTGTCCACCCGGCTTCCCAGCATCCAATGAGACCTGGCCAGGCATAACCCCAGATCTTTGCCATTCTTTGAGGAATGAGTGGGGAGGAGGATCTTACCTGAGGGGGAGCAGACCCACTCGCAGCCCTCCTGTGTCAAGAAGTTGTTCGAATTCCCTCCGCATCCTCCATAGTCGAACTCCAGACACTGTCTCAGAGCTGAGTCATAATACCAACGCTTTAGCAGGGCAAGACATGAGCTGGAGATGGGAGGAAGGCTGAAAATATTTGGGAGCAAAGAAGGGAATGAACCCACACCTGCGAAAGCCAAATAACAGAAGGATAGTTTTGGAAGGGACCCCCAAAATCTTCTAGTCCAGCCCCCCGCTCAAGCAGGAGATGTTGCTTCATTTCAGGCCTGTCCTTTCCCCCAAAGGCAAGTGGCATCTGTCTTGGCCCACAACTCTTGGGTCACATACCCTTGGTGGGGAGGCTGCCTGTGTCCAACTTCATTTGAACATTAGAATGGATAGATTTGTAAGGGACTTTGGAGGTCTTCTAGTCCAACTTCCTGCTCAAGCAGGAGACCTTATTCTGGACAAGGGGCAGTCCAGTCTCTTTTTGGAGGTCTTTAGTGATGGAGCACGGAAGGTCAGAAGGTCGCAAAAGGGGATCACATGACCCCAGGCTTTGCCACCATCATAAATATGAACCAGGGGCCATGTGATGACCCAAAGGGATGTGGCCCAAAGGCCACACAGTCAGATAATCAGTAGGAGTCCCTTTATTAGCTCCAACTTTGCCCCCAATGTCCTGGTTACCTTCTGGACTGGAGAAAAACTCTCCCAGGAACAGCCTTGGGTTGCAGAGAATCAAGTCCAAAACATGGTCAACAAAAACTGTAACTAAAAGTCCAATCAAGGCAAGATGAGGTAATTAGTCTGACAGGGCCGGAGCAAGAAGTCCAGATATGAAGGAATAGCAGTAATTCAGCCTGGTTGGGAGGATGCCAGGAATGCAGATAAGCGAAGTCAACACAAGATAAACTCATGTTTGTTCCCAGCACCTGCCGCACTCTGCATGCATCTCTTTTAAACTCTCATTCCCAGGTGTGGATAATGAAGGTAATCAGGCCCCTTTCCTCCCCCGTAAGCCACGCAAGCCACATTGCTCTTTTCTGCATTCCTCCCTAGGATGAAGAGGGGGTGGGCCTGGGTCTTCCTCTGAACTCCCTCTCCCTTGTTCTACCCATTCCCTGCTCTGCCCAGCCGGACTTTGCCCTTCCCCAGTTTCCTCCACAGCCAACGAAGCCCCACTCCCGCTCTCTGCCAGCTGCTCGTCTTCCTCCTCGGATTCAGACTCTGACAGGGGCCTGACAGGTCAAGCACCTGAATTTTGATCATGTGATCAGGGAGATGTTGCAACGATCATAAGTCGTAGCCAACACCCCTTGAGGCAGATAAATGGAAGCTCATCTCAGTCCCCACAATGGAGGAATAGCTGCAAAAATTGATGGAGTTAGCAGAGATGGCTACATTGGTCAAAGAAAAAAATAATAATACTTTTATTTGTACTTGGAAATCGCTTCTGGACTTTGTGTGCAAGATGGGGAAAAATGAAACCTTGATTTTGGGTTTTGCCAATATTAGAAAGATTTTGTTATAGAAATGGCTCATTTATACTATGACATAAAAGTATAAAGTTGAGGTTTGATGCCAATGCCTTATTTTACTGCATCAAAGAGAGTCTCAGGTCAATGTCTTTTTTCCCTTTATTCTCTTCTCTTTCGCTCCCTTTTCCCTTCCATATTTTCCCCACCATTTACTTTTGTGTTTTCTTTCTATGCTACATTAAGGTAAAATATAAAGGTTCCCCTTGCACATACATGCTAGTTGTTTCTGGCTCTAGGGAACGGTGCTCATCTCTGTTACAAAGCCAAAGAAGAGCCAGCACTGTCAGAAGACGTCTCCGTGGTCATGTGACTGGCAGAACTAAATGCCTTCGGAGGCGCACGTAGCGCTGTTCCCTTCCCACCAAAGGGGTCCCTATTTTTCGACTTGCATTTTTATTACATGCTTTCAAGCTGCTAGGTTGGCAGAATCTGGGACAAGGAACGGGAGCTCCCTCCATGATGAGGCGCTGGGGATTCGAACCGCTGAACTGCCAACCTTTCTGATAGACTAACTCAGCATGGAAACTGAACAAGGAGAGATTCAACCTGGAAAGAAGGAGAAGCTTTCTGACAGTGAGAACAATCAACCCATGGAATAGAAGTTGTGGGAGCGCCATCATTTGAGACTTTCAAGAAGAGACTGGGCTGCCCTCTGTCAGAAATGGTATAGGGTCTCCTGCTTTGGGTGGGAGGGTTGGACTAGATGACCTACAAGGTCCCTTCCAACTCTATTATTATTCTGTTATTCAGAAGTTGTGGGAGCTTCATCCCTGGAGGCTTTCAAGAAGAGACTGGGCTGCCCTCTGTCAGAAATGGTGTAGGGTCTCCCACTTAGGCAGGGGGTTAGACTAGATGACCTACAAGGTCTGTTCTAACTCTGATTATCTGTATTTGTATCTGTACCTATATCTTTCTGGACAAATGGTTGTCCGGTCTCTTCTAGAAAAACCTCAAGGGTTGAAGCATCCACATTCTGGAGGCAAGCTGTTCCACTGGTTAATTTTATTTATTTATTTACCTATTTACCCATTTACCTATTTATTTATTTTTGTCAATTGCTTACAAGATAATAGGTATAAGTAAAAACATAGCTATGAATACATGGATATATATAAGAAAAATAAAAAGAAGCAATAGGACAGGGACGGTAGGCACGTTGGTGCGCTTATGCACGACCCCTACAGTCCCCTTAGGAAAGGGGTGAGCTCAATAGTAGACAGTCTGAGGTTAAAGTTTTTGGGGTTTGAGGAAGAAACTACAGAGTCAGGTAGAGGATTCCAGACATTCTGTTAGTGCTGAAGTCGTATTTCCTGCAATCAAGTTTGGTTCGGTTAACCTTGAGTTTGTATCGATTGTTTGCTCTTGTGTTGTTATGGTTGAAGCTGAAGTGTTCATTGACAGGTGGGACATTGCAATGTATGATTTTATATACCATACTTAGCGGTGTAGTTCTAGGTGTTCTAGGTGTAGAATTTCGTGACTGGTGGCATAAGGTTTTCTGCAACTTGTTTTCACTCCTGAGAAATTCCCCCTTTAGATTAGATCGTTCTTTAAATGAGACATTGTCTTCCTGCCACTTAAGTACTTCAGGAATTTACTCAATTTGCATGATTTATTTATTCCCTGGGGTTTAGTTTTTTGCTCTGAGCAGCTTGCAAAAGTCACCCCGCTTCCCGAAAAGGATTAAAAACAATGCAGAAAGCAAAACAGTGAAATTGCAAGATCACATCGCCTACTTGCAATCCACAAACTTTGGGCCGTACAGTCTCTGGGGGGAGGGGCTGCTCATCCCAGCGGTCAGAGTCAGGACAAGAGGAAGGTCCCTGAAGCCACAGGAAGCTCAGGGCTGAAGCTGATACCCCGAGAACCTGGATCCAAGCTGCAGAAGAGGGAAGGATGTCCATCTTTACTCCGGGATGCCCTCTCCTGCTTTGGTAATGGAACACCGGCAGGAAAATATCTTTTTTGAAACAAATTTTATTAATTTTAAAGACAAACAAACCATCATCAACCATTGAGTACATAAAGCCTCCTTCCATTATAAATTTTTACAAGTCAGATAAAACACCATTTTACACAAACACAATTCTATTTTACCTCATTTCCACATGGACACACAAATATCCTTTAACAAATCTCTCATTATTTCTCTTTACTCTTATTTAATTTCATTATTATTATTATTATTATTATTATTATTATTATTATTTCCCCCATATTTATCCATTTTATAGTCATCAGCTTCATTTCTCTCTGACTTGTTTACCGTTATTCTCATCTAACATTCCTCCAAGGTTTTATTAATTCTCAAACAAACATAAACACACAAAACACAAAAACATAAAATTTCTTTTTAGAAAGTAGCTTGGCCCCAGATTACCTCTCTTTATATGGACTTCAATTAAATTCATGCTCATCTTATATATCATTACCTATCTTATTTACCATTCTATATCTTCTATATAGCTTCTCCCCGCTTTACACTCTTCTTAATTCTTAATTATTTCATTTTAATTTAAATCATTATACTTGTATCTTTTGTCCATTCTTTTCAAATTATCCATTTATCTCATTCCCTATAGTAAAAAAAAAAAAAGATTTCTCCTGAAATCACTAATCAAAGTATGATGCCTTTCTATCGTCCCCCTAAATTAACATTTAAAATAACTCCTAGTTCCCAATTTAATTCTGCTTAGTACATTCTACCTACTAAATTTTAAAAAGAAGAAAAAATAGTAAATCTAAAATGATTAAATACATAATTAGATAATAAATCTAAATATTAAATCTTATAACATTCCAATTATCTATTTCAAAAACAAATGCTGCAATAATAAGTTTATAATAACATCAACACAATAGTCAATTTAACTCTATAATTAAACTCAATATTTTAGACATTCCCTTTAATATTTTTTTTAAAGTTTAAAGTCTATCATTACTAAACATTTTAATATTTTAATTTTTTATTAATTCTTATATACCATCTTATGTACCTTGCAGAATCTTCTTTAAAAAAAAAAAAGATTATACATTACCCTTTATCCCTAAAAAAAATCCCTTTTTCCCCATCTTGTTTCATACCTTTGTGGCTTCCCCCCCCCTTTTCCCTTCCTTTCTCAACCCACCTGATCTTTTTACCCCCCCTTCTCCTAACCTCCGCCTTTTTAGCTTCCCCTCTCTGTTGTATTCCTTTTTCCTTTTGCTTTCTAACATTATGTTGATTTTGCATCTTATTTTTCTCTTTCTTGGGTGTTTTTTTAGATCTTAAGTCCTTCATTTTCCTTCCTCTCTTTCTCCTTTCTTTCTTGATCAATCTTTTAGATTCATTAAAGATGGCATCTTCTTCTTCTTCTTCTTCTTCTTCTTCTTCTTCTTCTTCTTCTTCTTCTTCTTCTTCTTCTTCTTCTTCTTCTTCTTCTTCTTCTTCTTCTTCTTCTTCTTCTTCTTCTTCTTCTTCTTCCTCTATCTGTTGTTGTGTTTGCTGACAAATAGCAAGCGCCATTTCTAAGAAATGAAAGGCTTCTTCCACAGCGTCCTTGCCTTCTTTCTTTATTTTTCCATATTCCTTTCTAAGTTCATCATCAGGTAAAGCCATTATAAACCTTTTTCCCCCCCCACCTCTTCTTCTTCTTCTTAAAACAACCAAAATGTTTCAGAAGTTAAAACAGTTCCCCAAAGTCCCAGAGTCATCAGTCAGTCCAAACAGAGCACAAAGTTCTCACTTTCTCTTCCTGGGGTAGTATCAGTTTAAAAAAAAGAAAAGAAAAGGAGCCCAGGCTGTATTTTAAAGCCTCATTACAATTAATTTCTAATCTCAAAATCTTCAAGGCATCTCCTCCAACAAGATCTTAATATTTTTTTTTGTCCTCTCCCTTCCCACTTGTAACAAAGAGCCAAATTTTAACCTTCTGTAAAAAGACAGGTTTCTCAATGTCCATTTGTTAATTCCGTCCGGAAGGAGAGTAAACTTTCCCTTTCAGCACCTCAAATTTGCCGCTTTGAAAATCTCCTCTGGAAACAAAGCGTCGTTCAAAAATTCATAGTTTTCAGGATGGTGAATATATCTTAAAGTCCTGGTTCAGCCAAAATAAACCTTTCTCTTCAAAACTTTCTTCCTCTTCCTCCTGCGCAATCTTACCCAGCTGCCGGCTTCTTTGTGGCAGCCATTGAAGACCGCCGTGGCAGGAAAATATCTTGGAAGTTCTCACTCCTCTGAGTCATGGTTATCCCAAGGTGCTTTTTTTATAAAGGCAACTGGACTTCGTTTTTTCCTTGAGGACGTTTTGCTCCTCATCCGTTCTAGAGGAGATGAAGAAGCTTCTTGGAGGAGAAGCAAAACATCTTCAAGGGAAAAACAAAACAAAACTACAAAGCCCAGTCCAGTTGCCTTTCGAAAAAGGACCTTTGGGTCTGTTGGAAAACCACCCAGCTCAGAGAACCTCCCAAGCCCCTTGCATCCTTACTCACCTCAAGGAAACTTGACAGTTCCCATGGGGAGGGTGATGGGGAACAGAGCACACCTCGTGGAGAGGAAGAAAAAGAGGAAGAGGAAGAGCAGGAGGCCAAAAGGTCCCATGGTGTCCTCAAGACTCAATTCTCGCTGTCCCTCAACCGCAGCTGGCTTTTTATATCCCAGACCTCTCCAGCTTCAAAGGTGACTTTTCCACACTCGAGCCCAGCCCAGCCCAGCCCAGCCCAGCCCAAATAATCATGGGGGAGGGAGGGAGGGGAAGAGGGAGAAGAATCCTTTGGAGGGGAACCAGGACGTGGCTTGGGTGAAAAGGAGAGGTTGACATTGACACTCGTGGGGGCAATGAAGAAAATCTTCTGGCCAGGCGTCCAGTCCCAGACAGATGCACCAGGCAGGAGGTGTCTGGCCTCTTGTGGGGTCACAGAACATCTGACCCTCACTGTGGAGTTGGACACTTGAGAGGGGAACAGTTGCTGGACTCTATGATGGATCTATAGAACAGAACAGAACAGAACAGAACAGAACAGAACAGAACAGAATAGAATAGAATAGAATAGAATGGAGGAATGGAATGGAATAGATAATAGGAATAGGAATATAGAATAGAATAGAGTACAGTAGAGTAGAATAGAATAGAATAGAATAGAATAGAATAGAATAGAATAGAATAGAATAGAATAGAATAGAATGGAATGGAATGGAATGGAATGGAATGGAATGGAATGGAATAGATTATAGGAATAGGAAAATAGAATAGAATAGAATAGAATAGAATAGAATAGAATAGAGGAATGGAATGGAATAGATAATAGGAATAGGAAAATAGAATAGAATAGGATAGGATAGAATAGAATAGTGTTGTGTCTGCTTGGAAGGAGGCCAGGAGTCGGTGACTTTGTATCAAGCTCTTTATTGAATTTAGGAACCAAACTGGCTCTTAGGAAAACTTTGGGGCTTTTTATTTCCAAGCCGCGGTGGCCGCGGCCAATGGCACCGCTTTGAATCTCCCGCGATTTGAATCTACCAATTGCAGGAGATTTTCAGCGAGCCAATCGGCGCGGCTCGCCTAACCAATCCGATCGCCCCGCGCTTTGGCCAATCAAAGCACGGGGATTTCAAGAATTCAAATTAAGGTACAGAACACCCCTCCCCTCTTGGTTTGGTCCTACGTAGCGTAGTCCCGTAGGTAGGCAGGGCTCCGTCTTTGCCTACTGGACCTGCGCAGGTCAGTCGAAGGTTGGATCCCGGCCGGTTCGGTCGGGGTCTCTGTTTCTCCGGACTCCGTCGTGGGAACCGCCTGGTATGTCTGGCCGAGCCGCTCTTCGCAGCTCCCTCCTGGGCTACCTGGGTTGGTTGAGCTGTGGGTTTCGCTGCTCCCGCTCAGTCTTCCTGGGTTGGTTCCGGAATGTCCAGAAAGTCTCGTCGTTGTCCTTTTCCGGCCACCCTTTCTCTACCCAATGCAAAACCCGCACCAGACATTTGTCTTTATTAGTTTCTCGGGCAATGTCTGACGCGGTTATGGGTAGGTCGGGTAGAGTCTCTATGCTGAGGGTGGTCGTTGTGGGTGCTGGGTCAGTGTCTGGTTTGGGTAACGGTGAGCGGATTAAGGCATCCGCATGGGAGATAATCTTACCCAGTCAGTGTGTGAGCCCGTAGTTGTAGGCGTCCAGGAATTCGGACCACCTTGTCATTCTGGGAGACAGAATGTTCGGGGTGGCCCTGTTCCCTGCGAGTATTCCCAGCAGCGGTTTGTGGTCAGTGATGATGGTGAATGTCCGGCCGTAGAGGTACTCGTGAAACCTTTTCACTGCGGTGATGATAGCCAAAGCCTCTTTGTCCAGCTGGCTGTAGTTCCACTCCGGTTTGGTGAGGGTCCTTGAAAAGAACGCGATGGGTGCTTCCTTTCTGTCGGGGAGAGTGTGGCTGAGGACAGCGCCGACGCCGAAGGGTGATGCATCGCATGTGATGGCTAGAGGTAGGGTCTCGTTGTACTGGATGAGGATGGCATCCGAAGTGAGCAGGTCCTTGGTTTTCCTGAAGGCGGCTTCCTCGCGTTTCCCCCAAGTCCAGGTAGCTGCCTTGTCCAAAAGCCTATGCAAAGGTTCCGCCGCGGTCGCCTTTTGGGGCAGGAAGACATTATAAAAGTTAAGTAGCCCCAGAAACGCCTGCAGTTCTGTTTTTGACCTGGGTGTGGGGGCTTCTTTGATGGCTTTAATTTTTTTGTCGGTGGGGTGAATGCCGTGTCAGTCTAGGAGGTATCCTAGGAATTCGACTCGGTCTGTGTACAGCTGGCATTTTTCCCTCTTCACTTTAAGCCCGGTTTCTTTGAATTTCGTTAGCACCTCCCTTAGGCGACTCTCTAGTTCGGCCTGGTTGGTTGCCGATACTAGTACATCGTCGAAGTAGGGTACTACCCCCTTGATGCCTTGTAAGAGTCTTTCCATGAGGCTCTGGAAAATTCCAGGCGCCACGCTGACTCCGAATTGGAGTCGGTTACATCTAAGGCTCCCCGGTGGGTGACTATGGTTTGCGCCTCTGCAGTTTCCTCGTCGACCGGCAGTTGCTGGTATGCTTGGGCCAGGTCGAGTTTCGTGAAAACTTTGCCCCCTCCCAGTGAGTGTAGAAGATGTTGCACTACTGGGACGGGGTAAGCGCTTTGCTGCAAGGCGCCATTTAGGGTGGCCTTATAGTCCCCGCAGATTTTCACTGACCCATCAGGCTTGATTGGGGTGACTATTGGGGTCTCCCACCGGGCGTGGTCTATGGGTTGTAGGATCCCTTGCTTGACGAGCTTGTCAATTTGCTCGTCGATTTTTGGTTTGAGTGCGAAAGGCACCCACCTTGGTTTTAGGCGTTTCGGGGGAATGTTTGGGTCTAGGTTGAAGGATATAAGGGGCCCTCGGTACTTGCCTAGGGTGTCATCGAACACTTCTTGGAAGTCCCAGGCCAGTTGCTGCTCCCAGTCGGCTTCGGCGATGTGGTCGATGCCCGTGACTGCGATGCCGAGCGGTGCTAACCATTGAAATACCAGCAGGCTAGGTCGGTCTCGATCAATGATGGTCAAGGGAAGTCTTTCGGTGTGCCCCTTGTAGGTCACTGTGAACTGTCCTGTTCCTACTACAGGGATGCGGTTTCCCTGGTAGTCTTTGAGGATTAGTCTCTGGTTTTCTAGTCCCCTTCTCTGGATGGTAGGTACCAAGTGTTTAATTTCTTGCCAGGCTACCATTGAGATGTAGGACCCAGAGTTCACCCCCATTTTATAGGGTTCGCCTTCGATGCCTACCTCCACGTAGACTTTTCTGGTGTCGGTGGTTGTTGCGTGGCCGATGGTGACCGTCTGATGTGTCTCTTCTCTCCGCCGGGTCTCGCCACCTCATTGGGCTCATCCGTTCCGTTCCCAACGGTTGTCTGCTGGGCGGTCTCTGGTCCTGGGGGGTGTGCTCTCTCATCTCCGCTCGCTCAGGTCCCATCGTCTGGGGCTGTGGGTTTTCTTGAGGCAGCAGACATGGGCGATGTGGCCCTTTTTGTCGCAGTGCTGGCAAACTGAGTCGAAGAACCGGCATTCGGATCTGGGGTGGTCGCCTCCGCAACTGGCACACGCGGTCCTCGACTTACGACTCCGCCGGCTGCGCTGGTGGCGGCCTGCCTGGAGACGGTGGATTTCTTCCTCCTCATCTGAAGTGCCCGAGGTGGAGTGGAGTTCACCCTGGTGGGTGGTAGTTTCAGGTTGGGCCTCGGTCGACCTTGCAGGGTGGTTGTTTGTGGTGCGGTCCCTGGCGTTCGGTCTCCGCATGCGGTCTGCTGATTGTCAGGTGGCTTGGGCTGCCGTGGCTTTGGTGATGGCATCGGCAAGGGCGATGTTGCCCTTGGCCATCAGCCAACTTTGGAGAACGGGGTCACAAAGACCGAGTACGATTAGGTCCCGCAGGGCCTCGTTCATATTGGAGAACTCGCATAGTCCTCCAAGGTGCCACAGCTCTGCGACGAAATCACTGAAACTCTCGCCCAACCGCTGGTCCCGCCGATAAAATTCGTGTCGTCGGATGAGGATGGGTACAGCTGGAGCGAAGTGTCTCTGGAGTAATGGCTCGAGGTCATACCAGTCCATCGCGGTAACGTCGGAGGGCTTGGCTAGCGCTTTTGCCATCTTAAACACTGTGGGCCCACAGTGCGTTAGGAAGACGGCTCGTTTCTTTGGTCCGGGGGCGTCCTTCAGGTCGCTGCATTTGAGGAACATGCGGAATCTGTCTGTGTAAGATTCCCAGTCCTCACTAGCGGGGTTGAAGGGTGTTGGTGGTGCAATGCTGGCCATCTCGTCGGTTGGCTGGCTCCCATCGGACACGTGCTTCGGTTCAGGATCAGAATCCCACCTTCATCGCCAGTGTTGCTTGGAAGGAGGCCAGGAGTCGGTGACTTTGTATCAAGCTCTTTATTGAAGTTAGGAACCGAACTGGCTCTTAGGAAAACTTTGCGGCTTTTTATTTCCAAGCCACGGTGGCCGCGGCCAATGGCACCACTTTGAATCTCCTGAGATTCGAATCTACCAATCACGGGAGATTTTCAGCGAGCCAATCGGCACGGCTCGCCTAACCAATCCGATCGCCCCGCGCTTTGGCCAATCAAAGCGCGGGGATTTCAAGAATTCAAATTAAGGTACAGAACAAATAGAATAGAATAGAACAGAACAGAAATAGAACAGAACAGAACAGAACAGAACAGAACAGAATAGAATAGAATAGAATAGAATAGAATAGAATAGAACAGAACAGAACAGAAATAGAATAGTAGAACAGAACAGAACAGAAATAGAATAGAACGGAACAGAACAGAACAGAACAGAACAGAACAGAAATAGAACAGAACAGAACAGAACAGAACAGAACAGAACAGAAAAGAAATAGAATAGAACAGAACGGAATGGAACGGAACGGAACGGAAGGGAATGGAAGGGAAGATGGAAGGAACCTTAAAGGTCTTTTAGTCCAACCCCCTGTTTAAGCAGGAGACCCTGTACAATTTCAGACAAATTCTTTCCAGTCTCTTCTGAAAAAACTCCAGGGATGAAGCAGCCACAACTTCTGGAGGCAACTTCTGTTCCACTGAGTAAATGTCCTCCCTGCTAGGAAGTTTCACCTTAATTCCAGGTGGTTTCCCTCCTTGATTAGTTTCTACCCACTGTTTCTTGTCCTCCCTTTAGTGCTTTGGAGAAGAGGTGGAGCCTCCCTCTTGTTTGGGGCAGCCCCTCACACACTGGAAGGCTGCTATCATGTCCCCCCCAGTCCTTCTTTTCTCTAGACTGGCCATTCCCAGTTCCTTGCAACCGTTCTTTAATCATCTTAGTTACTCTTCTCTGCCCTTTTCCCAAATTCATCTGTTTTTGTAACGTGGTACCCATCCTTAGCTGTGAAAGCTTACTACCTCTGCAAGCGTGGTAAGTTGAGTTGAGCCTAATTTTTGGCCCATCCCTCTTCCTACAAATCTGTGTTTCTCACGGATTCAGCAAGTTTAAGAGAGGTAGACTTCGATTCCTAGAATTCCCCTTGGCCTGGGAATTCTAGAAATCAAAGTCCCCCCCACCTTATACTCACTGAGGTTGAGAATCACTGACCTAATGGGTTCTCATCAAAGTTTGTTTGCCTTCTGTTATATTGTGTTGATCTCAAGATGAAAGCATAAACAGGAAGGCACGTATTTTGCAATACGCCCATTCTTGCATGGAAGGTTTTTTATTGTTAATGCCTTTTTTGGAGAAGTAAAATCCCACCTCTACCCTGTTGCTATTCTGGATCCTAACTTATTTAATTTCTGCGAATCTTATATGAATGCATTCATGTTTGCCCTCTTTGCTTTTAGGATGGTGTAAGCTACCCATCATAAAAGGGATGTGGTGGCTCAGAGGCTAAGATGCTGAGCTTGTCGATCATAAAAGTCGGCAGTTCGGAGGTTTGAATCCCTAGCGCCATGGAACGGAGTGAGCTCCCGTTCCTTCTGCCAACCTCGCAGTTTGAAAGCAGGTTAAAAAAAGTGCAAGTAGAAAAATAGGGACCTCTTTGGTGGGAAGGGAACAGCATTCTGTGTGCCTTTGGCATTTAGTCCTGCTGGCACATGACAGCACTGGCTCTTTGTAACGAAGATGAGCACCACTCCCTAGAGCTGAAAACGACTAGCACGTATGTGTGAGGAGGGGAACCTTTACACTCCCCAGATTCACATCCACAATGAGATGGATGGCATATCAATTGAATAAATATAAATACAATAATTACATCTTCCTTCTGAGTCCCAGGGGAAGCCCTGGGCTGATTCTGCATTGGCTTTGGGAAATCAGCAAACACCACAATTGTCCGCTGACTGATAGGAATCACACCCCAGGGGAGAAATCAAAGGGTCAGCACCCCACAAAGCAATGTAGGAGGAAAAGTCTACCAGGCCATGGGGAGAAGGTTCTTATTGGGTTTGAGTACCCTCTTACATTCACACACACGCTGGAAGATTAAATTTACATGTCATATAAAATTGTGTGGTCCTTGGTGCTCTCTGAGCATGGTTGTTTTCTTGTGGGCAGTTCATTACCCAAATAGGTAACATCATCAGCCCCTCCTCCTTCTCCTCCACAAATCCCATTTCTCTCTAGCACTGATGATATTACCAAATTAGGTCATGAAAAGTCTTAAAGAAAACCACTAAGTTCAGAGAGCATCAAGGGCCCTGTTGTTGCTGCTGCTGCTGCTGCTGCTGTTGTTGTTGTATTATTTCTTCTTCTTCTTCTTCTTCTTCTTCTTCTTCTTCTTCTTCTTCTTCTTCTTCTTCTTCTTCTTCTTCTTCTTCTTCTTCTTCCTCTTCCTCTTCCTCTTCCTCTTCCTCTTCCTCTTCCTCTTCCTCTTCCTCTTCCTCTTCCTCTTCCTCCTCCTCTTCTTCTTCTTCTTCTTCTTCTTCTTCTTCTTCTTCTTCTTCTTCTACTACTACTACTATCTCCTCGTCTCCTTCTCCACTCCACTAACCCCATTCCCTTCTACAGTAACACTGATAATGTGACCTAGTTGGGTCATGAAATGTCTGCAAGAAAACCACCAAGTTCAGAGAGCATCAAGGACCCCACAGTCCATCCCCTCCCTCTTCCTCTCCCCCCCCTCCTCCTCCTCCTCCTCTCCTTCTCCACTCCACTAACCAGGGGTGGGTTTCTACCGGTTCTGTCCACCTCTGTAGAACCAGTAGCTCTGAAGAGCAGCAGACATAGAACCGGTTCTATGTCTGCTGATGCTTTTGCGTACCTGCCCACCCGGGCTCTTACCTGACCTTTATTTCCTGATTTTTCAACTTCAGCTGCTGTGCGAGGTACAGCTGCAGTTTAAAAAAGCAGGAAAAAAGGGCTTTTTGAAAGGCTGCTTCTCTGCACGCAGCATGCTGATGACGATTTACAGGAACATGCTGATGACGATTTACAGGAACATGCTGATGACGATTTACAGGAACATGCTGATGACGATTTACAGGAACATGCTGATGACGATTTACAGGAACATGCTGATGACGATTTACAGACGCGCGCCAGCAGCACAGGGAAGCACATCATAAATCACCAAACTGGTCGTTAACCCTGTTTGATCCCACCCCTGCCACTAATCCCATTCCCTTCTGCAGTAGCACTGATGATGTTACCTAGTTGGGTCATGAAACGTCTGCAAGAAAACTACTCAGCTCAGAAACCCTCAAGGGCCCCTCAGTTCAACCCTGAGCTACAAAGATTTTCTTTTGCTGGTAATCTAAAACCATCTGAAAGCCAGAAGAAAAAAGAGCAGCGGTTTGACTGTGTAGCCATGGAGACCAACATGGCTCCTTGGACACCCATTCTCCCTGCTGAGGTCCCTCCGGGCGGTGTCTTTGGCCTGCCAGCTTGATGTCTGATCTGGGGCAAGGAGTCCCTGATCCCACCTAGCTGTGGGGATGCCACATGCATGGAGGAAAAGAACCACCCATCTTGTCCTCTGGATGCAGGGGAGCCCTTTGTTCTGGCACATGCATTGTAGTGGCTTTGCGTTGATGAGCTGTATGCACTTGATAGAAATCTCATTGTGTCCTAGAACACTTTGTTTGTCTCAACTGATTGAGAGTTTGGCAGTTGAATCTGTGCATTGATGGGTACCGGATACCATTATTCTCCAGCCCAGTGCAAGGGAAACATGATGTGCTGTGGCTCAGAGGATCAATAGCGGAAGACAAAAGAGCCCAACAGGATCCCTGCCCGGTGAACCATCTCTTGGAATACTGCATCCAGTTTTGGTTGCCACAATATATATATAAAATATGATGTTGAGACTCTGGGAAGAGAGCAGAGAAGAGCAACCAGGATGATGAGGGGAATGGAGGCTAAAACATACGATGGACAGTTGCAAGAACTGGGCCAGGCTAGTCTAGGGAAGAAGAGAAGGACCAGGGGAGACTGGAGAGCAGCCTTCCAGTATTTGAGGGGCTGCCCCAGAGGGGAGGGGGGGTCAAGCTATTCTCCAAAGCACCTGAAGGCAGGACAAGAAGCAACAGGTAGAAGTTAACCAAGCAGAGAAGCAACCTAGAAGCAAGGAGGGATTTTCTGATAGTGAGGACAATTAATCAGTGGAGCAACTTGCCTCCAGAACTTGTAGGTTCTTCCTCCGCTGGAGTCTCACAGGTGCTTTTTCCAAAGGTAACTTGGCTATGTTTTTTTTTTTCCTTGAGGAAAAACGAAGTCCAGTTGCCTTTGGAAAAAAAGTATCTTTTAAGATTACCATGACCTAGGTAACTGAGAATCTCCATAGACATCCATCACTGAAGGTTTTTAAGAAGAGATTGGGCAATAGCCATAGCACTGAGACTTATATCCTACTTCACAGTGCTTTTACAGCCCTCTCTAAGCGGTTTACAGAGTCAGCCTCTTGCCCCAACAATCTGGCTCCTCATTTTACCCACCTCGGAAGGACGGGAGGCTGAGTCAACCTGGAGCCAGTCAGGATTGAACTGCTGGCAGTTGGCAAAATTAGCCTGCAATACCGCATTCTAATCATTGGGAAGGAAGGAAGGAAGGATGGTTTTAATTTTAAAGAAGGAAAATACTGGGAAGGAAGGAAGGAAAATAGCAATAGCCATTAGACTTATATAATGCTTCATGGTACTTTACAGCCCTCTCTAAGCAGGTTACAGAGTCAGCCTATTTCCCCACAACAATCTAGGTCTTCATTTTACCCACATGGGAAGGACAGAAGGCTGAGTTGATCTTTAGAAGGAAGAAAGGAAGGAAGGAAGGAAGGAAGGAAGGAAGGAAGGAAGGAAGGAAGGAAGGAAGGAAGGAAGGAAGGAAATGTAATAAGCAGGAAGGTAGCAATAGCACTTAGACTATATACCGCTTCACATTTTATAGCCCTCTCTAAGCAGTTTACAGAGTCAGCTTCTTCCCCCCAACAATCTGGGTCTTCATTTTACCCATCTGGGAAGGACAGAAGGCTGAGTGGACCCTGAGCCTGGTGAAATTCGAACTGCCAAATTGCAGTCAGTCAGCAGAAGTAGCCTGCAGTACTGCATTCTGACCACTGCACCACCGTGGCTCATCATTTGTCAGAAATGGTATCGGGCTTCCTGCTTGTGCAAGGGGTTGGACTAGAACAGCGGTCGCCAACTGGTGAGCCAGGGACCACTGGTGGTCCGCGAGAAAATTTTGGTGGTCCACAGAGAAATGTCCCCTCCAAAGCAATTAATCCAGGCTGCACAGGAACACAAGGCTGTGCCACCCACATGGCCTGCCCACCCCCGCCCCCCATCCTTCAGCTGAGTGCAAACCTTGAGTAGAGCCAGGCGAGCTGGACCTGGAAGGCAAGACCAACAGCAGGGGAGGGAAATCCGCACCGGGGTGCCTTGCTGACGTTGGTGGGAAAGTCACTCCCCTATTCCAGAGCTGCAGGAGTCACAGGACTGGCCCTTTGGTCCTCCTGGAGCAGGTCCTCCAGTCCATGGCAGGCTGGTGCACCTGGGTGGAGGAGCAGCTACTCCGGGATGACCAAAGGGCCAGTCCTGTGACTCCTGCAGCTCTGGAATATGGGACCGACTCCCCCACCAATGTCAGCAAGGCACCATCAGTCAACATTCTGCGGGATTTAAAATTATGAGTTTGGTGTTCCTTGAGGTCCAAAAGGTTGGCAACCCCTGGACTAGAAATCCTTTCCAACTCTGTTATTGTGTTATTCTGTCATTTCTTCACCCAACCTGGGCCTACTTTCTCTGAGGTTGGCCCATCAGGGATCTTTCCTCCTTCACTCTTTCTTGGAAAGACGCCCCTCTTGCTCTTGTGGAGGGAGGGAGAAGAGGGGGGGAAGCCAGAATCCAGTGCTTTATTGAAGAGAAGACGGAATGAACCTCGGTGTGTTTTGGAGAAGGTTTTCCAGGACAGAAGAAGGGTCTTTGGGTCAAGTTGGACCACTGGCCACAATTTGGAAAGGTGAAGTTTATGCAGAAGCATCCAGTTGCCACCCAAAGGGTCCTGTGAAAAGAGACAGAGTCAGGCATGAGGGATCTCTTGAAGCCACTGCAAACTTTCTCAAAAAATATCCAGTAAATGGCAGGACAAGGTCCTTCCTACCCACAAGAAGGAAAACCCCAGTGTGAGAAAAAAAAAAAACACCCAAAGGTACCTTCTTCAATTCCTTGCAGACAGCTGGACATTTGCATCCTTATAGAGAGTCACTGAGGCCACCTGGAAGCTTATGTGTTGTCACTGTTCCAGCTAACCAGCTCCAAACCAATAAACTCCAAGACAGGCATTTTCTCAAAGGTCCATTTTACTAGAGTTGTCATTTTGGCATATCTGGGAAAAGCTGAAGCAGAGAGTTCCAGGTTTTCCCTTCCCAAAAGAGAAATCAAAGACCCCTCCCCTGCACCACCAGTCCATCACATGGTCCAACCTAATCTCCGTCCCAACTGGAGACCCTCCAGTCACTCCCCTCCAGGTGCAAGACAACATGTCCTTGACTCTCTGAGAAAGGAATGTTGTTGAGTCTAATCTTCCACCTCTCTATTAAATCCCACCTCCCAAATGTAGAAGCACAAAATGTGGCAGCCTTGAAGCTTCTAAATGAAATATGGCTTCCAAGGCTGACACCTGTGTCTTCAGGTTCACCTGACTGGTGCAAATGGATGTGGAACTGCTGAAAGGACTGTGCTGTAGACTGGAGATAGATGATGTCATATCCATCCAATCTGTTAAGAAGGGGCTGTTTAATGTGGATATAGATGTCCTCTTAGACCCCTCTTTCATATCAGCAGTTTTCTCTGCCCAAAATATGGACTTTGCTGTCTTCCAAAGAGTGGCCTTTGTCTTTTAAACTTTAGTGACCCTCTAAAAGGATGTAAATGACCAGCTCTCTGCAAGGAGCATAAATCCTTCCCTTCCCCACCATCCAGTCAGAGCTGAAGAAGCTTCTTGGATGAAAAGCAAAATGTCTTCGAGGAAAAAACAGAAGGTCCAGTTGCCTCTTGGAAAAAAGTACCTCTGGGGCAACCATGACCTGGATGAGGCAGAATCTCCCTAGACATCTTGGAGGAGTGGGATATAGATGGTATATGTGTTAATTGGAGTAACCTTGAGGGTCTCAATAGGTTTATCAAAATTACTGTGGCAGTAGAAGTTCTATGTTTCTTTCTCTTTTTTAAGACAATAACTCAATTTCAGTTTCAAACCTTTATTGTTAATGTGCAACAGGTGCATAAGATGGGCTGAGCCTCCCTTTCTTGAGACTAATGACAGTGGAAGGGCAGGAAAGAAGCTTGAGACTTGCTAATTATGAATATTCACACTTGCATCATCTATTACCTATGTATGACTATATCATTTTCTCCTCCCTGCCCTCCAGAATTGTATAAATACGGGGGCATCATTTTGTCTGTAGGAATCCCTTGCATGGTTTTATGAAGGGGATTCTTCCAGTGGGCTCTCAATAAACTACATAGTTAACTACATAGTTAATTAACTGTAACTACATAGCCAAAAAGGCATTAAGAGTTGTTAACCTAATCCTCCGTAGCTTTTTCTCTGGTAATATCACACTACTAACCAGAGCATACAAAACATTTGCTATACCAATACTCGAATACAGCTCATCAGTCTGGAACCCACATTACGTATCTGATATTAGCACAGTTGAGAAAGTCCAGAAATATTTTACAAGAAGAGTTCTCCACTCCTCTACTCGTTACAGAATACCTTATGCCACCAGACTTGACATTCTAGACCTAGAAAACCTAGAACTACGCTGTCTTCGGTCCGATCTAAGTATGGAATATAAATCATACATTGCAATGTCCTACCTGTCAATGAATACTTCAGCTTCAACCATAACAACACAAGAGCAAACAATAGATAGAAACTCAAGGTAAACCGCACCAAATTTGATTGCAGGAAATACGACTTCAGCAACTTTAACCTTAGACTGTCTACTGTTGACTTCACCCCTTTCCTAAGGGGACTGTAGGGGGCCTGCATAAGCGCACCAATGTGCCTACCGTCCCTGTCCTATTGCTTCTTTTATTCTTCTTATATGTATCCATGTATTCATAACTATGCTTTTACTTATACCTATTATCTTGTAAGCAATTGACAAATAAAAATAAATAAAATAAATAAGTAACAACTGTGGTGAGCATTGATTGTGGGTGTTTTGGGTGCTGTCCTTGATTCAGAAGCTTTCTCCATAAATGTCAACTCAATGGCAGGATGGGGGCCTTCCTTCTCACAAGAGGGAAAGAGGAAATACTTTGCAGTCCAAGAGCCCCCACCCCAATCTTTCTAAGCCAGAATTGGACCCTCCCTTCAGGAGGCTCAGAACCTCACCTCCCCCACCCTCTCTGGCCCTCCTTCTGAGGTGGGACTGGCCGTCACTGTATGGTGTATCATGTTCTGACCTAGGCTTCACAAAACCACGAAGCAGATTCCTTGTCCCGATAAAATCCCTTTTATTTAGTCGAATGTGAATTCCTATCATTCCCATCCAGCAAAGTCCTGGAAAACAGTCTTTCAAGGGTGAATTGCAACCACAAACCCTATCAGACTTGGAAAGCTGCCAGGCCAATAGCTTCCAAGTGCAATGCTGTCCAAGGAAATACTTGGCAAGGAATCTCTGAGAGTCACGAACAAATCTTCACACTAATTAAATGAACTAATTGTCTCCTGCAAAGCCCCACTCCCCTTTCGCTCCTCTTTATTCCCTCTGGGAGGGGCCATTCTCTGTCTACCTGAGCTTTTACTCCTGAGTCAGCCCTTGTTTCTTAATTGCTCCCTTCTCCTGGCAGCTCTGTGCATGCACACGCTGGGAACAGGCTCCAGTTTTTCTTCTTCCCCACTGATCTCTGACTCTGAAAGCAGCTGGTAGCTGTAGGATGGCCCTGCCTCTGATGCGGAGTCCTCGCCCGAGCCTTCCCCAGACTCCAGGCCTGGCCCATGCTCCTCCCCAACCTCCTCACTGTCCGAGTTGGCCATCAGCTCCACTGATGGGCCATAACAGATGGTCTCCTTTCCTCACCATCGTATTGGGTCTTGGCTCATCCAAAGACAGATCCAAGAAGGATGGAAGTTCCAGAGAGATCTGCTTGGATCCAGTCCATGCTGGGATCTATCAAACTCTACAGAGTGGTATAAGACCCAATGCTCTTACCTTAGATGGGATCCATGCACTGAACGTTGCAAGCAAAAAGGCAACACTTCTGCTTCCCTGGACAGTCTTCGTCACTTTCACATGTCTGGACACAAGGCTGGAAGGAGTTTGGAGCTGCCCTGGGACACCCCCCAGGCTTCACTGAAAAGGAGAACATTCCAGGGGTTTGTGGGATGTATTTATTTTTTGTTCTATGTCAGCTTATTATGCCAAACTAAACAAACCAAAAAATGTTGGATTGTGCAGAGAAGGATAGACTGACATTGAAAATAAGAGATAAGGGAGATACAGAGTAGAGGTGGTATTCAGCCGGTTCTGACCAGTTCTGGAGAACTGGTAGCAAAAATTTTGAGTAATTTGGAGAACCGGCAAATCGAACCTCTGGCTGGAGATTTTACAGTATCCTTCCCCTGCTATGCTCACCAAGCCAAGCCCACAGAACCAGTAGTAAAAAAAATTGTTTCCCACCACTGATACAGAGTATTACTTAATGTGGAATAGGTTTTATCAATGGTTAGAGAAAGGAGGTAGAAATTAGATGAAGAAGAAGCATTGTTAGATATAAGTTAAACATAAACAATGTTTATAACCTCATGTATACTAATACACTGCTCAAAAAAATAAAGGGAACATTTAAACAACACAATGTAACTCCAAGTCAATCACACTTCTGTGAAATCAAACTGTCCACTTAGGTAGCAACACTGATCGACAATCAATTTCACATGCTGTTGTGCAAAAGGAATAGACAACAGGTAGAAAGCAGAGCAGTTAGCAAGACATCCCCCCAAAAGGAGTGGTTCTGCAGGTGGTGACCACAGACCACTTCTCAGTTCCGATGCTTTCTGGCTGATGGTTTGGTCACTTTTGAATGCTGGCGGTGCTTTCACTCTAGTGGTAGCATGAGACGGAGTCAATGTGAGCTGTGGCAAGAAGGTTTGCTGTGTCTGTCAGCGTGGTGTCCAGAGCATGGAGGCGCTACCATGAGACAGGCCAGTACATCAGGAGACGTGGAGGAGGCCGTAGGAGGGCAACAACCCAGCATCAGGACTGCTACCTCCACCTTTGTGCAAGGAGGGACAGGGGGAGCACTGCCAGAGCCCTGCTGGGCCACAAATGTGCATGTGGCTGCTCAAATGGTCAGAAACAGACTCCATGAGGGTGGTATGAGGGCCTGATGTCCACAGGTGGGGGTTGTCCTTGCAGTCCAACACCGTGCAGGATATTTGGCATTTGCCAGAGAACATCAAGATTGGCAAATTCACCACTGGCACTGTTATGTATCAAAATGGACTACTCGAAATCCCTGCGCCTTGATTGGCTAAGGCGCAGGGATTTCTGATTGGCTAGGCAAAGCCGCGCCGATTGGCCCGATTGAAGTCTCCCGCGATTGGCTCAAACCAAGAGCGGGAGACTTGAATCGCTGCCATTGGCCGCGGCTGCCGAGGCAAAAGGTATAAAAGCCGGAGGCTTTTTGCCTTTTGCCGGTTCGGTTCAATTGTTGAAATAAAGAGCTGTTAACGATAGTCACCGACTCAGAACCTGTTTTTTCGCGGACACGACACTGGCGACGAGGGTGGGATCTCGCCACTGAACCGAACCCCGTGTCCGTAAACGAACTAGCGACAACAAAATGGCGAAAATAGCACCGCCCGCTCCCTTCAACCCTGCCGCCGAAGACTGGGAATCTTACTCAGACAGATTCCGTATGTACCTAGAATGCGCCGGCATGAAGGACGCCCCGGGCCCGCTAAAGCGCGCCGTTTTCCTGACGCATTGTGGTCCAGAGGTTTTCCAGATGGCCAAGGCATTGGCCAAACCAGCAGACGCGACTGCCATGGATTGGGACGTCCTCGAACCCATATTGAGGCGCCATTACGCCCCCGAGGTCCCCATCCTAATACGGCGAAATGAATTCTACCGAAGAAACCAGAGACCAGACGAAAAGCTGAGCGACTTCGTCGCTGAATTAAGGCGCCTGGGCGGACTCTGTGAGTTCGAAGGATTGAACAGTCTCATAAGAGACCGTTTCGTGCTCGGACTATGGGATCCGACACTCCAGAGCCGACTTATGGCCAAAGGCGACATCAGCCTAGCCGACGCCCTCACCGCAGCCGCAGCCGCGGAAGCAACCCGCACGTCAGCAGACACCATGCGAAGGTCCGAGGCAAAGAACGCTAACAACAACCCCGCGAGGTCGGCCGACGCACGAAAT
Organism: Hydrophis major; assembly: GCA_033807585.1. Lineage (NCBI taxonomy): Eukaryota > Metazoa > Chordata > Lepidosauria > Squamata > Elapidae > Hydrophis > Hydrophis major. The sequence continues at coordinate 264,606,153 of CM066330.1, forward strand.
GAAGCGACCGCACACTACGGCGACTACCAGTCAACCTCCAGCACGTCAGATGATGAGGAGGACATACATCGCGTGCAGACGGGACGCGGAAACCAACGGGGCCAATACAGTCGGAGGTCGAGGACTAATTGCGCCGGATGTGGCGGCGACCACCCCAGGTCGGACTGCCGTTTCTTCGACGCTGTCTGTAGGCATTGTGACCGAAGGGGCCACATCGCCCGAGTTTGCCGCCAAAAAAAGACCCGCAGCCCGCCAAAATGGGAACAGCAGGATAGAAGGAGAGAGAACTCCCCGCCCAGAGCCAGAGAGCGTCAGCCAACGGGTAGATGGGACCAGAAGCAACGACCCCAAAGAAGCGGAGACGGTCGGCGGAAAGAAGACACCCACCAGACGGTGACAATCGGCCACGCCATTTCCGACGGCGCCAGAAAGGTCCATGTAGAAGTCCACATCGAGGGCCGGCCATGCAAAATGGAAGTGGACTCCGGGTCCTACCTTTCCATGATTACATGGCACGAAATAAAAAAACTAGTGCCTACTCTGCAAAGAAGAGACGTGGCCGCCCAGAGAATCATCATAAAGGACTACCAAGGTAATCGCGTTCCAGTGGTGGGCACCAAGAACTTTAACATAACCTACAAAGGCCACACCGAACAATTACCACTCACAATAGTCGATCGTAACCGCCCGAGCCTGTTGGGACTGCAATGGTTCGCGCCGCTAAACATCGCGCTGACAGGTGTAAACCAAGTCTCCATTGAAGCCTGGGAACAGCGGCTTGTCCAGGAGTTCCAGGAAGTCTTCGATGGAGAATTGGGCAAGTACAAGGGGCCCCCTATTTCATTTGACTTAGACCCAAGGGTTCCCCCCAAGCGGCTTAAACCTAGGAGGGTGCCCTTTGCTTTAAAGCCAAAAATCGACGAGCAGATCAACAAACTCGTCAAACAAGGGGTATTAAAACCGATAGACCACGTCAGATGGGAGACCCCGATAGTGACCCCAGTAAAGCCAGACGGGTCCGTGAGAATTTGCGGGGACTACAAGGCCACCCTAAACAGCGCGCTACAGCAAAGCGCCTACCCAGTGCCCATAGTGCAACATTTACTGCACTCATTAGGAGGGGGTAAAATTTTTGCCAAGCTCGACCTCGCCCAGGCTTACCAGCAATTGCCTGTGGACGAAGAAACGGCAGAAGCCCAGACAATTGTAACACACCGGGGGGCTTTCAAGTGTAACAGACTCCAATTTGGAGTCAGCGTGGCACCGGGCATTTTCCAGAGCCTGATGGAACGTTTACTGCAAGGCATCAAGGGGGTGGTGCCCTATTTCGATGACGTATTAATAGCGGCGCCAAACGAAACCGAGTTAGAGAACCGTTTAAGACAAGTTTTGACAAAATTTAAAGAAACAGGACTCAAAGTCAAACGCGAAAAGTGTCAACTTTGTACAAAACAAATAGAATTTCTAGGCTACCTCCTAGACAGGCAGGGCATCCACCCTACAACTAAAAAAGTTAAGGCCATCAAGGAAGCCCCCACCCCGAAGTCCAAAACAGAACTGCAAGCATTCCTAGGTTTACTAAATTTTTATAATGTCTTCCTACCCCAGAAGGCAACGGCGGCGGAGCCCTTGCATAGACTCCTAGATAAGAAGGCAGCATGGACTTGGGGGAGCCGAGAACAGGCCGCTTTTCAGAGAACCAAAGACCTCCTCACCTCCGATGCCGTCCTAATGCAGTTCAGTGAGACTTTGCCCTTAGCTGTCACTTGCGACGCATCGCCCTACGGCGTCGGAGCTGTCCTCAGCCATACCCTCCCAGACCAGAAAGAAGCGCCCATTGCATTTTTTTCCAGAACACTGACAAAACCGGAACGGAACTATAGCCAGCTGGACAAAGAAGCTTTGGCTATAGTTGCCGCCATAAAGCGTTTCCACGAGTACCTGTACGGCCGCCCTTTCAAAGTAATCACGGACCATAAACCACTGCTGGGCATTCTCGCTGGAAACCGGGCTACGCCAAACATCTTGTCACCACGCATGACTAGATGGTCTGAATTCCTGGCAGCCTACAGCTACGAACTATTACACAAGCCAGGTAAGAAAATCTCGCACGCGGACGCTTTAAGCCGCTCGCCCTTACCAGACTCTGAACCTGACCCCGCGCCAACAACAAACACCCTGAGTATCGAAAGCCTGCCCATAACCGCGTCCGATATTGCCAGGGAAACCAGTAGGGACAAACAATTGGCGCAAATATTGCATTGGTTGGAAAAAGGGTGGCCGGAAAGAGACATTGACGAGACTTTTAAAAAGTTCCGGCAGCGCCAGACTGAACTTTCACTGTTAAGGGGTTGCATCCTGTGGGGAGATCGGGTGGTAATTCCGTGCAAATTGCAAAGCAGGGTCCTAGAGATGTTACATGAGGGGCATCCTGGCATCGTCAGGACAAAAGCCCTGGCCAGGAGTTACGCTTGGTGGCCGGGGATGGATAAACAAATTGAAGCATGGGTCGCCAAATGCCACCGGTGCCAGGAAACCAGGTCCAGCCCACCCGCGGCGCCCATCCGAGACTGGGAAATACCACGGGGACCCTGGTCCAGAATCCACTTAGACTTTGCCGGCCCCACGAATGGACACACTTTTCTAGTCACCGTAGATGCATACTCGAACTGGTTAGAAGTGGCTGACATGAAATCCACCACCACAGAGGCCGTAGTTAAAGAGCTGAATAAACTGTTCGCCACACATGGCCTCCCAGACATAGTTGTCTCAGACAATGGGCCCCAATTTACATCCATCGAATTCGAACGTTACCTGGCCGAAAAAGGTATCCGCCACGCATTGACAGCACCGGCGCATCCGGCGGCGAATGGTAGGGCGGAACGGATGGTCCAGTTTACAAAAAAGACCCTCCGGAAAATGGACCACGAGGAGATCAACGAAAAAATTAATAAACTGCTTTTCATACAACACATCACACCCAATACCACAACCAACAAAAGCCCTGCAGAGCTCCTGATGGGCAGGAAGCTGAGGTCCCCACTCGATCGTCTGCACCCCACCTATAATCCAGAGCGACCCCCAGACTCCAGCTCCAGGTACCGAACCTTCGAACCAGGCGACTGGGTTTACGCAAAAAACATGACAGGGGACCCCCTATGGATCCCAGCCGTCATAACCCAAATCACAGGCCCACGGTCGTACCGGCTCCAAACCATCGATGGGCGAGCCTGGAAACGACATATCGACCAGCTCCGGTCGCGAGCAATGGCTAACCTCAACCCCCAAGACACGGACCAAGGGGGGAGGGAATACCCGATGAAAGAAACGCAGGAAAATATTAAATTCAAACACTCACCAGAACGCAGCCTCCGCGAGTCCCATCCGGAGAAGAGCCGTCCAGCCGACTCTACCGACTCGGAGAAGCCAAGCGGGAGCGGCAAAATCCGTGACTCAACCGACCCGGTAGGCCCAGGCGGGAGCCACGGCGAGAAAACCGGCCCGACCATCCAGCCGGTTCTCACAGAGCCAGGAGCAGCCAAAAAGATGACCGCTCCGGCCGAGTTACAACAAGGAAGTGAACTGCGCAGGTCAACTAGGACCCGACGGAGCCCCGCCTACCTGCGTGATTACACCACGTGAAGGACCGTACCAAGAGGGGAGGGGTGTTATGTATCAAAATGGACTACTCGAAATCCCTGCGCCTTGATTGGCTAAGGCGCAGGGATTTCTGATTGGCTAGGCAAAGCCGCGCCGATTGGCCCGATTGAAGTCTCCCGCGATTGGCTCAAACCAAGAGCGGGAGACTTGAATCGCTGCCATTGGCCGCGGCTGCCGAGGCAAAAGGTATAAAAGCCGGAGGCTTTTTGCCTTTTGCCGGTTCGGTTCAATTGTTGAAATAAAGAGCTGTTAACGATAGTCACCGACTCAGAACCTGTTTTTTCGCGGACACGACAGGCACCCTGTGCTCTTCACAGATGAAAGCAGGTTCACATTGAGCACATGTGACAGACGTGACACGGTCTGGAGATGCCGTGGAGAACATTCTGCTGCCTGCAACATCCTCCAGCATGACCGGTTTGGCAGCAGGTCAATAATGGTGTGGGGTGGCATTTCTTTAGGGGGCCACACAGCCCTGCATGTGCTCACCAGAGGTAGCCTGACTGCCATTAGGTACCGAGATGAGATGCACAGATCCCTTTTGAGACCATATGCTGGTGTGGTTGGCCCTGGGTTCCTCCTAATGCACGACAATGCCAGACCTCATGTGGCTGGAGTGTGTCAGCAGTTCCTGCAAGACAAAGGCATTGATGCTATGGACTGGCCTGCTCATTCCCCAGACCTGAATCCAATGGAGCACATCTGTGACATCACATCTCGCTCCATCCACCAACACCACGTTGCACCACAGACTGTCCAGGAGTTGGGGGATGCTTTAGTCCAGGTGTGGGAGGAGATCCCTCAGGAGACCATCCACCACCTCATCAGGAGCATGCCCAGGCGTTGTAGGGAGGTCATACAGGCACGTGGAGGCCACACACACTACTGAGCCTCATTTTGACTTGTTTTAAGGACATTACATCAAAGTTGGATCAGCCTGTAGTGTTTTTTTCCACTTTAATTTTGAGTGTAACTCCAAATCCAGACCTCCATGGGTTGCTAAATTTGATTTCCATTGATAATTTTTGTGTGATTTTGTTGTCAGCACATTCAACTATGTAATGAACAAAGTATTTCATAAGAATATTTCATTCATTCAGATCTAGGATGTCTTATTGTTGTGTTCCCTTTATTTTTTTGAATGGTGTATAATCAATAGCATTACAAATAAGCTCATCTCTCTATATTAAAGTGAAATGCCACTCAGGCATCATCGCAAACGCTCCAGAACCGTCAAGCCTAAAAACTTGAAATTTGGCACATGTATGTTCCTCTTGGCTTCTAGGTGCTCACTAAGAAAGGATTTTTCCAAGTGGCCCTCAGAGCATTGAGAGTATTTCCTATATTATTATTATTATTAACACGCTCTGATGCTAAGGAGTTCTACTCCCCCTTCCCAACTGAAAGGAAATCTCTTCCCAAAGCAAAGCGCAAGCAGAGGAGAGGAGTTTCACTTTCACTTTCACAGCACCAAGCAGCTTTAGCACAGAACAGCTGAGCTAAGCCACGCCCAGACTCCTTGCTGTCTCCTCCTTGCTCTCACAGCAAATACCGTTTCACTTTCCAAACACACTGTCAGGACGCTAGCCAGATGAATACCGATGGATGCTGGTAGGCAGAGGCAGAATTACCCCCCTTATTTTCCTCCCCAAAAACTATTCTACTATAAAAAAACCCTGATTTTTTTTTTTTTAAGTTAAAGGATCAATACATACATGTTTCTCATTTGGTGGTTGTGTAAAATAATTATTTTAGGTGGCCCACTGCTGAACAACAAAGGTCTCTTGAAAACCAGAGTCACATTAACTGTCCTTTTGAAGTTGGCTCCCCACACAGCAGTACTAAGAATCGTTGCGTCAATAAATAAAAGATCAAACCACCCAACGGCCGGTTGAGCTTCCCTCTGCAAAATAATGGACTTTACGCAGCTCTTGATCTGGCGGCCAGATTGCGTTGAACTTGACTCATCCAGGTTCTCATTTATGGGCTTGGATCCATCCTCTATGGGCAACCTAACCCATTGTCCTGATTCCTTGCACCTCCCTTGCCCTCCCCTCCCCTTAATTCTCTCATTCAATTTGCTGATCTCTCTTCTGGCTCTTCCTCAAGGAAGATTAAATTACTTAATGAAACAATTTTGGGTAATCAATACAGCCAATATCACACCAATCAATCAATTGCAATAATCTCTCTATTCAAATAATTTTCCTAAGCAACCATCAGCCTAATCAATTAATTACACTAATTGCTAATCAATCAATTAAATTAAATAAATATTAAATAAAATATTAAACAAAATGTTTAATTTAAATAAATTAAATAAAATAAAGGCTGGGTGAAACCAGGCTCAATAGCAGGAACTGGGAGAGGGATCTTGGAGTCTTAGTGGACAACCAGCTAAATAGGAGCCAGCCGTGTGTGGTGGCAGCCAAAAAAGCCAACGGAATCCTAAGTTGCATTAACAGAGGGATGCAAGATCAAGGGAGGTACTAAGACCACTCTATAAAGCCTTAGTAAGGCCACACCTAGAGTATTGCATTTAGTTTTGCTTACCACACTGTAAAAAAGATGTTGAGACTCTAGAAAAAGTACAGAGAAGAGCAACCAGGATGATGAGGGGACTGGAGACTAAACCATATGAAGAATGGTTACAGGAACTGGGCCTGGCTAGTCTAGGGAAGAGAAGGAGCCGGGGAGACAGGAGAGCAGTCCTCTAATATTTGAAAAGCTGCCACAGAGAGGAGGAAGGGGTCAAGCTCTTTTCTAAAGCACCTGTTGGCCAGACAAGGAATAATGGATGGAAACTGAACAAGGAGAGATTCAACCTGGAAATAAGGAGAAACTTTCTGACACTGAGAACAATCAACCAATGGAACAGAAGTTGACTTAGGAAGTTGTGGGAGCGCCATCACTTGAGACCTTCAAGAAGAGATTGAACTGCCATTTTTCAGAAATGGTGTAGGTTCTCCTGCTTGGGCAGGGGCTTGGACTAGATGACCTACAAGGTCTCTTCCAACTCTGATAATCTGTTATCTGTTATCCCTGAAGGGAAAGGAGGAGGGAGGGGCAGGTCCTGGCAATGGTGGGGTGTCTGGAGAAGGATCAGTGACCCTGGGAAGACGGAGGCAACCTTAGGGCATTTGTGGAATTGGCATTATGGACATAAACAAATGGGAGATCTGAAATCCCAGGATTGAGATGAGAAGAAACATTGGCAGCTGGTTGGTACCTGGCTCGGCTGAATTCAGGGAGGGTCTCCCAATCTTTCCAAGCCAGAATTGAGCCCCAACTAAGACAGACCTCTGCCTCTCCCCACCCTCTCTGTCTATCCTTCTGATGGGGGACTGGCATCCCTTGCCTGGTCTCTCTCTGGGGCTTGGCTCATTCAAGGACAGATCCAAGGAGGAAATTGGGAGAAGCTGAAAAGGGAGATGAACCTCAGACTGGTTGGGAGATCCCTGATATGGAGCTGAATACGTTCTTTGACCAAGTGTGATTCAACATTTCGCTTCTCATCATGGATGAGAAAAAGCACCTTTGGGACAACTATGACCTGAATGACCGAGAATCTCTACAGACACATTGGGGAAGAGACCGAGAGCGAGAGGGAAGCTAGAGCCCAAAGCTTTATTGAAGAACAGAAGGACGGAATCCAGGGTGGAATTTGGGGGGAGGGTCTCCCGGGTGGGTCCAGGGCAGAAGAAGGGTCTTTGGGTGAAGTTGGAACACTCGATCCAATCCAGGTGGGTCTCCTCATTGGTGATGCTGTAAAAACAAATGTTCGGATATGAGGTTTCTGCCCAGAATTGCCTCCAATGCTTCCCCCTGCCCCATCTTACAAGCATGGAGACCCAAAGGTGAAATCAGCAGGAATGGGCTGATGGGGAGAGAAGGGGCTCCATCACAGGGGGTCCCAAGCAAAGGGGGGATAGAATCTCTCCAGGATGCTCTGGGGATTTCTGCCCTTGAAGGAGGATGGACTAGATGACCTCCAGTGTCTTTTTCCAATCCTCACCTTCTAGAAGATCACAAGGCCACTGCTGAGACCACAGACAAGGGCACGTTCACTCAGGCAGGGAGCATTTCTCAGAAATGTGAGCTTATCTTTGGCTCCCCAGATGAAGCTATGGACCTTCCTGTCACCTGAGCATGGACCAGTTGTGGTCTGCCCAGAAGATGAGCTGGATCAAGGGGGGCAAAGGAATTCTGTCCCGGCCTCTCCTTCTCCTGGAAGTCCTTGTTGCCTGGAGCCTTCTGGCTTCCTGACCAGGCTGGCAGGAGAACCATCTCTTCTCCGGCAGCAACCGTTGAACTGGGCACGACCATTCTCCCGATGATGGTTCAGGAGGTGGAGAAGTCAAGAGACTGTGGGAGGGGGATGTGGAGGACCAGTGGAGCTTCCACAGAGTGCACATAGCTATCTATCTGGATGAAGAGTCTCACCACACCACATCACACCAAAGTTGGTGTGCATGCTTCATGCTTAAAGATCACTCCTCTTTTCTTTTCCACTTCAATTATACCTTTGTCAGAAACACCGAAAGCCTAGCGGGGCGGGTCTAAGCAAACTAAAACCAATGTCAACCTGGAGGTGTTACCTTAGGCAGGATCCCTGCAGGTAATTGTGCAACCATACTTGCAACACTTCTGATTCTTAGGGCATTTCCAGTCATTTTCACACGTCGTGACACACAAAGTAAGTACATCTGAAAAGCCCTTGGGACACACCCCATGCTTCTCTGCAAAACAGAAGATCATGAAGTTGAGTGTCAGACTTACCAGGTCAACCAGACAAGAAACACAAGCAGATGAGATAATTATTGTAAAGCCACCTTGACAGAATCTTGCAGGTCTGAATGGACAAATCTCCCACTGTCCCCTATACAGGCTGAGCTAGTAGGGAGGGTCTTGTCTGAGCCTCTTTGTTCACCCATTGTGCAGCTTCAGGCTAGGCAGTCTCTTCTCTGACTTTTCCAAAGTCTTTCACATATATACCTTACACCAAGAGATTCTTCTGGAATTGGAGTCCCAGAGCAAGGAAAATTTCATCAGCCGAAGCCTCTCCGCGTGAGCAGGATGAGTTGCGCCAGCTGGGAACTCCTCACTTCCTTCCTTGCAATGCACAGCCATTTCCTTCTGGGCTCAACTTCTCAGGGGCTTTATAACTGGGCTCCTCTCTCTTGAGCTGGGAACGGAAGGTGCACCTCCCGTTTCTACCCAGGAGGAAGACAGTTCTCTTTGTGGTAGGTGCGCCTACCTTCTCCATCAGGAAGGGATTCCAAGGAATGAGGGTAGAGCCTTCCCCTGCTGGCTCTGCACACACTCCTGCAGTCCCCTTCTCCCCAAAACAGAGGGGGAAGGATAGAGGAACCCCCTTTCCATGGGTTTCCTGGAGGTTGCCCTGAGGTTCTTAGGATCAATTCAGAGGAGCTTCAGGGAGTGAGGTTGAAGTTATGAACTGAAGAGACAACACACACACATCTGGGCTAATCCAGAGTTGGGTCCTTGGTGATTCTGGGGCAGCACATGGCAGAGGGGATAAGTCATACCACACCCAAATAAGCAGAGAGAACAAGCAGAAAACAACACCCAATTCAAGAAACTACCAGGGAGAAAACACACCACATCAATATTGATGAAGGAAACTGCTAGATACAGCAAGAGCAATAGCACTTAGCAATAACAGAATAACAGCCTTGGAAGGGACTTTGTAGGTCATCTAGTCCAACCCCCAGCCCACCCAATCAGGAGACTCTACACCATGTCTGACAGATGGCAGTCCAGCCTCTTCTTGAAAGCCTCCAATGATGAAGCTCCATCAACTTCTGAAGGCAACTTCTGTTCCATCGGTTGATTGTTCTCCCTGTCAGAAAGTTTCTCCTTATCTCCACCTTGAATCTCTCCTTGTTCAGTTTCCATCCATTGTTCCTTGTCTGGCCTTTGGCTGCCTTGGAGAATAGCTTGACCCCCTCTTCCTCTCTGGGGCAGCCCCTCAAATACTGGAGGATGCTCTCCTGTCTCCACTGGTCCTTCTCTTCTCTAGACTAGCCAGGCCCAGTTCCTGCAACCGTTCATTGTGTGTTTTAGCCTCCAGTCCCCTAATCATCCTGGCTGCTCTTCTCTGCACTCTTTCTAGAGTCTCAACATCTTTTTTATAGTGTGGTGATCAAAACTGGATGTGGCCTTACTAAGAATGTGGCCTTACTAGGTGTGGCCTTACTAAGGCTTTATAGAGTGGTATCAGTACCTCCCTTGATCCTGATTGTATCCCTCTGTTAATACAATTTAGGATTGCATCAACTTTTTTGGCTACTTCTGCACACGGCTGGCTCCTATTTAGCTGGTTGTCCACTAAGACTCCAGGATCCCCCTCACAGTTCCTCCTATTGAGCCTGGTTTCACCCAATCTGTCCGTGTCCTTTGGGTTTTTTTTGCCCAAGTGTAGGACTTCACCCCTGCACTCTCTGGGCAGTTTACAATGTATTGCATCTTTCCCCCAATAATCTGGGCCCTCATTTTACCAACCTTGGAAGGATAGAACTCAACTTTGAGCCCCATCAGCATTGAATTCCAGGCTGCAATATGGCATTCTAACCACTGCACCACCAGGGCTCTTTTAGACATAAATAAGCAGCAAATCCTGTACCCTCCTAGCCCAGAAGATGTTATCTAGTTGGGTCATGAAACGTTTGTGAGACAGCAGGGGTTGGATTGGAAGACCTCCAAGATCACTTCCAACTCTGTGATTCTGTGAAACCACCAAGTCTAGAAAGCACCAAGGACCCCCACGGTTCAACCCTGAGCCACAAACATTCTCCATCCGCAACTCCTCCCCTACTTACCAATACAGGTGTAGCGACATTGATCCAGAGTCTTAAAATTATTGTCATTGCCCTGGCATCCACCGTAAATAAACTGTTCACATTGGTTTGAAGCCGGGTTGTAGTAGAAGCGAGGCATTTTGGCTTTACATGGCCCAGTTTCCGCAGGAAGAGAACATAATTCTATGACAAATGGAAAGGGGAGGGGGATGCTATTGGATTGGCTAGCACAAAAGTCTTTAACTCACTTCCCCAACCTGGTGCCCTCTTAGCATGCTCAGTCTGCAAACAGTCCAGAGCCATCTAAGATATTTTAATTTGGATTCTTGCTCTGGGAGTTAGACAGGATGTCTGAATGACAGTTCCTATTGCTTAAAATCCTGATACTGAGGAGACTTTGGTAATTTCTGCGCTTGGCAGGTTTTTTTTGAAGCTTTGAAGTTTCATTATCCAAACTAGGGAACATATTCATGAGCACTGATGATGGTAGCTAGTTTGGGTCATGAAACATCTGCAAGAAAGCAACCAAGCTCAGAGAGCATCAAAGACCTCTCATTTCAATCGTGAGCTACAAATATTCTCCTTTCATTATCCTGATTCTTCTGCTGCATTGAGTCAAGGTAGGTCAGCCTTCCCCTAAAACTGCATCTCTCTTTCTTGGGGAATCCTCCCATTTCTGTTCAGCTGACACCCAACCACCATCTCAAGAACCTCCCCAGAAGAAGCCCCACCAAGCCAGAGGTTCTAGACTGGGGTCTTTGGTTTTCCTTCCCTGATCACTTCAGCCCCTCCCTGTCAAGGGTTTCAAGATCATTCAGAAAACTCACTTGGACGGTCCTGGCCGGAGACAGGGGTCAGCTCTGCCCAGAGGGTGAGGAGTCCCAGCAGGAGAAGAAGACCTCCAGAAGACATGGCGAAGCTCTCTGCCCCACACTCGGGCTGCTGGCTCTTTTTATTCTCCCCACTGGGAATTTCACAACTCCAGATCCAGGAAGCAGGATGACCTCATGCAGAGACAATTTGAATTCTTTTCCGTTCACAAGATGGTTGAACACCCCTCACCAAGGAGAGGTTAAGGTCGATTCTATGTCTTTATTTATTGAAATGTTGAAGTCACTTGGACTCCAAATGCTTCTGGGCAACTTAACACATAAAGGGGAATATTTGTAGCTCAGGGTTGAAATGAGGGGTTCTTGGTGCTCTCCAAGCTTGCAGGCATTTCATGACCCAACTAGGGAACATCATCACTGCTAGAAGGGTGTAAGATTTGTGGAGGAGGAGGAGGAAGAGGGGAAGGAGGAAGACTCTGATGTCCTTGGTGCTCTCTGAGATTGGTGGGGGTTTTTGTAGATGTTTCATTACCCAAACTAGTAAGAGTGGGGTTTGCTCTCAGTTTATATCCTACTGGCTTTCCCTGTCAGGGTGGGGATGGTCTTCCTTGACATATACAAATATCTGACATATGCAAAAATTGTACAATCCATGTTTAAACCCAACTGAAGGCATCAACCAGAGGGAAAAGCCACCGAAATCTCCTTACCTCCTTTAGCAGAGACCAAATCAGATACCCACTACCAGACTTCACCAAGATCTGAGAAGAGGGCTGTTTTTAATGGTCTTTCCGATGCTGGCCAGGTGGAGTGAGAGTGTTAGGGGATGCTATACTAGAGGGAAGGTGCAACTACATGGAGAATGCACCTTTCGTGAGGTGTGCTAGATGCCACTGCTTTATCACTGGGAGACGGAGAGAGTCAACTCTATCGATGACCACAAGATGAGCAGAAAGTAAGGACAGAACGTGCCTTCAATAATTTGGCCCTCTGCTATGTAGGGCTCCAAAGGTGACAAGTGGCATCCAGAAGTCCATAGTAGTGAGTCTAACATGAAATATTTATGTCGGTGTGGCATGGTCTGTATAGCACTGCTTGGGCTACCACATTCTAACCAGTCGCAGATTCAGAATGGTCTCCAAGAGCAGCTCCAGGTAGAAGCTCTTTGAAGTAGTCCGTCTATGAGTTGACTAGGCTTGAGTGATTGTTACAATGCATCCTGACCTCTAGACCAGGGAAGGATGCAACAGCTTCCAAGATGAATCTCCATGAAAACCCTCCTGGTTTGCGCGGCTGCCACAAAGAGGCGGGGTCAACCTGTTTTCCAAAGCACAAGAGGGCAGGACAAGAAGCAACGGATGGAAACCATCCAAGGAGAGAAGCAACCTAGAACTCAGCAGAAACTTCCCAACAGGGAGAACAATCAACCAATGGAACAACTTGCCTCCAGAAGTTGTGGGGGCTTCATCCTCAGAGGTTTTTAGAAGAGATGGGACAATCTTTTGTCTTGAATGGTATAGGGTCTCCTGATTGAGCAGGGGGTTGGACTAGAAGACCTCCAAGGCCCCTTCCTGTTATTCTGTTATTGTTCTGTTATTCTGATTGTGCACCAGTCCCAAAGGGAATATGGAAGTCTTTTCAGGGTGAAATATAGAAGGGACCCACTCAGTCTTGCTAGGGTTGGGTTTGAGCTGGTTCCATCTCATTGAAACCTCCTCCACCTCCAGGCATTGGGACAAGAGTTGACCGCATTGCTTGACTGGCCAAGGGTCATGATGTATAGCTGAGTGCCCCGCAGCATACTGATGATATCTGATCCTGAACCTATAGATGACCTGACCCAGGAGCCACATGCAGGTGACAAATAGAAAGGGTGAGAGCTTCAAACCCTGAGGAATCCCAAAGATTTCTAGGTTGACCTTTTTACCCCTATCAATACTGACTGGAACCAGCCATGGAGAAAGGAGGATGACCACCTAAGCCTGTTCCTTCCACTCCCCCATCCAGATCAATTTGATGATAGGTATCATTGAAAACCATCCAGAGATCAAGAGGAACCAGGATGGCTTCGCCGTCCCCAACCCAACCCCATCACAGGTCATCTACGAATGTGATCATAAATTGACAATGGCTACTGCATATAAGGAAAATCTCTATAAAATGTTTTCTAGATGGCATTTGCCATTGGCAAGATTAGCAAAAATGTTTAGCAATATGTCCACCAAATGTTGGAAGTGAAATCAAACCCCAGGTACTTATTATCATGTGTGGTGGACTTGCATGAAAGCAAGAAAATATTGGACAAAAATACATACTTTTTTTTGGAAAAGATGATTAAGCAACATATAGATTTGAAGCATGCAGAAATATTTTTATTGGGTATAATACCCGAGGCTTATGATAAAGGAACTGTATATTTAGTTTTGTATGTATTGACAGCTGCAAGGATCGTATTTGCACAATATTGGGAAAATGTGAACACTCCATAAGATGAGGACATAATTCGGAAAATACTAGGCTGTACAGAGATGGATAGGTTGACATTAAAAATAAAGGATAAAGAAGATACCAAATATTACTTAACAAGAAATAGGTTTTATGAGTGGTTAGAGATAAGAGGTAGAAAGCGAGGAAAGATTATTGTTAGGTATGAATTAAATATATAAGAGGGTTTATAATTATAAACAGGTTGATATAATTTATAGAACTATAAATAAGGTAATATAAAGAGAAACATAGTTAAAATGACTTTGTGACACTACTATTATTATTATCAATATATATGCTAATATCTCAGTTTGTATTCTTTTTGATTTTATGTAAATGACATACTCTGACAATACACTGTACAAAACGTTTATGAGTAAAAATAAAACATATATGAAAATAAATAAATAAATAAATATGATCAGCATTGTCTCCCTACAGTGTCCCAGCCTGAAACTCCAATTGAAAGGGGTCTAAATAATCTATTTCTTCCAGGGCCCCCTGTAACCCAATCACAGGGCTGCCAACCTTGAGTGATAGTTCGGAGTGAGACACTGCGAGGGAGCGAGGGGGGGATGGTGTGGAAGGGGGGTGTCCCCCCTTCCACGGTAGGGAGCTTTGACAATTTTACATTTTAAATGGTGCAATCTGATGCATACTTTAGTCATGATTTGGACATATACATACATGCAAGCAGCACCAATGTACTTGAACCGGATTTGTAAGATATTAATAATGCAGTTCACTGACCATGAATAATTGAAGTTCCTGACTTGTAACTGCAGTATTCTACCTCAACTGACTTTATTAGCTTAGTGATGTACTATAGACCACTATAGGATGAATTCAATGTGCAACAAAAAGACAAAAACCCGAAACAACTACAGAGATAATGCAAATACATCAATGGGTATTCTTCTTTCTGTATCAAATACCATACTACATGCCAATATCAAATGCTATAGTCTCAGTCTTTAATTATATACTAACTTGTTGACTGAAATAGGGGTTCATAATTTCAGACATGTATAAACTAAACATTTAATCAAATAATGAGTGCTTCATATAAATATACATATTGTTAACTGTAAAACTCATCTACTGTATTCTGAAGCTTGAGCACAGTGAGGAAACAGTATATTATTTATTGGGTAAGTTTAGATTCTGAACTTAATGGTCTTACTGCTCTTTGGATGGTAAATTGTGTTAAGATTAGAATATGTTCTAGTTGAGTCAGGGCTATCCCAATTTGGGGCTGAGAAGCCTACTGGCATCAAAAAAAGTCCTTATTGAGTCCTTATCTAAGGGTTTGAAAATATGATAATAATGTAGTACAGTCCTGTTGATCTGGTGCATGGAGACCTAGGATTTAAACTCAAAGGAGAAAGAGGAAAAAGTGATTCCTTCATCCACTGCCAGAGATGTAATCCTGTCAGTCCTCCAACCTTTCTATTAAGTATTTTGCAAAAAAGCTGCCCAGCCCCTTTATAGATCAGCCTGGCGCGCTTCTCGCCTTGCTGGTTTGGGAAGACTCTTTTGGATCAGCTAAAAGAGAGCATAAGGCGTGTAAAGGGGTGGTAATAATAATTATAATAATAATAAAATTTAAAATAATAATAATTTTATTCAGAGTTGTGTTGGATCTCTTTTTGGGGGGGGGGGGGGTTGTCCCATTCTTTCTTGGTGTTCTTTCTGTCCTTTTTGCTTTTTTAAATGGTCTTTCTCCCCTGGGTCAGAAATCCAGCCAGAGAAAATAAAGAAACATCTTTGGTGGTTAAATGGAAGCCACTCCGTTGGCTTTGCTTACCATTGTTATTACTGGCCGAGGCTGTTGCCCGCAAAAGAGGCTTTGCCAGCCCCCTCGTGTCCTTCTTTGGAAAGCCTAGGGCAGCTGGCTTGTCCCAGAGGACATTGCAGAGAGGGAGAGGGTGGGGCAAAGTGGCTGCGAGCGCCCCGGGCGGGAAGAAGCCTCCTGCTCTTCGCTTTCCTGAAGCGATTTGCTAATGATCGGCATTGTGACAGTTACGGGACGCCGGCAGAAGGATTAAGGCGGGAAAAGAGGCGCGGTGGGGTGGCTGGGCAGGGCGGGGTGGCTGGGCAGGGTGGGGCGGCGCTGGGAGCTCATCCTTCTCCTAAGCTAAGGGGAAATATTTGGAATATAATCAGAGAATGTAGGGATATCTTTGTACATTCCATGATTTTGGGGGTTTAGCGTGAGATTTTGTTTATCAGAGTGAGACAGTCAAAATTGGTTGAATTGCGTGAGTCTCACGCTGATTGCGTGAGAGTTGGCAGCCCTGCAATCACCTTCTCAAGAACCTTCTTGAAAACGAAAGAACCCAGGACCCACTACCATCATCACCTCCTTCAAGTCTGGTGTAACTGCCGTAACTCTTAAAGTGGCCACCTGTTGGGTGCAAAAGGTCCATATGTGAAGGTTCAATTAAGCTGATCTATTCCTAAATGCATGTGACAGGAATCTTCTCAACTAACAATCCATACCTGGTTAGAATTAAATAAGAGCCAATTACACTGTAGGAGGGTTGAACGTAACTTGCTTGTGGCAACATAGGGATTTTTGTCTCATTTCTCTTTTCATTCTGCCCCCAAGATCTTCAAGTCCTTCTCCACTACCATCACTCATCAGGTGCCATGCTATATACAAGATGTTGAGACCTTAGAAAAAGTGCAGAGAAGAGCAACCAGGATGATGAGGGGACTGGAGACTAAAACATAGGATGGACAGTTGCAGGAACTGGATTTTCTGATAGTGAGAACAATCCACCGAATGGAACAGAAGTTGCCTTCGGAGGTTGTGGGAGCTTCATCACTTGAGACTTTCAAGAAGAGACTGGACTGCCATTTGTCAGAAATGGTCTGGGGTCTCCTGTTTGAGCAGGGGGTTGAAATAGAAGACCTCCAAGATCCCACCCAATTCTGTTATTCTGCCTGTCACCTTCTGGACGTCTCAACTTTATCCACCAAAAACCCAGAATATTCCTCACACCTGCCAAACAAGGCGCAAAATCACCCAGCAATGACTGTTGGCCAAGTGGCAGATGCAATATGGGTGGAGAAATGATTTGCATATGATATATTGCCACGTTGCCATCCCTGATATGGGCTTTTACACATGTTCAGTGGGACTGTTGCCCTCACAGAATTCTGCTCACAGAAAAAGAGACAGCCCTTAGAAGAAAAGCCAACAATTGTTGGGTTGCAGCTTTACCAAGAAGAAGATCCAGATTGGGAAGACAAAGATTTTTATAATCAATCAATCATAATAGAGCTGGAAGGGACCTGGGAGATCTTGTAGTCCAGCCCCCTACTCAAGCAGGAGATCCTACACCATCCCAGACAAGGGGCTGTCCAGTCTCTTCTTAAAAGCCTCCAGTGATGAACATCCCACAACTTCCGGTGGAAAGCTGTTCCACTGGTGAATTGTCCTCCCTGTTAGGAAGTTTCTCCTTAATTCTAGGTTGTTTCTCTCCTTGGTTAGTTTCCATCCGTTGCTTCTTGTCCTGTACTCTAGGGCTTTGGAGAACAGGGTTGACCCCCTCCTCTTGATGGCAGCTCCTCAAATACGGGAATGTTGCTGTCATGTAACCCCATACTCCTTCTTTTCTCTAGACTAGCCAAACGCAAACCCTGCAACCATTCTTCATATGTTTTATTATCCAGGCCTTTGATCCTCTCAGTTGCTCTTCTGTGCACTTTTTCCAACGTCTCAACATCGTTTTTGTGACTTGGTGACCAAAAATGGATGCAGCATTCCAGGTGTGGCTTTCATAGGGCTTTCTAAAGCTGTAGCAAGAGTGCGAATACTAAATATCAATTCATTAATTAGTACTGTTAAAAGTGAGGAGCTGGGAGCAGTGGTGAAATGCTACCGGTTTGGCCCGGTTCATCTGAACTGGTAACAAAAATTGCTACCGGCCAAACTGGTAGTAAACAAAAGAGGAGAAAGAAGAGCAAAGGGCAGGATCGGCCCTTCCATCGGCCCCTTTGCTTTTCCCTTCTTTATCCTTTCAGAGGATTGCTGAGGCAGAAGAGCCTCAGCTGGTGCTTGGAAAGCTGTGTGAGCACGCAAAGTGCATGATCACCGAACTGGTAGGGAAACGAGTAGAATCCCACCCCTGGCTGGGAGGGGAAGAATCCTGAGAGTTGGATTGTCTGGCCAGTTTGGGGGGAAAGCTAGACAGGTCCACACCGGTGTCCATGGATCATTTCTGCGGTCAAGCAAAACTCCAGAGTGGCAGCAGAGCCAGGAAAGTCCCAGCTGAAGGATATTTGGATTCGAGAAGTAATCCATATTAAAGTTTCCCGGGTGGGTGATTGTTCAGCCTTCTTGAACTCTCCCTGCGAAAGGAAGGCCACTGTATCTCCTTGTCCAATTCTTCTAGCAATGAGGATATTTCTCTCCCAGTCCATTGATTCTGCTTCCTGTAACTTCCTGTAACAAAAAATGTTGGATTGTGCAGAGAAGGATAGACTGACATTGAAAATAAGAGATAAGGGAGATACAGAGTAGAGGTGGTATTCAGCCGGTTCTGACCAGTTCTGGAGAACTGGCAGAAATTTTGAGTAATTTGGAGAACTGGCAAATCCAACCTCTGGCTGGAGATTTTACAGTATCCTTCCCCTGCCATGCCCACCAAGCCAAGCCCACAGAACCGGTAGTAAAAAAATGTGAATCCCACCACTGATACAGAGTATTATATAATGTGGAATAGGTTTTATGAATGGTTAGAGAAAGGAGGTAGAAATTAGATGAAGAAAAAGCATTGTTAGGTATAAGTTAAACATGAACAATGTTTATAACCTCAAGTATACTAATACACTGCTCAAAAAAATAAAGGGAACATTTGAACAACACAATGTAACTCCAAGTCAATCACACTTCTGTGAAATCAAACTGTCCACTTAGGGTAGCAACACTGATTGACAATCAATTTCACATGCTGTTGTGCAAATGGAATAGACAACAGGTGGAAAGCATGGGCAGTTAGCAAGACATCCTCAAGAAAGGAGTGGTTCTGCAGGTGGGGACCACAGACCACTTCTCAGTTCCTATGCTTTCTGGCTGATGGTTTGGTCACTTTTGAATGCTGGCGGTGCTTTCACTCTAGTGGTAGCATGAGACGGAGCCTACAACGCACACAAGTGGCTCAGGTAGTGCAGCTCATCCAGGATGGCACATCAATGCGAGCTGTGGCAAGAAGGTTTGCTGTGTCTGTCAGCGTAGTGTTCAGAGCATGGAGGTGCTACCAGGAGACAGGCCAGTACATCAGGAGACGTGGAGGAGGCCGTAGGAGGGCAACAATCCAGCATCAGGACCGCTATCTCTGCTTTTGTGCAAGGAGGGACAGGAGGAGCACTGCCAGAACCCAGCAAAATGACCTTCAGCGGGCCACAAATGTGCATGTGGCTGCTCAAATGGTCAGAAACAGACTCCATGAGGGTGGTATGAGGGCCTGATGTCCACAGGTGGGGGTTCTACTTGCAGCCCAACACTGTGCAGGATGTTTGGCATTTGCCAGAGAACACCAAGATTGGCAAATTCGCCACTGGTGCCCTGTGCTCTTCCCAGATGAAAGCAGGTTCACACTGCCCCCCGAGGCTTCTCTCAGACCAGGAAGGCCCAAAAAATGGGGTGGGGGTAGTGCTGCAAATAAAGCCACGCCCACCCAATCACATGGCCACGCCCACCTAGCCACGCCCACAGAACCGGAAGTAAAAAAATTTGAATCCCACTATTGCTGCTTACCCATTTGTCCCATCGAAGGGGGCAGCTCAGCCAGGAGAGTGAGGAGACCCAGAAGGAGGAGGAGGAGGCCCTGTGCAGACGTCATGGTGCCCAAACAGGAGTAATGCCAGTCTGGGCTGGACAGAAGGATCTTTAAGTCCTGCCAGGAGGAAGCGAGAAGATCCCTTGCAGGAGGAAGAGGAAGTGGAAGGATGTCGAGATCAACACAACCATTGGCTTTGCCCATGTCAAGGGGGGGGGGTATTACTGTCAACTGTCCTGGCTGAGACCCTCAGGGTTTGCAATCTGGCAGGGCAGAGCTTGGGAGCCCTGGAGCTGCTGCTCCTTCCAGGGTCCGGAAGAGGAGGGAGAGGGGGAGGGAAGAAGAAGGGAGCTATTTCTGCAATAGTGATGCCTACTGGTTTAAGGGCAGCTCCCCTATTGCCACCCATGGACCTCATGGCTTTGATGTTTTGATGTGTTCTTCCACACTTCTCATTACCCAACTAAGGAACATCATTGGTGCTGGAAGGAAGTGGGGGTTGCCCTCCGTGTAGATACTAGGGGCTTCTCTTGCCAATATTGGGGAGGGTACTCTTCGTTAGGGTTCTGGCTGGGCTGGTTGCGGTCAACTTGTTTGGCAGCTCCTTGATTGGGACACTGTTTACTTCTTGATTGCGGCTCCGATATTAATCTTGTTTTTTTTTTTTTAATTCAAAGGTTTTTATTTTTATTTTTTACACATCTCTTCACATGAGCAACGTGATTCCAGATTACAATATTTATACATAGTCATAGTTACACTTTCAACTTTCTTAATTAATATCACTTCAAATTATTATCCATTCGACTAATCTTTAGATAAATTTGCCTTTCATATTTCAATTCATTAATTTAATATCAAAATAATTTCATCCTCACATATGTTTTCAATTCTTTATCCCCTATTATTTCCATTTTCAGCTTACCACCTATTTTATGGTACCTTATATATTGTTATCATCTACAGGTGAAACTCGAAAAATTAGAATATCATGCAAAAGTTCATTTATTTCGGTAACGCAACTTAAAAGGTGAAACTAATATATGAGATAGACTCATTACATGCAAAGCAAGATAGTTCAAGCCGTGATTTGTCATAATTGAGATGATTATGGCTTACAGCTCATGAAAACCCCAAATCCGCAATCTCAGAAAAGTAGAATATTACATGCAATCAATAAAACAAGGATTGTACATAGAACAATATTGGACCTCTGAAAAGTATAAGCATGCATATGTACTCAGTACTTGGTTTGGGCCTCTTTTGCAGCAATTACTGCCTTAATGCGGTGTGGCATGGAAGCTATCAGCCTATGGCACTGCTGAGGTGTTATGGGAGACCAGGAGGCTTCAATAGCGGCCTTCAGCTCTTCTGCATTGTTCGCTCTCATGTCTCTCATCTTTCTCTTGGCGATTCCCCATAGATGCTCTATGGGGTTCAGGTCAGGCGAGTTTGCTGGCCAATCAAGCACAGTAATCCCACAGTCATTGAACCAGGATTTGGTGCTTTTGGCAGTGTGGGCAGGTGCCAAGTCCTGCTGGAAAATGAAGTCAGCATCCCCATAAAGCTCATCTGTGGAAGGAAGCATGAAGTGCTCCAAAATCTCCTGGTAAACGGCTGCATTGACCCTGGACTTAATGAAGCACAGTGGACCAACACCAGCAGATGACATGGCTCCCCAAATCAACACAGACTGTGGAAACTTCACACTGGACTTCAAGCCTCTTGCAGTGTGTGCCTCTCCATTCTTCCTCCAGACTCTGGGTCCTTGGTTTCCAAATGAGATGCAAAAGTTGCTCTCATCAGAAAAGAGGAGTTTGGACCACTGAGCAACAGACCAGTTCTGTTTTTCTTTAGCCCAGGTAAGATGCTTCTGACGTTGTTTGTTGTTCAGGAGCAGCTTGACAAGAGGAATACGACATTGGAAGCCCATGTCCAGGATCCGTCTGTGTGTTGTGTCTCTTGATGCACTGACTCCAGCCTCAGTCCACTCCTTGTGAAAGTCCCCAACACTTTTGAATGGCCTTTTCCTGACAATCCTCTCCAGGCTGCGGTCATCCCTGCTGCTTGTGCACCTTTTTCTTCCACAGTTTTCCCTTCCACATAACTTTCCACTAATATGCTTTGATACAGCACTTTGGGAACATCCAACTTCTTTTGCAATTACCTTTTGAGGCTTTCCCTCCTTATGGAGGGTGTCAATGATGGTTTTCTGCACAACTGTCAGATCAGCAGCCTTTCCCATGATTGTGATTCCTACTGAACCAGACTGAGAGACCATTTAAAGAGTCAGGAACCCTTTGCAGGTGTTATGGCTTCATTAGCTGATTAGAGTGGGACACTTTGAGCCTAGAATATTGAATCTTTTCACAATATTCTAATTTTCTGAGATTGTGGATTTGGGGTTTTCATGAGCTGTAAGCCATAATCATCTCAATTATGACACATCACGGCTTGAACTATCTTGCTTTGCATGTAATGAGTCTACCTCATATATTAGGTTCACCTTTTAAGTTGCGTTACTGAAATAAATGAACTTTTGCATGATATTCTAATTTTTTGAGTTTCACCTGTATATATATATATATATATATATATATATATATGGCATTCAACTTTGTTTGGGTATTTTCCCACGTGGTGCTTTTAAAGTTGTAGCAACGTATCAGCAGAATCTCATCTGCCATCATCAGGCTTCTGTATGGTGTTTCTCTGTGAGTCAGACTTTTACAGTGGTTTCAGATTTAAATTTGGGGCAGCCTATTGCTGTGTCAGAATGGTTTTTTCTTCCTCCTGATTGGTTGAGAGTCTTGGTCTGTGTTTATTGGTCTTGGAGTTTGCTGTGTTCTGCTACTAGTATCTTCTGTCTGTTTTTTTTTTTGGGGGGGGCTCTTTTTGTATCTTGATTGGCTGGCAACATTGTGTTACTTTATTGGAGGCCTTTAGTGCAGCTTGGCTTCGGGTAAATGGACGGCTATCATTCGTTAGGAAGCTGGGTTTCATCTGGGTGCCTGGTTGGGGTGTGTTTGAGCTGGAGGTATCAGGGGGGATCTGTTTGTGCCCAGGTGTTTGCTGGCTTGTGGTGTGGAGATTTTTTTGTTTGTGAGTGCAGGCTTCCAAATGATTGACAGCCTGGTGGAATCATCTCTTCTGTTCATGCTTTCTGGTCTTTTTTCAATCTCTATGGCTTCTCTGATGATTCTGTGGCTGGGATTTTCTATGGTGGCTAGGGTTTTGGTGCCATTGAAGTTGATGTTATGATCTGTGGCTTCCATGTGTTGGACGAGTGAGGAAGTGTGTTCCAGCTTTTTGACTGCATTTTTGTGTTCATCCAGGCGGGTGCTTATTCTTCTATTGGTCTGTCCAATGTATGTGGCCGGGCATGATGCACAGGGGACTTCGTATATGCCTTGGTTTTCCAGGTCAATTTTGTCTTTGGGGTTCCTGAGGATGGCTGCTATTTTTCTGTCTGTTTTGAAGGCAGTCTTGATGTGGTGTCTGTATAGAATCTTACTAATTTTGTCTGTAGTGCCTCTTATGTAGGGCAGGACAGCTGTTCCACGGGTCTGTTCATCTTCTGGGTCTCTATTATGTCTCAGTGTGTTTTTGTGGATCAAGTTGGTGATTTTGCTTTTGTGGAAGCCGTTGGCTGTCAATATTTTAGTCAGGGTGCATAGTTCAGTCTTAATGTGTGTCTTGTCTGCCAGGCGTTTGGTTCTAGTAATTAGTGTTTTAGCCACGGAGTTTATCTGTGCTGGGTGGTGGTGGGATTGGGCGTTGAGGTAGCGGTTGGTGTGTGTTTTCTTCTGGTATATGGTGTGTCCTAGTGTATACCAGAAGAAAACACACACCAACCGCTACCTCAACGCCCAATCCCTAGTAAGATTCTATACAGACACCACATCAAGACTGCCTTCAAAACAGACAGAAAAATAGCAGCCATCCTCAGGAACCCCAAAGACAAAATTGACCTGGAAAACCAAGGCATATACGAAGTCCCCTGTGCATCATGCCCGGCCACATACATTGGACAGACCAATAGAAGAATAAGCACCCGCCTGGATGAACACAAAAATGCAGTCAAAAAGCTGGAACACACTTCCTCACTCGTCCAACACATGGAAGCCACAGGTCATAACATCAACTTCAATGGCACCAAAACCCTAGCCACCATAGAAAATCCCAGCCACAGAATCATCAGAGAAGCCATAGAGATTGAAAAAAGACCAGAAAGCATGAACAGAAGAGATGATTCCACCAGGCTGTCAATCATTTGGAAGCCTGCACTCACAAACAAAAAATCTCCACACCACAAGCCAGGCAAACACCTGGGCACAAACAGATCCCCCCTGATACCTCCAGCTCAAACACACCCCAACCAGGCACCCGGAGGAAACCCAGCTTCCTAACTAATGATAGCCGTCCATTTACCCGAAGCCAAGCTGCACTAAAGGCCTCCAATAAAGTAACACAATGTTGCCAGCCAATCAAGATACAAAAAGAGCCCCCCCCCCAAAAAAAAACCAGACAGAAGATACTAGTAGCAGAACACTCCACCTTCATTTTTCTCATCTATAATTATCTAATAATCTTAAGGTAATTCCCAGTAAGTTGTAAACTTCAAATTTCTAATAAAAAATACAAAGATACATTCCCATGTGGTGTCCCCCTTTTATGCTCTATCTAACCCTTATCTCTAATTTTAGCCAGCTTTCCCTTTCCTAAGTTTTCCTGGCCTTTTTTCCTCTTTTTTCCTCTAACATTACATTTATTTCCATCTGCCAGTCCCCAACTTTCCTCCCCCCTTTCCTTTGCTCTTTTTTGAAATTTCTTCTTGTACAGCTTCGTCTTCTTTTGTTTACTCTTGAGAGCTTTTTCTCTTTTATTTATGATCTCTGTCGTCAATGTCTTAGTTTTAGTTGGTTTTTTGTCTTTTGGCAATATTTCTGAATCTTCATGTCCATCTTGGCTGTTTTCCCCTCCCTTTGTCTCCTCCTCTCTAAGGTTCCTTTGTTCTGCTATAAATTGCATTACTTTTTCTGCCAGTGTGTCCAATAGTCCCCTTCTTTCTTTTATAATTTCTTTCACAGTTTGCAGTTCCAACTTAAATTCTTTGCTTGCTGCTTCCATTTTTTAATCAATTGTGGTATTCTTTATTTTATTAAAGTTAATTGTAATCTTTGCCAAGAGACTCCATTTATATCTCTTTTCCTTATTGGCTCTTCTATTTCCTTTGCACAGTCAACCCACAACAGTCCCAAGATATTGCCTTCCTCTGTTCTCTTGCTGCAATCTCCCCCCTCCTCACTTTTTTTAAGCTTTCAGAGTTCTTGCTATGTTATAGTCTTTTATTTCACGTCTTTTCTCATTCACACATTTAACAGACCAGTAATTTTCCATAAAGTCATCCAGGAAAAAATGCCTTGTACCATTAGGTGGTGCTCTATGTCGCTTCCACTTTTCAAAGTTCTTTTTTCCCCTTTTTTCAATTATATTAATGTTAATTTTCAAGCATTTCAACCATTGACTTTCTTTTTAACTATAATCAATTCCAAGCAAGTTCAGCATTTTATCCAATGCTTAATCAATGCCAGTTTCTGCATATTAGTCCCAATTCCATCCTTAATTTCATTATAGCTCTTTTGTGGTCTAGATTTTTATTTACCTTATATTGTCCTCTTGTTTTCTCTTTGCTGCTGTTGTACTCTCAAGCGAGGAATCTTTCTTTCTGCTTTTCGGGGTTATTAAAACAAAAGGTTCAGCTTCTCTTGTCTGGATACATGCTTCTCACCACTTCACCTCTCCAATGCACACTTAGGTCTCGATAGCTTCCCGTCTTCAGGGCAGCCATTAAAACTGCCACTTCTCCCTGTCTTTCAGGGCAGTATACCAAGCCAGGGAGGTGAGATGCGGCTTCCCGTGACCCAGCTGGTGGCCTCCGCCTCTTCTCCCATCCCTCTGAGGTGGGTGTGATGGTTCAGTCCCGTCGGGATCCCTCCAACAGGGTAAGCAAGTGTTAGGGATACTCCCTAGCAGAATCTGCACGGCAGTCAGGCAGGCAGACAGGCAAAATATGTGAGATAAACGTTTTTATAGCTTACACTCAGTAAAACAGATACACTGTGCTAGTTAAATAGTTTATTCCAGTAAGAGTTTTAGCATAGTCAAAACAGTCCATATATCATTCACTAGTTCAGTCCGTCTGGGGATTATTCATCTGCAAAGTCCAGTGTCGAAAAAGAGGTCAGTAAACTTACAAATATCAGTCCAGTAATTAATCTTCTCACAGTAGAGATATAAATATGTCAAACCTCCTTTCTTCCTTCAGCAGCAGCAGTAGCAGGGAACCATCAATCCATCATTGTCAGCAAGCAATTCAGTAAGCCAGCAATACAGTAAGCTCTCTTGCTCCCTCTTATGGCAGTTTTACAGCCGCACCCAAAATTACATGCTTTGCTGTTTAAAGTGACACACACTTACTTACAATCATAGTTTATATATATTATTTTACCCAAACTAAGTTAGGTAACCTTGTTATTCCTAACAGCACGGATTGAAGCCGTGCACAATCGTGGTCTCTGTCTGTCCTTGACAGAAGTGCCACTGGAAGTCCCATTAATCTTGTTGATCTCCACTCATCTGGGTGTTAATTGTTGGGGGGGGGGCGTTGTTTCAACTTGGCTTCATCTAGGATGGTCACCGTTTCTCTGTTGAACCTCATGGGAAGCCTGTCCATATGTTGGGCAATTAAAGAGTTTTCATCATCTCTTCTGACCTCTGATTGGTGTACATGGATGCGTTCTGCCTGTTTCTCCAGTGCAGAGGCTGATGCTGTCTTTAAACTGTATGTTGTAGATGATTCCCGTTTTTCTTATCAGGCTGCTGCGTGTTCTGACCCAGGCTTCCCAAAATCATGAAGCTGACTTCTTCTCCTGATAAAACCCCTTTTATTTAGGTTAAAGTGAATTCCTGTCCAGCAAAGTCTGGGCAAACAGCCTTTCAAGAGATTTCACAACCACAGACCATTATCAGGCTTGGAGAGTTGCCAGGCCGATATCTTCCAAATGCCATGCTGTAGCAGCAATGACTTGGCAAGAAGTCAGGAAGAGATCTTCACCCAAATGAATTGAATGAATTGTCTCCTGCAAATCCCCACTCCTCTTTTGCTCCTCTTTTATTCCCCCTGGGAGGAGCCATTCACCGCCCACCTGTGGCTTGACTCCCGAGTCGACCCTTCTACCTTAGCTGTTCCCTTCATCTGGCAGCTCTGTGCAGACGCACACTGGGAACAGGCTCCAGCTGTTCTTCTTCCCCACTGATTTCCGACTCTGAAGGCAGCTGATAATTATTGGACGGCCCTGGCCCCATCTCTGCCTCCGAGGCAGAGCCCTCCTCAGAGCCTTCCCCAGACTCCAGGACTGGCCCAGGCTCTTCCCCAACCTCCTCACTGTCTGAGTCTGCCGCCAGCTCTGCTGCCTACTGGTGAGCCACAACACTGGGTCTTTTGGTTTGCATAGGATGGCATTATTTGGCTGGTCTGCTACTGTGATGCCACGTGGTTGTATGAGTGTGTTGGTGGTTTCTCAGATGTCTTTGATGCTTGGCAGTGTTATCCCTTTCACAGTTTGTTTTCAATGTGCTCCATGGGGTTGAGTGGCTGGATCAGGGGTGTCAAACTCACGTCGTCACATCAT
Organism: Hydrophis major; assembly: GCA_033807585.1. Classification (NCBI taxonomy): domain Eukaryota; kingdom Metazoa; phylum Chordata; class Lepidosauria; order Squamata; family Elapidae; genus Hydrophis; species Hydrophis major. The sequence goes on from CM066330.1 coordinate 264,633,434, forward strand.
GAGATCATCTAACTCCTGTCATCATGGTTAGATAACGAAGATCTGGCGTAGATGATCTGGTTCCTGTTTCTGATGTTCAGAATTGGTACAAAGTGGCTTGGGCTTGGATAAGAAAACCACTAAGCTCACAAACACACTTCAGCAACCTTAATTGAGAGCCAGCTCCACTCCCTTCTAGCACGGATGGTGTTACCTAGTTGTGAAATGAAACATCTGTAAGAAAACCACTAAGCTCAGAGACCACCAAGAACCCCACAATTCAACCCCCAACCGCACATATTCTCTTCTATTGATTCTGTTGTTGCTGCTGCTGCTTTTTTCCCTGTTCTGCTCAATTAAAGAAAGGCAATCAATCAATCAATCAATCAATCAATCAATCGATTTGCCTCACTGTCTCCAGGCAGAGCATCTCTCTGTAGCCGTTGCAGGAGTCTCAGTATCTACCCCGACTTACTCTAGAGTAAGCCCTTGATGGGGACTGAGTTTCAGGCCAGAGGGAAGGGATTTCTGGGCCACCCCACCCAACCCTCTGGATTTGAGAGGCGAACAGGGAGCATCGAATCATAAGGCTGGAAGGGACACGTGAGGTCTTGTAGTCCGACTCCCTGCTCCATAATAGAAGAATAGAGTTGGAAGGGACCTTGGAGGTCTTCTAGTCCAACCCCCTGCTGAAGCAGGAAAGGCTATACCATTTCAGGCAAATGGTTATCTAACTTCTTCTTAAAAACTCCTTGTTTTGGAGCATTTACAACTTCTGGAGGCAAGTAGTTCCACTGGTCAATTGTCCTCACAGTCAGGAAATTCCTCCTTAATTCTAGGTTGCTTCTCTCCTTGATTAGTTTCCACCCATTGCTTCTTGTTCTGCCTCCAGGGGCTTTGGAGAATAGCTGGACTCCCTCTTCTTTGAGGCAGCCCCTGAGATATTGGAACACTGCTATAGCCAGTCAAAAGATTTATTTTTGAAAGTGATGGAGCAGCCACAACTCCAGGTGGCAAGCTGTTCCATTGGTTAACTTCTAGGCTGTATCTCTCTTAACAAACTTCCACCCATTGCCTGTCCTGCTACCATGTCTCCCCTGGTCCTTCTCTTCACCAGACTAGCCAAGCCCAGTTCCTGCAACCGTTTATCGTATGTTTTAGCCTCCAGTCCCCTCATCATCCTGGCTGCTCTTCTCTGCCCTCTTTCCAGAGTCTCTTTTTTATATTGTGCTGAACAAAACTGGATTGTTCCACGTATGGCCTCAGTACTGTGGTATCAAGCAGTTCTCGCAATCTCAGTGCTATCCCTTTATTGATGCAGGCCAGGATTGCATTGGCTGATTTGGCAGCCGCAGCTGCAGAGCTGGCTCATGGCCTCTGGAAAAGCACATGATGGAAGCCCCAAGGATGCTTTTTCAGGAAGCAACTGGACTTTCTTGTTTTTTCTTGGAAGACGTTTCGCTTCTCATCATGGATGAGAAAAAGCACCTTTGGGACAACTATGACCTGAATGACCGAGAATCTCTACAGACACATTGGGGAAGAGACCGAGAGCGAGAGGGAAGCTAGAGCCCAAAGCTTTATTGAAGAACAGAAGGACGGAATCCAGGGGGGAATTTGGGGGGAGGGTCTCCCGGGTGGGTCCAGGGCAGAAGAAGGGTCTTTGGGTGAAGTTGGAACACTCGATCCAATCCAGGTGGGTCTCCTCATTGGTGATGCTGTAAAAACAAATGTTCGGATATGAGGTTTCTGCCCAGAATTGCCTCCAATGCTTCCCCCTGCCCCATCTTACAAGCATGGAGACCCAAAGGTGAAATCAGCAGGAATGGGCTGATGGGGAGAGAAGGGGCTCCATCACAGGGGGTCCCAAGCAAAGGGGGGATAGAATCTCTCCAGGATGCTCTGGGGATTTCTGCCCTTGAAGGAGGATGGACTAGATGACCTCCAGTGTCTTTTTCCAATCCTCACCTTCTAGAAGATCACAAGGCCACTGCTGAGACCACAGACAAGGGCACGTTCACTCAGGCAGGGAGCATTTCTCAGAAATGTGAGCTTATCTTTGGCTCCCCAGATGAAGCTATGGACCTTCCTGTCACCTGAGCATGGACCAGTTGTGGTCTGCCCAGAAGATGAGCTGGATCAAGGGGGGCAAAGGAATTCTGTCCCGGCCTCTCCTTCTCCTGGAAGTCCTTGTTGCCTGGAGCCTTCTGGCTTCCTGACCAGGCTGGCAGGAGAACCATCTCTTCTCCGGCAGCAACCGTTGAACTGGGCACGACCATTCTCCCGATGATGGTTCAGGAGGTGGAGAAGTCAAGAGACTGTGGGAGGGGGATGTGCGAGGGGGATGTGGAGGACCAGTGGAGCTTCCACAGAGTGGACATAGCTATCTATCTGGATGAAGAGTCTCACCACACCACATCACACCAAAGTTGGTGTGCATGCTTCATGCTTAAAGATCACTCCTCTTTTCTTTTCCACTTCAATTATACCTTTGTCAGAAACACCGAAAGCCTAGCGGGGCGGGTCTAAGCAAACTAAAACCAATGTCAACCTGGAGGTGTTACCTTAGGCAGGATCCCTGCAGGTAAACTTGCAACCAAACCTGCAACACTTCTGATTCTTAGGGCATTTCCAGTCATTTTCACACTCCGTGTCACAAAAAGTGACTATATCTGAAGGGCCCTTGGGACACACCCCATGCTTCTCTGCAAAACAGAAGATCATGAGGTTGACTGTCAGACTTACCAGGTCAACCAGACAAGAAACACAAGCAGATGAGATAATTATTGTAAAGCCACCTTGACAGAATCTTGCAGGTCTGAATGGACAAATCTCCCACTGTCCCCTATACAGGCTGAGCTAGTAGGGAGGGTCTTGTCTGAGCCTCTTTGTTCACCCATTGTGCAGCTTCAGGCTAGGCAGTCTCTTCTCTGACTTTTCCAAAGTCTTTCACATATATACCTTACACCAAGAGATTCTTCTGGAATTGGAGTCCCAGAGCAAGGAAAATTTCATCAGCCGAAGCCTCTCCGCGTGAGCAGGATGAGTTGCGCCAGCTGGGAACTCCTCACTTCCTTCCTTGCAATGCACAGCCATTTCCTTCTGGGCTCAACTTCTCAGGGGCTTTATAACTGGGCTCCTCTCTCTTGAGCTGGGATCGGAAGGTGCACCTCCCGTTTCTACCCAGGAGGAAGACAGTTCTCTTTGTGGTAGGTGCGCCTACCTTCTCCATCAGGAAGGGATTCCAAGGAATGAGGGTAGAGCCTTCCCCTGCTGGCTCTGCACACACTCCTGCAGTCCCCTTCTCCCCAAAACAGAGGGGGAAAGATAGAGGAACCCCCTTTCCATGGGTTTCCTGGAGGTTGCCCTGAGGTTCTTAGGATCAATCAGAGGAGCTTCAGGGAGTGAGGTTGAAGTTATGAACTGAAGAGACAACACACACACATCTGGGCTAATCCAGAGTTGGGTCCTTGGTGATTCTGGGGCAGCACATGGCAGAGGGGATAAGTCATACCACACCCAAATAAGCAGAGAGAACAAGCAGAAAACAACACCCAATTCAAGAAACTACCAGGGAGAAAACACACCACATCAATATTGATGAAGGAAACTGCTAGATACAGCAAGAGCAATAGCACTTAGCAATAACAGAATAACAGCCTTGGAAGGGACTTTGTAGGTCATCTAGTCCAACCCCCAGCCCACCCAATCAGGAGGCTCTACACCATGTCTGACAGATGGCAGTCCAGCCTCTTCTTGAAAGCCTCCAATGATGAAGCTCCATCAACTTCTGAAGGCAACTTCTGTTCCATCGGTTGATTGTTCTCCCTGTCAGAAAGTTTCTCCTTATCTCCACCTTGAATCTCTCCTTGTTCGGTTTCCATCCATTGTTCCTTGTCTGGCCTTTGGCTGCCTTGGAGAATAGCTTGACCCCCTCTTCCTCTCTGGGGCAGCCCCTCAAATACTGGAGGATGCTCTCCTGTCTCCCCTGGTCCTTCTCTTCCCTAGACTAGCCAGGCCCAGTTCCTGCAACCGTTCATTGTGTGTTTTAGCCTCCAGTCCCCTCATCATCCTGGCTGCTCTTCTCTGCACTCTTTCTAGAGTCTCAACATCTTTTTTATAGTGTGGTGATCAAAACTGGATGTGGCCTTACTAAGGTGTGGCCTTACTAAGGATGTGGCCTTACTAAGGATGTTGCCTTACTAGGTGTGGCCTTACTAAGGCTTTATAGAGTGGTATCAGTACCTCCCTTGATCCTGATTGTATCCCTCTGTTAATACAATTTAGGATTGCATTAGCTTTTTTGGCTACTTCTGCACACGGCTGGCTCCTATTTAGCTGGTTGTCCACTCAGACTCCAAGATCCCCCTCACAGTTCCTGCTATTGAGCCTGGTTTCACCCAATCTGTACGTGTCCTTTGGGTTTTTCTTGCCCAAGTGTAGGACCTCACTTTTCTCTACACTGAATTTTATTTTGTTAGATATGGTCCAGTGTTGTAGTCTGTCAAGATCCATCTTGAGCCTATCTTCTTGGGTGTTAGCTATTCCTGCCAGTTGAGTATCATCCACAAATTTGGTAAGTTCCCCTTCTATTCCCTCACCTAAGTCATATATGAAGGTATTGAAGACTTATAAACTGCCACATAATGCTTTACAATAGTGGTTGCCAACCAGTGGGCCAGGCACCATGGTGGTCTGCGAGAAAATTTTGGTGCTCCACAGGGAAATGTCACCCCCAAAGCAATTAATCCAGCCTCCGCGGGAACACAAGGCTTGTGTCACTTGCATTGCAAACAACATGAGGTAGTGAGGGGAGGGGGGAAAGGGCGGAGGGGGGAAACTTGCCTGGCCTGGACACCAGGCTGCTTCTGTCCGTTTCTTCCTTGTGCTGCTTTTGGCTGCGTGCAAGGAAAGCAGCCGAAGTCTTTCTTTCCCTCCCCCAAACTCAGCCAGAAATGAGTCTTTGGGACCCTGCAAGGCCTCCTGCTCCAAGAGGCTGCACCGGTGTGACAAGTCTCACAAAGACTCATTTCTGGCGGAGTTTGGGGGAGAGAAAGAAAGACTTCTGCTGCACCTGCTGCTTTCCTTGCATTAAGCAAAAGTCAGTCTCTCTCTCTCTCTCCCCCTGAGAACAGAGCTAGAGAGGATATCCTGCGATCCCAAATAAAGTCTGATTGATCGGTAGGAAAACCAGACGGGGGATTTTCCTGCAGACTTTGGGGGGATTTTCCCAGGGTCTCTGGTCTGCAGGATTTAAAATGATGAGTTTGGTGATCCCTGAGGTCCAAAAGGTTGGCGACCCCTGCACTCTCTGGGCAGTTTACAATGTATTGCATCTTTCCCCCAATAATCTGGGCCCTCTTTTTACCAACCTTGGAAGGATAGAACTCAACTTTGAGCCCCATCAGCATTGAATTCCAGGCTGCAATATGGCATTCTAACCACTGCACCACCAGGGCTCTTTTAGACATAAATAAGCAGCAAATCCTGTACCCTCCTAGCCCAGAAGATGTTATCTAGTTGGGTCATGAAACGTTTGTGAGACAGCAGGGGTTGGATTGGAAGACCTCCAAGATCACTTCCAACTCTGTGATTCTGTGAAACCACCAAGTCTAGAAAGCACCAAGGACCCCCACGGTTCAACCCTGAGCCACAAACATTCTCCATCCGCAACTCCTCCCCTACTTACCAATACAGGTGTAGCGACATTGATCCAGAGTCTTAAAATTATTGTCATTGCCCTGGCATCCACCGTAAATAAACTGTTCACATTGGTTTGAAGCCGGGTTGTAGTAGAAGCGAGGCATTTTGGCTTTACATGGCCCAGTTTCCGCAGGAAGAGAACATAATTCTATGACAAATGGAAAGGGGAGGGGGATGCTATTGGATTGGCTAGCACAAAAGTCTTTAACTCACTTCCCCAACCTGGTGCCCTCTTAGCATGCTCAGTCTGCAAACAGTCCAGAGCCATCTAAGATATTTTAATTTGGATTCTTGCTCTGGGAGTTAGACAGGATGTCTGAATGACAGTTCCTATTGCTTAAAATCCTGACACTAAGGAGACTTTGGTAATTTCTGCGCTTGGCAGGTTTTTTTGAAGCTTTGAAGTTTCATTATCCAAACTAGGGAACATATTCATGAGCACTGATGATGGTAGCTAGTTTGGGTCATGAAACATCTGCAAGAAAGCAACCAAGCTCAGAGAGCATCAAAGACCCCTCATTTCAATCGTGAGCTACAAATATTCTCCTTTCATTATCCTGATTCTTCTGCTGCATTGAGTCAAGGTAGGTCAGCCTTCCCCTAAAACTGCATCTCTCTTTCTTGGGGAATCCTCCCATTTCTGTTCAGCTGACACCCAACCACCATCTCAAGAACCTCCCCGGGAGAAGCTCCACCAAGCCAGAGGTTCTAGATGGGGCTCTTTGGTTTTCCTTCCCTGATCACTTCAGCCCCTCCCTGTCAAGGGTTTCAAGATCATTCAGAAAACTCACTTGGACGGTCCTGGCCGGAGACAGGGGTCAGCTCTGCCCAGAGGGTGAGGAGTCCCAGCAGGAGAAGAAGACCTCCAGAAGACATGGCGAAGCTCTCTGCCCCACACTCGGGCTGCTGGCTCTTTTTATTCTCCCCACTGGGAATTTCACAACTCCAGATCCAGGAAGCAGGATGACCTCATGCAGAGACAATTTGAATTCTTTTCCGTTCACAAGATGGTTGAACACCCCTCACCAAGGAGAGGTTAAGGTCGATTCTATGTCTTTATTTATTGAAATGTTGAAGTCACTTGGACTCCAAATGCTTCTGGGCAACTTAACACATAAAGGGGAATATTTGTAGCTCAGGGTTGAAATGAGGGGTTCTTGGTGCTCTCCAAGCTTGCAGGCATTTCATGACCCAACTAGGGAACATCATCACTGCTAGAAGGGTGTAAGATTTGTGGAGGAGGAGGAGGAGGAGGAGGAAGAGGGGAAGGAGGAAGACTCTGATGTCCTTGGTGCTCTCTGAGTTTGGTGGGGGGTTTTGTAGATGTTTCATTACCCAAACTAGTAAGAGTGGGGTTTGCTCTCAGTTTATATCCTACTGGCTTTCCCTGTCAGGGTGGGGATGGTCTTCCTTGACATATACAAATATCTGACATATGCAAAAATTGTACAATCCATGTTTAAACCCAACTGAAGGCATCAACCAGAGGGAAAAGCCACTGAAATCTCCTTACCTCCTTTAGCAGAGACCAAATCAGATACCCACTATCAGACTTCACCAAGATCTGAGAAGAGGGCTGTTTTTAATGGTCTTTCCGATGCTGGCCAGGTGGAGTGAGAGTGTTAGGGGATGCTATACTAGAGGGAAGGTGCAACTACATGGAGAATGCACCTTTCGTGAGGTGTGCTAGATGCCACTGCTTTATCACTGGGAGACGGAGAGAGTCAACTCTATCGATGACCACAAGATGAGCAGAAAGTAAGGACAGAACGTGCCTTCAATAATTTGGCCCTCTGCCATGTAGGGCTCCAAAGGTGACAAGTGGCATCCAGAAGTCCATAGTAGTGAGTCTAACATGAAATATTTATGTCGGTGTGGCATGGTCTGTATAGCACTGCTTGGGCTACCACATTCTAACCAGTCGCAGATTCAGAATGGTCTCCAAGAGCAGCTCCAGGTAGAAGCTCTTTGAAGTAGTCCGTCCATGAGTTGACTAGGCTTGAGTGATTGTTACAATGCATCCTGACCTCTAGACCAGGGAAGGATGCAACAGCTTCCAAGATGAATCTCCGTGAAAACCCTCCTGGTTTGCACGGCTGCCACAAAGAGGCGGGGTCAACCTGTTTTCCAAAGCACAAGAGGGCAGGACAAGAAGCAACGGATGGAAACCAACCAGGGAGAGAAGCAACCTAGAACTCAGCAGAAACTTCCCAACAGGGAGAACAATCAACCAATGGAACAACTTGCCTCCAGAAGTTGTGGGGGCTTCATCATCAGAGGTTTTTAGAAGAGATGGGACAATCTTTTGTCTTGAATGGTATAGGGTCTCCTGATTGAGCAGGGGGTTGGACTAGAAGACCTCCAAGGCCCCTTCCTGTTATTCTGGTATTATTCTGTTATTCTGATTGTGCACCAGTCCCAAAGGGAATATGGAAGTCTTTTCAGGGTGAAATATAGAAGGGACCCACTCAGTCTTGCTAGGGTTGGGTTTGAGCTGGTTCCATCTCATTGAAACCTCCTCCACCTCCAGGCATTGGGACAAGAGTTGACCGCATTGCTTGACTGGCCAAGGGTCATGATGTATAGCTGAGTGCCCCGCAGCATACTGATGATATCTGATCCTGAACCTATAGATGACCTGACCCAGGAGCCACATGCAGGTGACAAATAGAAAGGGTGAGAGCTTCAAACCCTGAGGAATCCCAAAGATTTCTAGGTTGACCTTTTTACCCCTATCAATACTGACTGGAACCAGCCATGGAGAAAGGAGGATGACCACCTAAGCCTGTTCCTTCCACTCCCCCATCCAGATCAATTTGATGATAGGTATCATTGAAAACCATCCAGAGATCAAGAGGAACCAGGATGGCTTCGCCGTCCCCAACCCAACCCCATCACAGGTCATCTACGAATGTGATCATAAATTGACAATGGCTACTGCATATAAGGAAAATCTCTATAAAATGTTTTCTAGATGGCATTTGCCATTGGCAAGATGAGCAAAAATGTTTAGCAATATGTCCACCAAATGTTGGAAGTGAAATCAAACCCCAGGTACTTATTATCATGTGTGGTGGACTTGCATGAAAGCAAGAAAATATTGGACAAAAATACATACTTTTTTTTGGAAAAGATGATTAAGCAACATATAGATTTGAAGCATGCAGAAATAATTTTATTGGGTGTAATACCCGAGGCTTATGATAAAGGAACTGTATATTTAGTTTTGTATGTATTGACAGCTGCAAGGATCGTATTTGCACAATATTGGGAAAATGTGAACACTCCATAAGATGAGGGCATAATTCGGAAAATACTAGACTGTACAGAGATGGATAGGTTGACATTAAAAATAAAGGATAAAGAAGATACCAAATATTACTTAACAAGAAATAGGTTTTATGAGTGGTTAGAGATAAGAGGTAGAAAGCGAGGAAAGATTATTGTTATGTATGAATTAAATATATAAGAGGGTTTATAATTATAAACAGGTTGATATAATTTATAGAACTATAAATAAGGTAATATAAAGAGAAACATAGTTAAAATGACTTTGTGACACTACTATTATTATTATCAATATATATGCTAATATCTCAGTTTGTATTCTTTTTGATTTTATGTGAATGACATACTCTGACAATACACTGTACAAAATGTTTATGAGTAAAAATAAAACATATATGAAAATAAATAAATAAATAAATATGATCAGCATTGTCTCCCTACAGTGTCCCAGCCTGAAACTCCAATTGAAAGGGGTCTAAATAATCTATTTCTTCCAGGGCCCCCTGTAACCCAATCACCTTCTCAAGAACCTTCTTGAAAACGAAAGAACCCAGGACCCACTACCATCATCACCTCCTTCAAGTCTGGTGTAACTGCCGTAACTCTTAAAGTGGCCACCTGTTGGGTGCAAAAGGTCCATATGTGAAGGTTCAATTAAGCTGATCTATTCCTAAATGCATGTGACAGGAATCTTCTCAACTAACAATCCATACCTGGTTAGAATTAAATAAGAGCCAATTACACTGTAGGAGGGTTGAACGTAACTTGCTTGTGGCAACATAGGGATTTTTGTCTCATTTCTCTTTTCATTCTGCCCCCAAGATCTTCAAGTCCTTCTCCACTACCATCACTCATCAGGTGCCATGCTATATACAAGATGTTGAGACCTTAGAAAAAGTGCAGAGAAGAGCAACCAGGATGATGAGGGGACTGGAGACTAAAACATAGGATGGACAGTTGCAGGAACTGGGCTTGGCTGGTCTAGGGAGGAGAAGGACCAGGAGAGATATGATAGTGGTCTTCCAACATTTGAGGGGCTGCCACAAACAGGAGGAGGGGGTCAAATTTTTCTCCAAAGCCCGAGAAGGCCAGACAAGGAATAATGGATGGAAACTGAACAAGGAGAGATTTAACCTGGAAATAAGGAGAGATTTTCTGACAGTGAGAACAATCCACCGAATGGAACAGAAGTTGCCTTCGGAGGTTGTGGGAGCTTCATCACTTGAGACTTTCAAGAAGAGACTGGACTGCCATTTGTCAGAAATGGTCTGGGGTCTCCTGTTTGAGCAGGGGGTTGAAATAGAAGACCTCCAAGATCCCACCCAATTCTGTTATTCTGCCTGTCACCTTCTGGACGTCTCAACTTTATCCACCAAAAACCCAGAATATTCCTCACACCTGCCAAACAAGGCGCAAAATCACCCAGCAATGACTGTTGGCCAAGTGGCAGATGCAATATGGGTGGAGAAATGATTTGCATATGATATATTGCCACGTTGCCATCCCTGATATGGACTTTTACACATGTTCAGTGGGACTGTTGCCCTCACAGAATTCTGCTCACAGAAAAAGAGACAGCCCTTAGAAGAAAAGCCAACAATTGTTGGGTTGCAGCTTTACCAAGAAGAAGATCCAGATTGGAAAGACAAAGATTTTTAAAATCAATCAATCATAATAGAGCTGGAAGGGACCTGGGAGATCTTGTAGTCCAGCCCGCTACTCAAGCAGGAGATCCTACACCATCCCAGACAAGGGGCTGTCCAGTCTCTTCTTAAAAGCCTCCAGTGATGAACATCCCACAACTTCTGGTGGAAAGCTGTTCCACTGGTGAATTGTCCTCCATGTTAGGAAGTTTTTCCTTAATTCTAGGTTGTTTCTCTCCTTGGTTAGTTTCCATCCGTTGCTTCTTGTCCTGTACTCTGGGGCTTTGGAGAACAGGGCTGACCCCCTCCTCTTGATGGCAGCTCCTCAAATACGGGAATGTTGCTATCCCGTCCCCTGTACTCCTTCTTTTCTCTAGACTAGCCAAACGCAAACCCTGCAACCATTCTCCATATGTTTTATTATCCAGGCCTTTGATCCTCTCAGTTGCTCTTCTGTGCACTTTTTCCAACGTCTCAACATCGTTTTTGTGACTTGGTGACCAAAAATGGATGCAGCATTCCAGGTGTGGCTTTCGCAGGGCTTTCTAAAGCTGTAGCAAGAGTGCGAATACTAAATATCAATTCATTCATTAGTACTGTTAAAAGTGAGGAGCTGGGAGCAGTGGTGAAATGCTACCGGTTTGGCCCGGTTCATCTGAACTGGTAACAAAAATTGCTACCGGCCAAACTGGTAGTAAACAAAAGAGGAGAAAGAAGAGCAAAGGGCAGGATCGGCCCTTCCATCGGCCCCTTTGCTTTTCCCTTCTTTATCCTTTCAGAGGATTGCTGAGGCAGAAGAGCCTCAGCTGGTGCTTGGAAAGCTGTGTGAGCACGCAAAGTGCACGATCACCGAACTGGTAGGGAAACGAGTAGAATCCCACCCCTGGCTGAGAGGGGAAGAATCCTGAGAGTTGGATTGTCTGGCCAGTTTGGGGGGAAAGCTAGACAGGTCCACACCGGTGTCCATGGATCATTTCTGCGGTCAAGCAAAACTCCAGAGTGGCAGCAGAGCCTGGAAAGTCCCAGCTGAAGGATATTTGGATTCGAGAAGTAATCCATATTAAAGTTTCCCGGGTGGGTGATTGTTCAGCCTTCTTGAACTCTCCCTGCGAAAGGAAGGCCACTGTATCTCCTTGTCCAATTCTTCTAGCAATGAGGATATTTCTCTCCCAGTCCATTGATTCTGCTTCCTGTAACTTCCTGTAACAAAAAATGTTGGATTGTGTAGAGAAGGATAGACTGACATTGAATATACGAGATAAGGGAGATACAGAGTAGAGGTGGTATTCAGCCGGTTCTGACCAGTTCTGGAGAACTGGCAGAAATTTTGAGTAATTTGGAGAACTGGCAAATCCAACCTCTGGCTGGAGATTTTACAGTATCCTTCCCCTGCCATGCCCAGCAAGCCAAGCCCACAGAACCGGTAGTAAAAAAATGTGAATCCCACCACTGATACAGAGTATTACTTAATGTGGAATAGGTTTTATGAATGGTTAGAGAAAGGAGGTAGAAATTAGATGAAGAAAAAGCATTGTTAGATATAAGTTAAACATAAACAATGTTTATAACCTCATGTATACTAATACACTGCTCAAAAAAATAAAGGGAACATTTGAACAACACAATGTAACTCCAAGTCAATCACACTTCTGTGAAATCAAACTGTCCACTTAGGTAGCAACACTGATTGACAATCAATTTCACATGCTGTTGTGCAAATGGAATAGACAACAGGTGGAAAGCATGGGCAGTTAGCAAGACATCCCTAATAAAGGAGTGGTTCTGCAGGTGGTGACCACAGACCACTTCTCAGTTCCGATGCTTTCTGGCTGATGGTTTGGTCACTTTTGAATGCTGGCGGTGCTTTCACTCTAGTGGTAGCATGAGACGGAGTCTACAACCCACACAAGTGGCTCAGGTAGTGCAGCTCATCCAGGATGGCACATCAATGCGAGCTGTGGCAAGAAGGTTTGCTGTGTCTGTCAGCGTAGTGTTCAGAGCATGGAGGTGCTACCAGGAGACAGGCCAGTACATCAGGAGACGTGGAGGAGGCTGTAGGAGGGCAACAATCCAGCATCAGGACCGCTACCTCTGCTTTTGTGCAAGGAGGGACAGGAGGAGCACTGCCAGAACCCAGCAAAATGACCTCCAGCGGGCCACAAATGTGCATGTGGCTGCTCAAATGGTCAGAAACAGACTCCATGAGGGTGGTATGAGGGCCTGATGTCCACAGGTGGGGGTTCTACTTGCAGCCCAACACTGTGCAGGATGTTTGGCATTTGCCAGAGAACACCAAGATTGGCAAATTCGCCACTGGTGCCCTGTGCTCTTCCCAGATGAAAGCAGGTTCACACTGCCCCCCGAGGCTTCTCTCAGACCAGGAAGGCCCAAAAAATGGGGTGGGGGTAGTGCTGCAAATAAAGCCACGCCCACCCAATCACATGGCCATGCCCACCTAGCCACGCCCACAGAACCGGAAGTAAAAAAATTTGAATCCCACTATTGCTGCTTACCCATTTGTCCCATCGAAGGGGGCAGCTCAGCCAGGAGAGTGAGGAGACCCAGAAGGAGGAGGAGGAGGCCCTGTGCAGACGTCATGATGCCCAAACAGGAGTAATGCCAGTCTGGGCTGGACAGAAGGATCTTTAAGTCCTGCCAGGAGGAAGCGAGAAGATCCCTTGCAGGAGGAAGAGGAAGTGGAAGGATGTCGAGATCAACACAACCATTGGCTTTGCCCATGTCAAGGGGGGGGGGTATTACTGTCAACTGTCCTGGCTGAGACCCTCAGGGTTTGCAATCTGGCAGGGCAGAGCTTGGGAGCCCTGGAGCTGCTGCTCCTTCCAGGGTCCGGAAGAGGAGGGAGAGGGGGAGGGAAGAAGAAGGGAGCTATTTCTGCAATAGTGATGCCTACTGGTGTAAGGGCAGCTCCCCTATTGCCACCCATGGACCTCATGGCTTTGATGTTTTGATGTGTTCTTCCACACTTCTCATTACCCAACTAAGGAACATCATTGGTGCTGGAAGGAAGTGGGGGTTGCCCTCCGTGTAGATACTAGGGGCTTCTCTTGCCAATATTGGGGAGGGTACTCTTCGTTAGGGTTCTGGCTGGGCTGGTTGCTGTCAACTTGTTTGGCAGCTCCTTGATTGGGACACTGTTTACTTCTTGATTGCGGCTCCGATATTAATCTTGTTTTTTTTTTTTTAATTCAAAGGTTTTTATTTTTATTTTTTACACATCTCTTCACATGAGCAACGTGATTCCAGATTACAATATTTATACATAGTCATAGTTACACTTTCAACTTTCTTAATTAATATCACTTCAAATTATTATCCATTCGACTAATCTTTAGATAAATTTGCCTTTCATATTTCAATTCATTAATTTAATATCAAAATAATTTCATCCTCACATATGTTTTCAATTCTTTATCCCCTATTATTTCCATTTTCAGCTTACCACCTATTTTATGGTACCTTATATATTGTTATCATCTACAGGTGAAACTCGAAAAATTAGAATATCATGCAAAAGTTCATTTATTTCGGTAACGCAACTTAAAAGGTGAAACTAATATATGAGATAGACTCATTACATGCAAAGCAAGATAGTTCAAGCCGTGATTTGTCATAATTGAGATGATTATGGCTTACAGCTCATGAAAACCCCAAATCCGCAATCTCAGAAAAGTAGAATATTACATGCAATCCATAAACCAAGGATTGTACATAGAACAATATCAGACCTCTGAAAAGTATAAGCATGCATATGTACTCAGTACTTGGTTTGGGCCCATTTTGCAGCAATTACTGCCTCAAGGCGGCGTGGCATGGAAGCTCTCAGCCTGTGGCACTGCTGAGGTGTTATGGGAGACCAGGATGCTTCAATAGCGGCCTTCAGCTCTTCTGCATTGTTCGCTCTCATGTCTCTCATCTTTCTCTTGGCGATTCCCCATAGATGCTCTATGGGGTGCAGGTCAGGTGAGTTTGCTGGCCAATCAAGCACAGTAATCCCACAGTCATTGAACCAGGATTTGGTGCTTTTGGCAGTGTGGGCAGGTGCCAAGTCCTGCTGGAAAATGAAGTCAGCATCCCCATAAAGCTCATCTGTGGAAGGAAGCATGAAGTGCTCCAAAATCTCCTGGTAAACGGCTGCATTGACCCTGGACTTAATGAAGCACAGTGGACCAACACCAGCAGATGACATGGCTCCCCAAATCAACACAGACTGTGGAAACTTCACACTGGACTTCAAGCCTCTTGCAGTGTGTGCCTCTCCGTTCTTCCTCCAGACTCTGGGTCCTTGGTTTCCAAATGAGATGCAAAAGTTGCTCTCATCAGAAAAGAGGACTTTGGACCACTGAGCAACAGACCAGTTCTGCTTTTCTTTAGCCCAGGTAAGATGCTTCTGACGTTGTTTGTTGTTCAGGAGCGGCTCGACAAGATGAATACGACATTGGAAGCCCATGTCCAGGATCCGTCTGTGTGTGGTGGCTCTTGATGCACTGACTCCAGCCTCAGTCCACTCCTTGTGAAAGTCCCCAACACTTTTGAATGGCCTTTTCCTGACAATCCTCTCCAGGCTGCGGTCATCCCTGCTGCTTGTGCACCTTTTTCTTCCACAGTTTTCCCTTCCACATAACTTTCCACTAATATGCTTTGATACAGCACTTTGGGAACATCCAACTTCTTTTGCAATTACCTTTTGAGGCTTTCCCTCCTTATGGAGGGTGTCAATGATGGTTTTCTGCACAACTGTCAGATCAGCAGCCTTTCCCATGATTGTGATTCCTACTGAACCAGACTGAGAGACCATTTAAAGAGTCAAGAACCCTTTGCAGGTGTTATGGCTTCATTAGCTGATTAGAGTGGGACACTTTGAGCCTAGAATATTGAATCTTTTCACAATATTCTAATTTTCTGAGATTGTGGATTTGGGGTTTTCATGAGCTGTAAGCCATAATCATCACAATTATGACAAATCACGGCTTGAACTATCTTGCTTTGCATGTAATGAGTCTACCTCATATATTAGGTTCACCTTTTAAGTTGCGTTACTGAAATAAATGAACTTTTGCATGATATTCTAATTTTTTGAGTTTCACCTGTATATATATATATATATATATATATATGGCATTCAGCTTTGTTTGGGTATTTTCCCACGTGGTGCTTTTAAAGTTGTAGCAACGTTTCAGCAGAATCTCATCTGCCATCATCAGGCTTCTGTATGGTGTTTCTCTGTGAGTCAGACTTTTACAGTGGTTTCAGATTTAAATTTGGGGCAGCCTATTGCTGTGTCAGAATGGTTTTTTCTTCCTCCTGATTGGTTGAGAGTCTTGGTCTGTGTTTATTGGTCTTGGAGTTTGCTGTGTTCTGCTACTAGTATCTTCTGTCTGTTTTTTTTTTGGGGGGGGGGGCTCTTTTTGTATCTTGGCTGGCAACATTGTGTTACTTTATTGGAGGCCTTTAGTGCAGCTTGGCTTCGGGTAAATGGACGGCTATCATTCGTTAGGAAGCTGGGTTTCATCTGGGTGCCTGGTTGGGGTGTGTTTGAGCTGGAGGTATCAGGGGGGATCTGTTTGTGCCCAGGTGTTTGCCTGGCTTGTGGTGTGGAGATTTTTTTGTTTGTGAGTGCAGGCTTCCAAATGATTGACAGCTTGGTGGAATCATCTCTTCTGTTCATGCTTTCTGGTCTTTTTTCAATCTCTATGGCTTCTCTGATAATTCTGTGGCTGGGATTTTCTATGGTGGCTAGGGTTTTGGTGCCATTGAAGTTGATGTTGACCTGTGGCTTCCATGTGTTGGACGAGTGAGGAAGTGTGTTCCAGCTTTTTGACTGCATTTTTGTGTTCATCCAGGCGGGTGCTTATTCTTCTATTGGTCTGTCCAATGTATGTGGCCGGGCATGATGCACAGGGGACTTCGTATATGCCTTGGTTTTCCAGGTCAATTTTGTCTTTGGGGTTCCTGAGGATGGCTGCTATTTTTCTGTCTGTTTTGAAGGCAGTCTTGATGTGGTGTCTGTATAGAATCTTACTAATTTTGTCTGTAGTGCCTCTTATGTAGGGCAGGACAGCTGTTCCACGGCTCTGTTCATCTTCTGGGTCTCTATTATGTCTCAGTGTGTTTTTGTGGATCAAGTTGGTGATTTTGCTTTTGTGCAAGCCGTTGGCTGTCAATATTTTAGTCAGGGTGCCTAGTTCAGTCTTAATGTGTGTCTTGTCTGCCAGGCGTTTGGTTCTAGTAATTAGTGTTTTAGCCACGGAGTTTATCTGTGCTGGGTGGTGGTGGGATTGGGCGTTGAGGTAGCGGTTGGTGTGTGTTTTCTTCTGGTATATGGTGTGTCCTAGTGTATACCAGAAGAAAACACACACCAACCGCTACCTCAACGCCCAATCCCTAGTAAGATTCTATACAGACACCACATCAAGACTGCCTTCAAAACAGACAGAAAAATAGCAGCCATCCTCAGGAACCCCAAAGACAAAATTGACCTGGAAAACCAAGGCATATACGAAGTCCCCTGTGCATCATGCCCGGCCACATACATTGGACAGACCAATAGAAGAATAAGCACCCGCCTGGATGAACACAAAAATGCAGTCAAAAAGCTGGAACACACTTCCTCACTCGTCCAACACATGGAAGCCACAGGTCATAACATCAACTTCAATGGCACCAAAACCCTAGCCACCATAGAAAATCCCAGCCACAGAATCATCAGAGAAGCCATAGAGATTGAAAAAAGACCAGAAAGCATGAACAGAAGAGATGATTCCACCAGGCTGTCAATCATTTGGAAGCCTGCACTCACAAACAAAAAAATCTCCACACCACAAGCCAGGCAAACACCTGGGCACAAACAGATCCCCCCTGATACCTCCAGCTCAAACACACCCCAACCAGGCACCCAGATGAAACCCAGCTTCCTAACGAATGATAGCCGTCCATTTACCCGAAGCCAAGCTGCACTAAAGGCCTCCAATAAAGTAACACAATGTTGCCAGCCAATCAAGATACAAAAAGAGCCCCCCCCCCAAAAAAAACAGACAGAAGATACTAGTAGCAGAACACTCCACCTTCATTTTTCTCATCTATAATTATCTAATAATCTTAAGGTAATTCCCAGTAAGTTGTAAACTTCAAATTTCTAATAAAAAATACAAAGACACATTCCCATGTGGTGTCCCCCTTTTATGCTCTATCTAACCCTTATCTCTAATTTTAGCCAGCTTTCCCTTTCCTAAGTTTTCCTGGCCTTTTTTCCTCTTTTTTCCTCTAACATTACATTTATTTCCATCTGCCAGTCCCCAACTTTCCTCCCCCCTTTCCTTTGCTCTTTTTTGAAATTTCTTCTTGTACAGCTTCGTCTTCTTTTGTTTACTCTTGAGAGCTTTTTCTCTTTTATTTATGATCTCTGTCGTCAATGTCTTAGTTTTAGTTGGTTTTTTGTCTTTTGGCAATATTTCTGAATCTTCATGTCCATCTTGGCTGTTTTCCCCTCCCTTTGTCTCCTCCTCTCTAAGGTTCCTTTGTTCTGCTATAAATTGCATTACTTTTTCTGCCAGTGTGTCCAATAGTCCCCTTCTTTCTTTTATAATTTCTTTCACAGTTTGCAGTTCCAACTTAAATTCTTTGCTTGCTGCTTCCATTTTTTAATCAATTGTGGTATTCTTTATTTTATTAAAGTTAATTGTAATCTTTGCCAAGAGACTCCATTTATATCTCTTTTCCTTATTGGCTCTTCTATTTCCTTTGCACAGTCAACCCACAACAGTCCCAAGATATTGCCTTCCTCTGTTCTCTTGCTGCAATCTCCCCCCTCCTCACTTTTTTTAAGCTTTCAGAGTTCTTGCTATGTTATAGTCTTTTATTTCACGTCTTTTCTCATTCACACATTTAACAGACCAGTAATTTTCCATAAAGTCATCCAGGAAAAAAT
The DNA here is from genome assembly GCA_033807585.1 of Hydrophis major. NCBI lineage: Eukaryota > Metazoa > Chordata > Lepidosauria > Squamata > Elapidae > Hydrophis > Hydrophis major. The sequence goes on from CM066330.1 coordinate 264,651,992, forward strand.
GCCTTGTACCATTAGGTGGTGCTCTATGTCGCTTCCACTTTTCAAAGTTCTTTTTTCCCCTTTTTTCAATTATATTAATGTTAATTTTCAAGCATTTCAACCATTGACTTTCTTTTTAACTATAATCAATTCCAAGCAAGTTCAGCATTTTATCCAATGCTTAATCAATGCCAGTTTCTGCATATTAGTCCCAATTCCATCCTTAATTTCATTATAGCTCTTTTGTGGTCTAGATTTTTATTTACCTTATATTGTCCTCTTGTTTTCTCTTTGCTGCTGTTGTACTCTCAAGCGAGGAATCTTTCTTTCTGCTTTTCAGGGTTATTAAAACAAAAGGTTCAGCTTCTCTTGTCTGGATACATGCTTCTCACCACTTCACCTCTCCAATGCACACTTAGGTCTCGATAGCTTCCCGTCTTCAGGGCAGCCATTAAAACTGCCACTTCTCCCTGTCTTTCAGGGCAGTATACCAAGCCAGGGAGGTGAGATACGGCTTCCCGTGACCCAGCTGGTGGCCTCCGCCTCTTCTCCCATCCCTCTGAGGTGGGTGTGATGGTTCAGTCCCGTCGGGATCCCTCCAACAGGGTAAGCAAGTGTTAGGGATACTCCCTAGCAGAATCTGCACGGCAGTCAGGCAGGCAGGCAGGCAAAATATGTGAGATAAACGTTTTTATAGCTTACACTCAGTAAAACAGATACACTGTGCTAGTTAAATAGTTTATTCCAGTAAGAGTTTTAGCATAGTCAAAACAGTCCATATATCATTCACTAGTTCAGTCCGTCTGGGGATTATTCATCTGCAAAGTCCAGTGTCGAAAAAGAGGTCAGTAAACTTACAAATATCAGTCCAGTAATAAATCTTCTCACAGTAGAGATATAAATATGTCAAACCTCCTTTCTTCCTTCAGCAGCAGCAGTAGCAGGGAACCATCAATCCATCATTGTCAGCAAGCAATTCAGTAAGCCAGCAATACAGTAAGCTCTCTTGCTCCCTCTTATGGCAGTTTTACAGCCGCACCCAAAATTACATGCTTTGCTGTTTAAAGTGACACACACTTACTTACAATCATAGTTTATATATATTATTTTACCCAAACTAAGTTAGGTAACCTTGTTATTCCTAACAGCACGGATTGAAGCCGTGCACAATCGTGGTCTCTGTCTGTCCTTGACAGAAGTGCCACTGGAAGTCCCATTAATCTTGTTGATCTCCACTCATCTGGGTGTTAATTGTTGGGGGGGGCGTTGTTTCAACTTGGCTTCATCTAGGATGGTCACCGTTTCTCTGTTGAACCTCATGGGAAGCCTGTCCATATGTTGGGCAATTAAAGAGTTTTCATCATCTCTTCTGACCTCTGATTGGTGTACATGGATGCGTTCTGCCTGTTTCTCCAGTGCAGAGGCTGATGCTGTCTTTAAACTGTATGTTGTAGATGATTCCCGTTTTTCTTATCAGGCTGCTGCGTGTTCTCACCCAGGCTTCCCAAAATCATGAAGCTGACTTCTTCTCCTGATAAAACCCCTTTTATTTAGGTTAAAGTGAATTCCTGTCCAGCAAAGTCTGGGCAAACAGCCTTTCAAGAGATTTCACAACCACAGACCATTATCAGGCTTGGAGAGTTGCCAGGCCGATATCTTCCAAATGCCATGCTGTAGCAGCAATGACTTGGCAAGAAGTCAGGAAGAGATCTTCACCCAAATGAATTGAATGAATTGTCTCCTGCAAAGCCCCACTCCTCTTTCGCTCCTCTTTTATTCCCCCTGGGAGGAGCCATTCACCGCCCACCTGTGGCTTGACTCCCGAGTCGACCCTTCTACCTTAGCTGTTCCCTTCATCTGGCAGCTCTGTGCAGGCGCACACTGGGAACAGGCTCCAGCTGTTCTTCTTCCCCACTGATTTCCGACTCTGAAGGCAGCTGATAATTATTGGACGGCCCTGGCCCCATCTCTGCCTCCGAGGCAGAGCCCTCCTCAGAGCCTTCCCCAGACTCCAGGACTGGCCCAGGCTCCTCCTCAACCTCCTCACTGTCTGAGTCTGCCGCCAGCTCTGCTGCCTACTGGTGAGCCACAACACTGGGTCTTTTGGTTTGCATAGGATGGCATTATTTGGCTGGTCTGCTCCTGTGATGCCATGTGGTTGTATGAGTGTGTTGGTGGTTTCTCAGATGTCTTTGATGCTTGGCAGTGTTATCCCTTTCACAGTTTGTTTTCAATGTGCTCCATGGGGTTGAGTGGCTGGATCAGGGGTGTCAAACTCATGTCGTCACATCATGAGATCATCTAACTCCTGTCATCATGGTTAGATAACGAAGATCTGGCGTAGATGATCTGGTTCCTGTTTCTGATGTTCAGAATTGGTACAAAGTGGCTTGGGCTTGGATAAGAAAACCACTAAGCTCACAAACACACTTCAGCAACCTTAATTGAGAGCCAGCTCCACTCCCTTCTAGCACGGATGGTGTTACCTAGTTGTGAAATGAAACATCTGTAAGAAAACCACTAAGCTCAGAGACCACCAAGAACCCCACAATTCAACCCCCAACCGCACATATTCTCTTCTATTGATTCTGTTGTTGCTGCTGCTGCTTTTTTCCCTGTTCTGCTCAATTAAAGAAAGGCAATCAATCAATCAATCAATCAATCAATCAATCGATTTGCCTCACTGTCTCCAGGCAGAGCATCTCTCTGTAGCCGTTGCAGGAGTCTCAGTATCTACCCCGACTTACTCTAGAGTAAGCCCTTGATGGGGACTGAGTTTCAGGCCAGAGGGAAGGGATTTCTGGGCCACCCCACCCAACCCTCTGGATTTGAGAGGCGAACAGGGAGCATCGAATCATAAGGCTGGAAGGGACACGTGAGGTCTTGTAGTCCGACTCCCTGCTCCATAATAGAAGAATAGAGTTGGAAGGGACCTTGGAGGTCTTCTAGTCCAACCCCCTGCTGAAGCAGGAAAGGCTATACCATTTCAGGCAAATGGTTATCTAACTTCTTCTTAAAAACTCCTTGTTTTGGAGCATTTACAACTTCTGGAGGCAAGTAGTTCCACTGGTCAATTGTCCTCACAGTCAGGAAATTCCTCCTTAATTCTAGGTTGCTTCTCTCCTTGATTAGTTTCCACCCATTGCTTCTTGTTCTGCCTCCAGGGGCTTTGGAGAATAGCTGGACTCCCTCTTCTTTGAGGCAGCCCCTGAGATATTGGAACACTGCTATAGCCAGTCAAAAGATTTATTTTTGAAAGTGATGGAGCAGCCACAACTCCAGGTGGCAAGCTGTTCCATTGGTTAACTTCTAGGCTGTATCTCTCTTAACAAACTTCCACCCATTGCCTGTCCTGCTACCATGTCTCCCCTGGTCCTTCTCTTCACCAGACTAGCCAAGCCCAGTTCCTGCAACCGTTTATCGTATGTTTTAGCCTCCAGTCCCCTCATCATCCTGGCTGCTCTTCTCTGCCCTCTTTCCAGAGTCTCTTTTTTATATTGTGCTGAACAAAACTGGATTGTTCCACGTATGGCCTCAGTACTGTGGTATCAAGCAGTTCTCGCAATCTCAGTGCTATCCCTTTATTGATGCAGGCCAGGATTGCATTGGCTGATTTGGCAGCCGCAGCTGCAGAGCTGGCTCATGGCCTCTGGAAAAGCACATGATGGAAGCCCCAAGGATGCTTTTTCAGGAAGCAACTGGACTTTCTTGTTTTTTCTTGGAAGACGTTTCGCTTCTCATCATGGATGAGAAAAAGCACCTTTGGGACAACTATGACCTGAATGACCGAGAATCTCTACAGACACATTGGGGAAGAGACCGAGAGCGAGAGGGAAGCTAGAGCCCAAAGCTTTATTGAAGAACAGAAGGACGGAATCCAGGGGGGAATTTGGGGGGAGGGTCTCCCGGGTGGGTCCAGGGCAGAAGAAGGGTCTTTGGGTGAAGTTGGAACACTCGATCCAATCCAGGTGGGTCTCCTCATTGGTGATGCTGTAAAAACAAATGTTCGGATATGAGGTTTCTGCCCAGAATTGCCTCCAATGCTTCCCCCTGCCCCATCTTACAAGCATGGAGACCCAAAGGTGAAATCAGCAGGAATGGGCTGATGGGGAGAGAAGGGGCTCCATCACAGGGGGTCCCAAGCAAAGGGGGGATAGAATCTCTCCAGGATGCTCTGGGGATTTCTGCCCTTGAAGGAGGATGGACTAGATGACCTCCAGTGTCTTTTTCCAATCCTCACCTTCTAGAAGATCACAAGGCCACTGCTGAGACCACAGACAAGGGCACGTTCACTCAGGCAGGGAGCATTTCTCAGAAATGTGAGCTTATCTTTGGCTCCCCAGATGAAGCTATGGACCTTCCTGTCACCTGAGCATGGACCAGTTGTGGTCTGCCCAGAAGATGAGCTGGATCAAGGGGGGCAAAGGAATTCTGTCCCGGCCTCTCCTTCTCCTGGAAGTCCTTGTTGCCTGGAGCCTTCTGGCTTCCTGACCAGGCTGGCAAGAGAACCATCTCTTCTCCGGCAGCAACCGTTGAACTGGGCATGACCATTCTCCCGATGATGGTTCAGGAGGTGGAGAAGTCAAGAGACTGTGGGAGGGGGATGTGGGAGGGGGATGTGGAGGACCAGTGGAGCTTCCACAGAGTGGACATAGCTATCTATCTGGATGAAGAGTCTCACCACACCACATCACACCAAAGTTGGTGTGCATGCTTCATGCTTAAAGATCACTCCTCTTTTCTTTTCCACTTCAATTATACCTTTGTCAGAAACACCGAAAGCCTAGCGGGGCGGGTCTAAGCAAACTAAAACCAATGTCAACCTGGAGGTGTTACCTTAGGCAGGATCCCTGCAGGTAAACTTGCAACCAAACCTGCAACACTTCTGATTCTTAGGGCATTTCCAGTCATTTTCACACTCCGTGTCACAAAAAGTGACTATATCTGAAGGGCCCTTGGGACACACCCCATGCTTCTCTGCAAAACAGAAGATCATGAGGTTGAGTGTCAGACTTACCAGGTCAACCAGACAAGAAACACAAGCAGATGAGATAATTATTGTAAAGCCACCTTGACAGAATCTTGCAGGTCTGAATGGACAAATCTCCCACTGTCCCCTATACAGGCTGAGCTAGTAGGGAGGGTCTTGTCTGAGCCTCTTTGTTCACCCATTGTGCAGCTTCAGGCTAGGCAGTCTCTTCTCTGACTTTTCCAAAGTCTTTCACATATATACCTTACACCAAGAGATTCTTCTGGAATTGGAGTCCCAGAGCAAGGAAAATTTCATCAGCCGAAGCCTCTCCGCGTGAGCAGGATGAGTTGCGCCAGCTGGGAACTCCTCACTTCCTTCCTTGCAATGCACAGCCATTTCCTTCTGGGCTCAACTTCTCAGGGGCTTTATAACTGGGCTCCTCTCTCTTGAGCTGGGAACGGAAGGTGCACCTCCCGTTTCTACCCAGGAGGAAGACAGTTCTCTTTGTGGTAGGTGCGCCTACCTTCTCCATCAGGAAGGGATTCCAAGGAATGAGGGTAGAGCCTTCCCCTGCTGGCTCTGCACACACTCCTGCAGTCCCCTTCTCCCCAAAACAGAGGGGGAAAGATAGAGGAACCCCCTTTCCATGGGTTTCCTGGAGGTTGCCCTGAGGTTCTTAGGATCAATTCAGAGGAGCTTCAGGGAGTGAGGTTGAAGTTATGAACTGAAGAGACAACACACACACATCTGGGCTAATCCAGAGTTGGGTCCTTGGTGATTCTGGGGCAGCACATGGCAGAGGGGATAAGTCATACCACACCCAAATAAGCAGAGAGAACAAGCAGAAAACAACACCCAATTCAAGAAACTACCAGGGAGAAAACACACCACATCAATATTGATGAAGGAAACTGCTAGATACAGCAAGAGCAATAGCACTTAGCAATAACAGAATAACAGCCTTGGAAGGGACTTTGTAGGTCATCTAGTCCAACCCCCAGCCCACCCAATCAGGAGACTCTACACCATGTCTGACAGATGGCAGTCCAGCCTCTTCTTGAAAGCCTCCAATGATGAAGCTCCATCAACTTCTGAAGGCAACTTCTGTTCCATCGGTTGATTGTTCTCCCTGTCAGAAAGTTTCTCCTTATCTCCACCTTGAATCTCTCCTTGTTCAGTTTCCATCCATTGTTCCTTGTCTGGCCTTTGGCTGCCTTGGAGAATAGCTTGACCCCCTCTTCCTCTCTGGGGCAGCCCCTCAAATACTGGAGGATGCTCTCCTGTCTCCACTGGTCCTTCTCTTCCCTAGACTAGCCAGGCCCAGTTCCTGCAACCGTTCATTGTGTGTTTTAGCCTCCAGTCCCCTAATCATCCTGGCTGCTCTTCTCTGCACTCTTTCTAGAGTCTCAACATCTTTTTTATAGTGTGGTGATCAAAACTGGATGTGGCCTTACTAAGAATGTGGCCTTACTAGGTGTGGCCTTACTAAGGCTTTATAGAGTGGTATCAGTACCTCCCTTGATCCTGATTGTATCCCTCTGTTAATACAATTTAGGATTGCATCAACTTTTTTGGCTACTTCTGCACACGGCTGGCTCCTATTTAGCTGGTTGTCCACTAAGACTCCAGGATCCCCCTCACAGTTCCTCCTATTGAGCCTGGTTTCACCCAATCTGTCCGTGTCCTTTGGGTTTTTTTTGCCCAAGTGTAGGACTTCACCCCTGCACTCTCTGGGCAGTTTACAATGTATTGCATCTTTCCCCCAATAATCTGGGCCCTCATTTTACCAACCTTAGAAGGATAGAACTCAACTTTGAGCCCCATCAGCATTGAATTCCAGGCTGCAATATGGCATTCTAACCACTGCACCACCAGGGCTCTTTTAGACATAAATAAGCAGCAAATCCTGTACCCTCCTAGCCCAGAAGATGTTATCTAGTTGGGTCATGAAACGTTTGTGAGACAGCAGGGGTTGGATTGGAAGACCTCCAAGATCACTTCCAACTCTGTGATTCTGTGAAACCACCAAGTCTAGAAAGCACCAAGGACCCCCACGGTTCAACCCTGAGCCACAAACATTCTCCATCCGCAACTCCTCCCCTACTTACCAATACAGGTGTAGCGACATTGATCCAGAGTCTTAAAATTATTGTCATTGCCCTGGCATCCACCGTAAATAAACTGTTCACATTGGTTTGAAGCCGGGTTGTAGTAGAAGCGAGGCATTTTGGCTTTACATGGCCCAGTTTCCGCAGGAAGAGAACATAATTCTATGACAAATGGAAAGGGGAGGGGGATGCTATTGGATTGGCTAGCACAAAAGTCTTTAACTCACTTCCCCAACCTGGTGCCCTCTTAGCATGCTCAGTCTGCAAACAGTCCAGAGCCATCTAAGATATTTTAATTTGGATTCTTGCTCTGGGAGTTAGACAGGATGTCTGAATGACAGTTCCTATTGCTTAAAATCCTGACACTAAGGAGACTTTGGTAATTTCTGCGCTTGGCAGGTTTTTTTTGAAGCTTTGAAGTTTCATTATCCAAACTAGGGAACATATTCATGAGCACTGATGATGGCAGCTAGTTTGGGTCATGAAACATCTGCAAGAAAGCAACCAAGCTCAGAAAGCATCAAAGACCTCTCATTTCAATCGTGAGCTACAAATATTCTCCTTTCATTATCCTGATTCTTCTGCTGCATTGAGTCAAGGTAGGTCAGCCTTCCCCTAAAACTGCATCTCTCTTTCTTGGGGAATCCTCCCATTTCTGTTCAGCTGACACCCAACCACCATCTCAAGAACCTCCCCAGAAGAAGCCCCACCAAGCCAGAGGTTCTAGACTGGGGTCTTTGGTTTTCCTTCCCTGATCACTTCAGCCCCTCCCTGTCAAGGGTTTCAAGATCATTCAGAAAACTCACTTGGACGGTCCTGGCCGGAGACAGGGGTCAGCTCTGCCCAGAGGGTGAGGAGTCCCAGCAGGAGAAGAAGACCTCCAGAAGACATGGTGAAGCTCTCTGCCCCACACTCGGGCTGCTGGCTCTTTTTATTCTCCCCACTGGGAATTTCACAACTCCAGATCCAGGAAGCAGGATGACTTCATGCAGAGACAATTTGAATTCTTTTCCGTTCACAAGATGGTTGAACACCCCTCACCAAGGAGAGGTTAAGGTCGATTCTATGTCTTTATTTATTGAAATGTTGAAGTCACTTGGACTCCAAATGCTTCTGGGCAACTTAACACATAAAGGGGAATATTTGTAGCTCAGGGTTGAAATGAGGGGTTCTTGGTGCTCTCCAAGCTTGCAGGCATTTCATGACCCAACTAGGGAACATCATCACTGCTAGAAGGGTGTAAGATTTGTGGAGGAGGAGGAGGAAGAGGGGAAGGAGGAAGACTCTGATGTCCTTGGTGCTCTCTGAGTTTGGTGGGGGTTTTGTAGATGTTTCATTACCCAAACTAGTAAGAGTGGGGTTTGCTCTCAGTTTATATCCTACTGGCTTTCCCTGTCAGGGTGGGGATGGTCTTCCTTGACATATACAAATATCTGACATATGCAAAAATTGTACAATCCATGTTTAAACCCAACTGAAGGCATCAACCAGAGGGAAAAGCCACCGAAATCTCCTTACCTCCTTTAGCAGAGACCAAATCAGATACCCACTACCAGACTTCACCAAGATCTGAGAAGAGGGCTGTTTTTAATGGTCTTTCCGATGCTGGCCAGGTGGAGTGAGAGTGTTAGGGGATGCTATACTAGAGGGAAGGTGCAACTACATGGAGAATGCACCTTTCGTGAGGTGTGCTAGATGCCACTGCTTTATCACTGGGAGACGGAGAGAGTCAACTCTATCGATGACCACAAGATGAGCAGAAAGTAAGGACAGAACGTGCCTTCAATAATTTGGCCCTCTGCCATGTAGGGCTCCAAAGGTGACAAGTGGCATCCAGAAGTCCATAGTAGTGAGTCTAACATGAAATATTTATGTCGGTGTGGCATGGTCTGTATAGCACTGCTTGGGCTACCACATTCTAACCAGTCGCAGATTCAGAATGGTCTCCAAGAGCAGCTCCAGGTAGAAGCTCTTTGAAGTAGTCCGTCCATGAGTTGACTAGGCTTGAGTGATTGTTACAATGCATCCTGACCTCTAGACCAGGGAAGGATGCAACAGTTTCCAAGATGAATCTCCGTGAAAACCCTCCTGGTTTGCGCGGCTGCCACAAAGAGGCGGGGTCAACCTGTTTTCCAAAGCACAAGAGGGCAGGACAAGAAGCAACGGATGGAAACCAACCAGGGAGAGAAGCAACCGAGAACTCAGCAGAAACTTCCCAACAGGGAGAACAATCAACCAATGGAACAACTTGCCTCCAGAAGTTGTGGGGGCTTCATCATCAGAGGTTTTTAGAAGAGATGGGACAATCTTTTGTCTTGAATGGTATAGGGTCTCCTGATTGAGCAGGGGGTTGGACTAGAAGACCTCCAAGGCCCCTTCCTGTTATTCTGTTATTATTCTGTTATTCTGATTGTGCACCAGTCCCAAAGGGAATATGGAAGTCTTTTCAGGGTGAAATATAGAAGGGACCCACTCAGTCTTGCTAGGGTTGGGTTTGAGCTGGTTCCATCTCATTGAAACCTCCTCCACCTCCAGGCATTGGGACAAGAGTTGACCGCATTGCTTGACTGGCCAAGGGTCATGATGTATAGCTGAGTGCCCCGCAGCATACTGATGATATCTGATCCTGAACCTATAGATGACCTGACCCAGGAGCCACATGCAGGTGACAAATAGAAAGGGTGAGAGCTTCAAACCCTGAGGAATCCCAAAGATTTCTAGGTTGACCTTTTTACCCCTATCAATACTGACTGGAACCAGCCATGGAGAAAGGAGGATGACCACCTAAGCCTGTTCCTTCCACTCCCCCATCCAGATCAATTTGATGATAGGTATCATTGAAAACCATCCAGAGATCAAGAAGAACCAGGATGGCTTCGCCGTCCCCAACCCAACCCCATCACAGGTCATCTACGAATGTGATCATAAATTGACAATGGCTACTGCATATAAGGAAAATCTCTATAAAATGTTTTCTAGATGGCATTTGCCATTGGCAAGATTAGCAAAAATGTTTAGCAATATGTCCACCAAATGTTGGAAGTGAAATCAAACCCCAGGTACTTATTATCATGTGTGGTGGACTTGCATGAAAGCAAGAAAATATTGGACAAAAATACATACTTTTTTTTGGAAAAGATGATTAAGCAACATATAGATTTGAAGCATGCAGAAATATTTTTATTGGGTATAATACCCGAGGCTTATGATAAAGGAACTGTATATTTAGTTTTGTATGTATTGACAGCTGCAAGGATCGTATTTGCACAATATTGGGAAAATGTGAACACTCCATAAGATGAGGACATAATTCGGAAAATACTAGGCTGTACAGAGATGGATAGGTTGACATTAAAAATAAAGGATAAAGAAGATACCAAATATTACTTAACAAGAAATAGGTTTTATGAGTGGTTAGAGATAAGAGGTAGAAAGCGAGGAAAGATTATTGTTAGGTATGAATTAAATATATAAGAGGGTTTATAATTATAAACAGGTTGATATAATTTATAGAACTATAAATAAGGTAATATAAAGAGAAACATAGTTAAAATGACTTTGTGACACTACTATTATTATTATCAATATATATGCTAATATCTCAGTTTGTATTCTTTTTGATTTTATGTGAATGACATACTCTGACAATACACTGTACAAAATGTTTATGAGTAAAAATAAAACATATATGAAAATAAATAAATAAATAAATATGATCAGCATTGTCTCCCTACAGTGTCCCAGCCTGAAACTCCAATTGAAAGGGGTCTAAATAATCTATTTCTTCCAGGGCCCCCTGTAACCCAATCACCTTCTCAAGAACCTTCTTGAAAACGAAAGAACCCAGGACCCACTACCATCATCACCTCCTTCAAGTCTGGTGTAACTGCCGTAACTCTTAAAGTGGCCACCTGTTGGGTGCAAAAGGTCCATATGTGAAGGTTCAATTAAGCTGATCTATTCCTAAATGCATGTGACAGGAATCTTCTCAACTAACAATCCATACCTGGTTAGAATTAAATAAGAGCCAATTACACTGTAGGAGGGTTGAACGTAACTTGCTTGTGGCAACATAGGGATTTTTGTCTCATTTCTCTTTTCATTCTGCCCCCAAGATCTTCAAGTCCTTCTCCACTACCATCACTCATCAGGTGCCATGCTATATACAAGATGTTGAGACCTTAGAAAAAGTGCAGAGAAGAGCAACCAGGATGATGAGGGGACTGGAGACTAAAACATAGGATGGACAGTTGCAGGAACTGGGCTTGGCTCGTCTAGGGAGGAGAAGGACCAGGAGAGATATGATAGTGGTCTTCCAACATTTGAGGGGCTGCCACAAACAGGAGGAGGGGGTCAAATTTTTCTCCAAAGCCCGAGAAGGCCAGACAAGGAATAATGGATGGAAACTGAACAAGGAGAGATTTAACCTGGAAATAAGGAGAGATTTTCTGACAATCCACCGAATGGAACAGAAGTTGCCTTCGGAGGTTGTGGGAGCTTCATCACTTGAGACTTTCAAGAAGAGACTGGACTGCCATTTGTCAGAAATGGTCTGGGGTCTCCTGTTTGAGCAGGGGGTTGAAATAGAAGACCTCCAAGATCCCACCCAATTCTGTTATTCTGCCTGTCACCTTCTGGACGTCTCAACTTTATCCACCAAAAACCCAGAATATTCCTCACACCTGCCAAACAAGGCGCAAAATCACCCAGCAATGACTGTTGGCCAAGTGGCAGATGCAATATGGGTGGAGAAATGATTTGCATATGATATATTGCCACGTTGCCATCCCTGATATGGGCTTTTACACATGTTCAGTGGGACTGTTGCCCTCACAGAATTCTGCTCACAGAAAAAAAGACAGCCCTTAGAAGAAAAGCCAACAATTGTTGGGTTGCAGCTTTACTAAGAAGAAGATCCAGATTGGGAAGACAAAGATTTTTATAATCAATCAATCATAATAGAGCTGGAAGGGACCTGGGAGATCTTGTAGTCCAGCCCCCTACTCAAGCAGGAGATCCTACACCATCCCAGACAAGGGGCTGTCCAGTCTCTTCTTAAAAGCCTCCAGTGATGAACATCCCACAACTTCTGGTGGAAAGCTGTTCCACTGGTGAACTGTCCTCCCTGTTAGGAAGTTTCTCCTTAATTCTAGGTTGTTTCTCTCCTTGGTTAGTTTCCATCCGTTGCTTCTTGTCCTGTACTCTGGGGCTTTGGAGAACAGGGCTGACCCCCTCCTCTTGATGGCAGCTCCTCAAATACGGGAATGTTGCTGTCATGTAACCCCATACTCCTTCTTTTCTCTAGACTAGCCAAACACAAACCCTGCAACCATTCTTCATATGTTTTATTATCCAGGCCTTTGATCCTCTCAGTTGCTCTTCTTTGCACTTTTTCCAACGTCTCAACATCGTTTTTGTGACTTGGTGACCAAAAATGGATGCAGCATTCCAGGTGTGGCTTTCGTAGGGCTTTCTAAAGCTGTAGCAAGAGTGCGAATACTAAATATCAATTCATTCATTAGTACTGTTAAAAGTGAGGAGCTGGGAGCAGTGGTGAAATGCTACTGGTTTGGCCCGGTTCATCTGAACTGGTAACAAAAATTGCTACCGGCCAAACTGGTAGTAAACAAAAGAGGAGAAAGAAGAGCAAAGGGCAGGATCGGCCCTTCCATCGGCCCCTTTGCTTTTCCCTTCTTTATCCTTTCAGAGGATTGCTGAGGCAGAAGAGCCTCAGCTGGTGCTTGGAAAGCTGTGTGAGCACGCAAAGTGCATGATCACCGAACTGGTAGGGAAACGAGTAGAATCCCACCCCTGGCTGGGAGGGGAAGAATCCTGAGAGTTGGATTGTCTGGCCAGTTTGGGGGGAAAGCTAGACAGGTCCACACCGGTGTCCATGGATCATTTCTGCGGTCAAGCAAAACTCCAGAGTGGCAGCAGAGCCAGGAAAGTCCCAGCTGAAGGATATTTGGATTCGAGAAGTAATCCATATTAAAGTTTCCCGGGTGGGTGATTGTTCAGCCTTCTTGAACTCTCCCTGCGAAAGGAAGGCCACTGTATCTCCTTGTCCAATTCTTCTAGCAATGAGGATATTTCTCTCCCAGTCCATTGATTCTGCTTCCTGTAACTCGCACCAAATCTGTTCTCTGGAATGAGAGAGAACAGGTCTTCATAGATTCTTCGTGTTTGAGGAAGGAAGAAAGACAACTTTGGGGAATTTTAGCTGAAATCAATCATAATCTTTAAAGCCATCTGAACTCAGAAAGGAAACTTACAAAAGAAAAGAAAATTACCCCTGTGTGGAAAGTGTCAGTCAAGCTGAAAAAAACAACAGAGCAGGGTCAGGTAAGAATGGAAGTTGTAAACTTCTGTAGGAGAATTTGCAACAAGGTGGTTAGAAGCTTGAGTTCTAAGTGAAATGAAACATAATAACAGGGTTGGAAGGAATCCTCTAAAAAAGCCAATGCAGTCCTAGGCTGCATCAACAAATCATGGTTAATACGACATAATAAGCACTGCAAAGAATGTTCTTTCTGTGCCAACTCAGAAAGCTCAAACTGCCCAAGGAGCTGCTGTTCCAGTTCTATGGAGGAATGATGGAGTCGGTCATCTGCCCTTTATAACTGTCTGGTTGGGTTCTGCAACCCGACAGGACAGACACAGACTCCAGAGAGGAATTAGGACTGCAAAAAAACAAAACAAAAAACAAACTCAATTACTACCAACCTGCCTTCCACAGGGGACTTATATCCTGCAGGAGTCCAAAAATATAGGGCTGTGAAAATATCTACAGACCCTCACATCTTGGACATAAATTGTTTCAACTTCCACCCTCAAAATGATGCTATAGAGCACTGCACACCAGAACAACTTATTCAACACCACAGACAATAATACTGCTACCCTTCAAAAAGACCTTGTCAGAATGGTCAAACAAATGGCAACTTCAAATCTCAACAAATAAATGCTCTGTCTTACATATTGGCAAAAAAATAATAATCAGAAAATAAAATACAGGCTGAATAGTCAAGACCTTGTTGATGATCCAAACTCTGTCAAGGATCTTGGAGTACTCATCTCAAATGACCTAAGTGCTAGAACCTGTTAGGAATATAAGTCACCTAACAGGCATTTGGGTTAGAAATATATAAACCAGGATAAACATTTTAAAACTATCTTTAAGAAAATGCAAAACTGTAGTTGGGTGTGGTTTCTCAAATGGCCATAAGATGGAGCCAGAAACCTGGGTTGTTTAGTCTTAGTCTCAGAAGAGAGTGTGAGTCAGTCTCTGTTTCCTTCTCTTGGAAAGTATTGCTGTTCCTCCATTTCTTCTAATTGACTGATATTCCTGGATTTAATGTAAGTCTGATACTGAACTGTTTTTGACACTGGACTTTGTAACTGGATTATCCCTGGATTGAAAACTGACTGATTTAACCTGTGAATGACTTTGGACTGCCTATTTTGAACTTTGCTTAAACCTTTATTGAAAGTAAAACCCTACATTTACTGTACAGTGTATCTGTATGCTGTGTGTGTATTATTCAAACACTTCTCTCTACACATCTCCCTGTATGCGCTCATTCTCCTAATGGGGAATTACCTCAACAGAGCCCACTGTAACTACATAGCCAAAAAGGCATTAAGAGTTGTTAACCTAATCCTACATAGCTTTTTCTCTGGTAATATCACACTACTAACTAGAGCATACAAAACATTTGCTAGACCAATACTCGAATACAGCTCATCAGTCTGGAACCCGCATTATGTATCTGATATTAGCACAGTTGAGAAAGTCCAGAAATATTTCACAAGAAGAGTTCTCCACTCCTCTACTTGTTGTAGAATATCTTATGCCACCAGACTTGAAATTCTAGACCTAGAAAACCTAGAACTACGCCGCCTTCGGTCCTATCTAAATATAGTATATAAAAATATACATTGCAATAACTTACCTGTCAATGAATACTTCAGCTTCAACCATAACAATACAAGAGCAAACAATAGATACACTCAAGGTAAATAGCACCAAACTTGATTGCAGGAAATACGACTTCAGCAACAGAGTGGTCAATGTCTGGAATCCTCTACCTGACTCTGTGGTTTCTTCCCCAAACCCCAAAAACTTTAACCTTAGACTGTCTACTATTGACCTCACCCCTTTCCTAAGAGGTCTGTAGGGGCGTGCATAAGTGCACTAACGTGCCTACCATCTCTGTCCTATTGTTTCTTTTATTTTTTTATTTTTCTTACATGTATTCATGTATTTACTTATACCTATTATCTTGTAAACAATTGGCATAAATAAATAAATACATACATAAATACATAAATTAGACACAAAGACAGGTTTTTCCCAAATGCCATCACTCTGCTAAACATATAATTCCCTCCACACTGTCCAACTATTTACAAAGTCTGCACTACTATTACTATTAATCTTCTCATCACTCCTTATTGCCCATCTCCTCCCACTTGTGACTTTACGACTGTAACTTTGTCACTTGTATCTTTATGATTTATATTGACTGTTTCCTCATATGATCTGATTGCTTATTGTACCCTATGACTATTATTAAGTGTTGTGCCTGATGATTCTTGACTCTTGACTAATGTCTCTTTTCTTTTATGTACACTGAGAGCATTTGCACCAAGACAAATTCCTTGTGTGTCCAATCACACTTGGCTAATAAAGAATTCAATTCTATTCTATAAGGCCTTGGTGAGGCCACACTTGGAATCCTGCATCCAGTTTTGCTTGCCACAAAAGAAAAAAGATGTTGAGGCTTTTGAAAGAGTGCAGAGGAGAGCAATAAAGGGGTCTGGAAGATAAAACTCATGAAGAATGGTTGCAGGAATTAGGTTATGCCTAGTCTAGTGAAAAGGTGACCTGATAGAGGTCTTGCAATATTTGAGGTGCTGCCCCAATGAAGAGGAGGGGGGCAACCTATTCCCCAAAGCACCCAAAGGCAAGAAAAGAAGAAACAGGTGGAAACTAACCAAGGAGAGAAGCAACCTAGACTTAAGGAGGAATTTCCTAACAGTGAAAAAATTAATCAGTGGAACTGGTTGCCTCCAGAAGTTGTGGTGTGCCCTAACCCTGGAAGTTTTTAAGAAGAGATTGAACTGCCGTGTGTCAGAAATGTGTAGGATCTCCTGCTTGGGCGGGGGGTGGGGTGGGGGTGGGGTGGACTAGATGACCTACAAAGTCCCTTCCAACTCTGTTAATCTGTTTAAAAAAAGTCTCTTTGCCACAGCAGCAAAGAAGCTGCAGGAATCGACCACAGGCTTGGAGGAGGCGATTTGAGTCAAGAGGAACACTCAGAGCAAGCAGCAAAGGCCTCAAGTCGGGAGGGTCCCTTTGCCTTGGCCAAGCAGGGAGGGGCCCACTGTGGGGGAGGGCATTTCCTGACAATCTGAGCAACAAACACATGGGCAGGTGGTGCCACCTGCTGGCAGAGTGAAGGCACTACTCGGGTTTCCCTTTGGGATCCAAAATAAGTCAAGGTAAGATTTAGACCATCAGGATTTTGTTATCTTCGGGAATTGGAAGAGCTCTTCTCTCCACAACAGCCCTGCGGGGGAGGCTGGACTGAGAAAGAAGGCTTGACTGAGGTCAGTCCAGATGGCTGGCCAGGTTCCATCCCAACAGTTCGTCTCACAATTACACCTGGCTTTGTTCACACAATACCTTTGACCTGCTTTCAGTCTCCTTCCTTCCATTCCATTCCTTCCCTTCTTTCCTCCCTCCCTCCCCTCCCCTCCCCTTCCTTTCCGTTCCCTTCTCCTTACTTCCTTACTCCCTCCCTTCCCTTCCTTCCTCCCCCTCCCTCCCCTCCCTTCCTTTCCCTTCCCTTCTCCTTACTTCCTTACTCCCTCCCTTCCCTTCCTTCCTCCCCCCTCCCTCCCCTCCCTTCCTTCCTCCCTCATTCCCTCCCCCCTCATCCCTTCCCTCCTTCCTTTCGTCCCTTCCCCTTCCGTCCTTCCTTCCCCTCTTCCCTTCCCTCCTTCCTCCCTCCCTTCCTCCCTCCCTTCCTTCTTCCCTCCCTCCCCTTCCTTCCTTACGCCTTCCTCCCTTCCCTTCCCTTCCCTTCCCTCCCTCCTTCCTCCCTCCCTCCCCTCCCTTCCTTCCTCCCTCATTCCCTCCCCCCTCATCCCTTCCCTCCTTCCTTTCGTCCCTTCCCCTTCCATCCTTCCTTCCCCTCTTCCCTTCCCTCCTTCCTCCCTCCCTTCCTCCCTCCCTTCCTTCTTCCCTCCCTCCCCTTCCTTCCTTACGCCTTCCTCCCTTCCCTTCCCTTCCCTTCCCTTCCCTCCCTCCTTCCTCCCTTCCTCCCCTCCCTTCCTTCCTCCCTCATTCCCTCCCTCCTCATCCCTTCCCTCCTTCCTTTCGTCCCTTCCCCTTCCATCCTTCCTTCCCCTCTTCCCTTCCCTCCTTCCTCCCTCCCCTCCTCCCTCCTTTCCTTCTTCCCTCCCTCCCCTTCCTTCCTTACGCCTTCTTCCCTTCCATTCCCTCCTCCCTCCCTCCCCTCCCTTCCTTCCTCCCTCATTCCCTCCCCCCTCATCCCTTCCCTCCTTCCTTTCGTCCCTTCCCTCCTTCCTTCCTCCCTCCCCTTCCTTCCTTCCTCCTTCCTCCCTTCCCTTCCCTCCTCCCTCCCTCCCCTTCCTTCCTTACTCCTTCTTCCCTTCCCTCCTCCCTCCCTCCCCTTCCTTCCTTACTCCTTCCTCCCTTCCCTTCCCTTCCCTTCCCTCCTCCCTCCCCTTCCTTCCTTATTCCTTCCTCCCTTCCCATCCCTTCCTTCCTTCTTCCCTCCCTCCCCCTTCCTTCCTTCCCCTTTCCTCCCTTCCCCCTTCCTCCCTCCCCTTCCCTCCTTCCTCCCTCCCCTTCCTTCCTTACTCCTTCCTCCCTTCCCTTCCCTCCTCCCTCCCTCCCCTCCCTTCCTCCCTCATTCCCTCCCCCCTCATCCCTTCCCTCCTTCCTTTCGTCCCTTCCCCTTCCCTCCTTCCTTCCCTTCTTCCCTTCCCTCCTTCCTCCCTCCCCTTCTCCCTCCCCTTCTTTCCTTCCTCCTTCCTCCCTTCCCTTCCCTTCCCTCCTTCCTTCCTCCCCTCCTCCCTCCCTTCCTTCTTCCCTATCTCCCCTTCCTTCCTTACGCCTTCCTCCCTTCCCTTCCCTCCTCCCTCCCTCCCCTCCCTTCCTTCCTCCCTCATTCCCTCCCCCCTCATCCCTTCCCTCCTTCCTTTCGTCCCTTCCCCTTCCGTCCGTCCTTCCCCTCTTCCCTTCCCTCCTTCCTCCCTCCCCCCCTTCCTCCCTCCCCTTCCTTCCTTCCTCCTTCCTCTCTTCCCTTCCCTCCTTGTCTTCAGGAGGTGAAGTTACTGGTGACTTAACAAAAGGTGGAAGGCAGGGGGGATTTTGTGTAGACCACTATAATAACAAAGGTTTAAAACAGACAAATATCTGCATGAGTCGCCTTCATATATCTAATGTTTTTCCTGCTGTTTTGATTTGTTTTCCTGGTTTTTTTCCCTACTTCTCTTTTATTTCTGTCCTGCTTAACTAAGGAGAGAAAAATCTCATTGTGTCTCATTGTCTAGACCATCTGTAAGGAGCTATCAGGGAATAGCAGAGTCTCTCTGTCTCCTGCATCCGACTTACTCTGGAGTAAACCCTTTGTAGAGACTGAGTGTCAGGGATTTTCGGATCTGAGAGAGTCTTCCCCTGCGCATTCTCCCTGGAAAGCCACATGGGGAATTGATGCGCTGCCTCTCAGCCCCTCTTCCTCTGGAAACAGGGGGACACACGGGTCAAGGGGGGAGGGGAAACCCCCAAAGGGGCCGAAGGAGACACCAGAGACCGAGAGGGCAGCTGGAACCAAAGCTTTATTGCAGAGAAGAAGGAAGGTGTTCTGTACGGTCACTTACATTCTTGTAAACGCCACGCTGTGATTGGTCAAAGCGCGCAGGGATCCGATTGGTCGAGTGAGCCGCTCTGATTGGCCCGCTGCGGATCTCCCGTGATTGGTGGAAACTAATCGCGGGAGATTCAAAGTGGTGCCATTGGCCGCGGCCACCACGGCCTGAAAATAAAAAGCCGCAGTTTTTCCCCCGGGACCCGAGCCGTTCTTGGGACCAATAAAAGGGCTGAACCAAGTCACTGAATCCTGGTCTCCTTGCTGTGCCAAACACAACACTGGTGACGAGGATGGGATTCCAAGGCTAATCCCCCACCAACACATGTCCGGAGGAAGCGAGATCGACGAGATGGCCAGCATCGCACCGCCCGCGCCCTTCAATTGCGCTACCGAGGACTGGGAATCATACACAGACAGATTCCTCATGTTCCTCGAATGTAGCAACATGACAGATGCCACCGGGCTGAAGAAAAGAGCCGTCTTCCTGACACACTGCGGGCCTGCAGTGTTCAAGATGGCAAAAGCTCTAGCGAAATCCGTGGACGTCAAGGAGATGGACTGGGCCGACCTTGAACCATTGCTCTGGAACCACTATGCCCCCGCCGTGCCCACCCTCATCAGGCAGCATGATTTCTACCGGCGGGACCAGAGAGCGGGCGAGAGCATCAGCGATTTTGTGGCTGAGCTATGAAGCCTAGGGGGCATGTGCGGATTCTCGGACATGGATGAGGCCTTACAGGACCGCGTCGTACTCGGACTCCGAGACCCAGTCCTACAGAGACGACTGATGTCCAAAGGAGACATCGCCCTCGTCGACGCCATCGCTGAAGCCACTGCAGCTGAGGCAACCCGGAAATCGGCGAACCGCATGCGGAGACCAGACACTGGAGACCGCACTGTGACCACTGACCCAGGACGGGCGACTGAGGCCCAACTGGAAGCAAGTCACCACGAGACCACCACCCATCATGGCGAATTCCACTCCGCCTCTGACACCACGGACGAGGAGGAGGAGATCCACCGGCTCCAGACGTGACGTGACCAGCGAAATCGGCGGGGTCATAAGTCAGGGACCGCAAGCACCGGGTGCGGAGGTGACCACCCTCAAGCAGAGTGCCATTTCTTCGATGCAGTCTGCCGGCACTGCGACAAAAAGGGTCACCTCGCCCGAGTCTGCTGATTGAGGAAGACCTACAGCCCCAGATGGCGGGACCACAGCGAGTGGAGACGAGACAGCACACCCCCCAGAGCCAGAGATCACCAAGCCGACAGCCGATGGGACCGGAGTGGATGGAACCGACAAGGTGGCAAAACCCGGCAGAAGGAGGAAACCCACCAGATGGTCATCATCAGCCACGCATCAACCACCGATGCCTGAACGGTCTACATGGAGGTAGGCATCGAAGGCGAGCCATGCAAAATGGAGGTGGACTCCAGGTCCTACCCCTCCATGGTTGCCTGGCAAGAGATCAAACGCTTGTTGCCTACCATCCACAAGAAGGGACTGGAGAACCAGAGACTAATAATCAAGGACTACCACGGAAACCGCATCCCGGCAGTCGGAACTGGACAATTCAAGGTAACATTCAAGGGCCGCACTGCAAAGCTTCCCCTGACGATCGTGGACCGAGACCGACCCAGCCTTTTGGGACTGCAATGGTTCGCACCGCTCGGCATCGAAGTCATGGGCATCAACCACATCGCCGAGACTGATTGGGAACAGCAACTGGCACGGGACTTCCAGGAAGTGTTTGATGGCACCCTAGGCAAGTACCGAGGACCCCCCATTTCCTTCAGCCTAGACCCCAACATTCCCCCGATACACCTAAAACCAAGGTGGGTACCCTTTGCACTCAGGCCAAAAATAGACGAGCAAATTGACAAGCTTGTCAAACAAGGGGTCCTACAACCAATCGACCACGCCCAGTGGGAGACCCCAATAGTCACCCCAGTCAAGCCCGATGGGTCGGTAAGAATCTGCGGGGACTATAAGGCCACCCTAAATTGTGCCTTACAACAAAGTGCCTACCCCGTCCCAGTAGTGCAGCACCTTCTACACTCACTGGGGGGAGGCAAGGTTTTTGCGAAGCTCAACCTGGCACAAGCATACCAACAGCTGCTGGTCGATGCAGAAACCACTGAGGCGCAAACCATAGTCACCCACCGGGGAGCATTTCGCTGTAACCGACTCCAGTTTGGAGTCAGCGTGGTGCCTGGAATTTTCCAGAGCCTCATGGAGAGGCTTTTGCAAGGCATTAAGGGGATGGTGCCCTACTTCGACAACGTGCTGGTGTCGGCAACCAACCAGCTAGAACTAGAGGGTCATCTAAGGGAGGTGCTAACGAAATTCAAGGAAACTGGGCGAAAAGTGAAGAGAGAGAAATGCCAGCTTTACACAGAGCGGGTCGAGTTCCCGGGGTACCTCCTAGACCGGCACGGCATCCACCCAACCACAAACAAAATCAGAGCCATTAAGGAGGCCCCCACACCCAGGAATAAAACGGAACTGCAGGCTTTTCTGGGACTGCTTAATTTTTACAATGTTTTCCTGCCCCAAAAGGTGACTGCGGCAGAGCCTTTGCATAGGCTTTTGGACAAGGCGGCCACCTGGACTTGGGGGAAATGCGAGGAAGCCGCCTTCAGGAAAACCAAGGACCTGCTCACCTCGGATGCCGTCCTCATCCAATACAATGAGACTCTACCACTTGCCGTCACATGCAATGCCTCACCCTTTGGCGTCGTCACCGTCCTCAGTCACACACTCCTGGATGGAAGAGAAGCACCCATCGCTTTCTTCTCGAAGACACTCACCAAACCAGAGAGGAACTATAGCCAGCTGGACAAGGAGGCCCTGGCCATTATCGCAACAGTGAAGAGGTTCCACGAGTACCTCTACGGCTGCACGTTCACTATTATCACAGACCACAAGCTGCTGCTGGGCATCCTGGCAGGGAGCTGGGCCACCCTGAACATCCTATCTCCCAGAATGACAAGGTGATCCGAATTTCTTGCTGCCTGCAGCTACCGGCTCCCACACCGACCCGGTAAGACTATCACCCACGCACACGCCTTGAGCCGCTCGCCGTTGTTAGGGATAACATTGTTTACCCTAACTAGTTTAGGTAAAATAATAAATATGTAATCATAGTTTGTATGTTAAAGTGTCTGCAACTTTAACTGTGGGACAGTAATTAAGGGAGTGGTTGTGAAAGCACTTTAAAAGAAGCAAGACGACAGCTTGCTCTCTCTCTGGCTTTGATGATCCCTAATTACTGCATGGACTCAAGACTGCGTTACTCGAACGGGAGAGAGACAAAGGACTGATTTGTAAGTGAACTGACATCGGATATTCTACATGGATTTTTGCTAACTGAATATCCTTGAATGGACTGACTAAATGATACATGACTAATGGACTGTTATTTTGACTATGCTATAAACTCTAAATGGAATAAACTATATTTTTCATAGCACAAGCGTATCTGTTATTTTTACTGTGTGTTAACTGACATACAAACTTATCTCACACATTTATCTGTGTGCCAATCTGACTAATGCTGCACATTCTGTTTAGCTTGTCTCCTTAACCCTGGTTGGGGAACACAGGCTTAACAGCCGTTACCCGACCTAGACACCAACCCAGCACCCACGACGAACACCCTCAGCGTAGAGACTCTGCCCGATCTACCCATAACTGCATCAGACATTGCCCGAGAAACAAATAAAGACAAACATCTGGCGCGGGTGTTACATTGGGTAGAAAAAGAGTGGCCAGAAAAAGACGACAACGAAGCATTCAAGACATTCCGGAACCGGCAAACAGAACTCTCGCTACAAAAAGGGTGTGTACTGTGGGGGGATAGGGTGATTATTCCGGAAAAACTACAAGGGAAGGTATTGGGGTTGTTACACGAAGGGCACCCGAGCATAGTTAGAATGAAAGTCCTGGCCAGAAGTTACGCTTGGTGGCCAGGAATGGACAAGCAAATTGAGGCCTGGGTGGCAAGATGTGAACGCTGCCAAGAAACCAGACCGAGCCCTCCCACGACACCGATCCTGGAATGGGAAACCCCCAGGGGACCTGGTCCAGGATCCACATAGATTTTGCCAGGGCCACTAAGGGACATACATTCCTTATAACGGTAGATGCTTACTCCAACTAGTTTGAGGTAAGCAACATGAAAACCACCACCATGGAGGCCGTGACCAAGGAACTTAGCAAGCTATTCACAACCCACGGCCTCCCAGATGTCATCGTGTCGGACAATGGGCCCCAATTCACCTCGCTAGAATTTGAAAAATTCCTAGCGGAACGGGGCATACGACACGCATTGACAGCTCCAGTACATCCGGCGGCAAACGGAAGGGTGGAACGGATGGTTCAATTTACGAAAAAAACCATCCAAAAAATTGAACACGGGGAAATCCAAGAAAAAATAAATAAAATGCTCTTCATACAACGTATAACCCCAAACACAACAATGAACAAAAGCCCGGCAGAGCTACTAGTGGGGAGGAAAATAAGGTCCCCACTAGACAGGCTGCACCCCACATACACCCTGGAGAAACCCCCCAATTCCTCTAGCAAGCACTGGTCCTTTGTACCAGGCGACACCATCTATGCAAAGAACCTAACCGGAGACCCACTGTGGGTACCAGCAACCATAACCCAACTGACAGGCCCCCGCTCGTACCGGCTGCAAACAACTGACGGACGAGCCTGGAAATGCCACAACGATCAACTAAGATCGAGAACAATCACAGGAAACACAACCAACATGCAACCAAACACAGACAACCCCCTTAATACAAGCCAAGAGGGGGGGAATACCCCGGGAACTAAAACCCAATAGAAAGAAACTAGCAACACTTACCGACTGACAGCCAGCTCGAAGCCTCACCAGGAAGAAGCAGCCAGGCCAGCTCAACCAACCCAGAAAGACTAGGCGGGAGCGGCGGAAACCACAGCTCAACCAGCCCGGGTAGACCGGGAGGGAGCTGCGACAAGAGACCCGGCGACACCTTCCAGGCGGTTCCATCGACGAGGCCGAGAGCAACAGAGAACCCGGTCGAACCGGAGCCAAACAACAACTAACCTGCACAGGTCCAGTAGGCAAGTACGGAGCCCCGCCTACTTACGGGATTACGTCACGTAGGACCGAACCAAGAGGGGAGGGGTGTTCTGTACGGTCATTTACATTCTCATAAACGCCACACTGTGATTGGTCAAAGCACGCAGGGATCCGATTGGTTGAGCGAGCCGCTCTGATTGGCCCGCTGCAGATCTCCCGCGATTGGTGGAAACTAATCGCGGGAGATTCAAAGCGGTGCCATTGGCCGCGGCCGCCGCGGCTTGGAAATAAAAAGCCGCAGTTTTTCCCCCGGATCCCGAGCCGTTCTCGGGACCAATAAAAGGGCTGAACCAAGTCACTGAGTCCTGGTCTCCTTGCCGTGCCGGACACAACAGAAGGAGCCCAGGGTGGGGTTTGGGGAAGGGTCTCCAGGATGGTCGAGGACTGAAGAAGGGTCTTTGGGTCAAGTTGGAACTGTAGATCCATTCTGGGTGGGCCTCTCCATTGGTATATCTGTAAAAACAAACATTCAGATGTGAGGTTTCTGCCCATGATTGTATCCAGTGCTTCAGCATATCTAATCTGACAACCATGGAGACCCAAAGGTGAAATCAGGGGGAATGTCCTGATTGGAAAAGCGAGGAATCCTGGAGTCATGGGGCTCCATCCCTGAGGGCTGTAAGCAGAAGACAGAAGAGTAAGAAGGTTGGGGGTCTTCCAGTCCAACTCCTTGCCCAAGCAGGAGACCCTGTACCATTCTGGAAAAACGGCAATCCAGCCTCTTCTTAAAAGCTTCCAGTGATGGAGCTCCCATCACTTCTGGAGTCAAATTCTTCCACTGGTTCATTCTTCTCACTGTTAAGAAATTTCTCCTTATTTCTAACTCGATTCTTTTCTTGTTTGGTTTCCATCCATTGCTTCTTGTCCTGCCTTCAGGTGCTTTGGAAACTAAGTTTACCCCCTCTTGTTCAAGGCAAAGCCATGCCAATGGGCGAAACATTCCTTTGTCCACTGGAAGAGGGATGGACTAAAAGGATTGGACTGTTCCCAATCCTCTCTTTCTAGAAGACCACAAGGCCAGCGCTTAGAGCACAGAGAAGGACATGTTCACATAAGCTGCCAAACTCATACAGGGAGCATTTCTCACAGCCATAAAGGTGAGATTGTGATCTTAGCCCCATGGTGAAGCTAAGACCCTTCCTGTCACCAGAGCTTAGACCAGTTTTGGTCTGCCCAGACGATGAACTGACCAAAGTTGGCAAAGGTGTTCTGTCCCATCTTCTCTTCCTCCTGGAAGTCCTCATTGCCCGGGTCCTTCTGGCTTCCTGACCAGGCTGGCAGGAGGACCATGTTCTCCAACATCTGTTCTCCAACCAGGCTGGCAGGAGGACCATGTTCTCCAACATATGTTCTCCAACCGGGCTGGCGGAGGACCATGTTCTCCAACGTATGTTCTCCAACCAGGCTGGCAGGAGGACCATGTTCTCCAACGTATGTTCTCCAACCAGACTGGCAGGAGGACCATGTTCTCCAACGTATGTTCTCCAACCAGACTGGCAGGAGGACCATGTTCTCCAACGTATGTTCTCCAACCAGACTGGCAGGAGGACCATGTTCTCCAACATATGTTCTCCAACCGGGCTGGCAGGAGGACCATGTTCTCCAACATATGTTCTCCAACCAGGCTGGCAGGAGGACCATGTTCTCCAACATATGTTCTCCAACCGGGCTGGCAGGAGGACCATGTTCTCCAACATATGTTCTCCAACCGGGCTGGCAGGAGGACCATGTTCTCCAACGTATGTTCTCCAACCGGGCTGGCAGGAGGACCATGTTCTCCAACGTATGTTCTCCAACCAGACTGGCAGGAGGACCATGTTCTCCAACGTATGTTCTCCAACCAGACTGGCAGGAGGACCATGTTCTCCAACGTATGTTCTCCAACCAGGCTGGCAGGAGGACCATGTTCTCCAACATCTGTTCTCCAACCAGGCTGGCAGGAGGACCATGTTCTCCAACATATGTTCTCCAACCGGGCTGGCGGAGGACCATGTTCTCCAACGTATGTTCTCCAACCAGGCTGGCAGGAGGACCATGTTCTCCAACGTATGTTCTCCAACCAGACTGGCAGGAGGACCATGTTCTCCAACGTATGTTCTCCAACCAGACTGGCAGGAGGACCATGTTCTCCAACATATGTTCTCCAACCGGGCTGGCAGGAGGACCATGTTCTCCAACATATGTTCTCCAACCGGGCTGGCAGGAGGACCATGTTCTCCAACATATGTTCTCCAACCGGGCTGGCAGGAGGACCATGTTCTCCAACGTATGTTCTCCAACCGGGCTGGCAGGAGGACCATGTTCTCCAACGTATGTTCTCCAACCAGACTGGCAGGAGGACCATGTTCTCCAACGTATGTTCTCCAACCAGACTGGCAGGAGGACCATGTTCTCCAACGTATGTTCTCCAACCGGGCTGGCAGGAGGACCATGTTCTCCAACGTATGTTCTCCAACCAGACTGGCAGGAGGACCATGTTCTCCAGGCTGGCAGGAGGACCATGTTTTCCCATCAGCAGCCAAACTGGGGGGCGGGTCACTGAGTCTCATGGCTTCCACAGGGTTGGGATGGGTACCTATCAAGAAGAAGGGCCCCACCACAGCAAGTTCTGCTTCAGCTTCATGGCACTGACTGTCAGCCTTCCAAATAACCAACCCCAAACCAATACATTTTGAGACAGACATTTTCTCAAAGGTCCATTTTATGAGAGTTGTCATATCTGGGAAAACCCGAATCTGAGAGTTCTGGGTTTCCCCTTCCCGAAAGAGAAATCAAAGGTCCCTCCCCTGTACCCACCTGATCCAATGGTCCATCACATGGTCCAATCAAACGTTGTTCCACCTGAAGACTTTCCTCCAGATAACCCTTTCCAGGTGCAGGGCAACTTGTCCTTGACTTCCTGAGAAAGAATGTTGTCAAGTCTACTCGTCTACTTCTCTGTTGATTCCCCCCTCCCCAATTCCCAGGCACCAAATGTGGCAGACTCCAAGCTTCCAAGTAAAATATGGTTTCCAAGGCTGACACCTCCCTTTTTTTTAACATCAGCCATAACTTTGATGGACATGATGAGAACCTGAAAGACCCCAGACCATGTCTAAGTCCAGGAGGCCCCACACAACCATTCCTTTTATCTAAGCCAGGGGTTCCCAACCTGGGATGCTCGTACCCCCTGGGGGTGCGAGATGATATTCCAGGGGGTGAGAGAAAAGTCCAGGTAATTTTTATTTATTTTTATATTTATTTATGTATTTATTTATGTATTTATGTATTTATGTATGTATGTATGTATTTATTTATTATGCAATGGATTAACTTTGTTTTCATTTTAGAGTTAAGTATCGTTATTTAGTGGCCGTCACATACACAGCTGAAAAGATTCAACTCTACCATATATGTAACGCGTTGAGTAGTTCCTAAAGTCTAAATTTCAGGGGGTGCGAGGTTCGAGTGAAATTTCTTTAGGGGGGGGACCACTGATCTAAGCAGACCGCACAAGTGACAACGTATGGGGCCTACCCTACTTCCCATGGACAGGAACTTTGCATTCAGACAGGCAACTGTAATGGCAACATTTCTGCTGCCCAGGACATAGCTGGTCATGTTTACAGTTCTTGAGACAAGGACGCTGTTGAGGGCCCTGAGGACACAATCCAAGTTTTTCTGCTGAGAGGTTCTCCTAAAATTGGAGTCTCAGATCAAGCAAGATCCCATCTCTGGACCCTTCAGGACCCCAAATATCTCCACACATTCAGGAGGGTCCATTGCCAGCTGAAGCTCCACCCTACCTCCCCCTCAGTCTTTTCCTGAAAGAAAAGTTCTCAGGTCAACCTCTCAGGATTCTGGAGGGAGGGACACTATAAATGCCCCCCCCCCAAACCCGTCTCTTGGCTGGGATCAGGAGGTGGACATGCACAACCCTGGTTTCCACCAAAGAGGAAGGAGGAATTCCAGGTAATCAGAGGCAGAGACTTTCTGTGCTGGTTCTGCACACCCACAGAGCCCCCTCCCCAAATACTTTGGGGAGGGGTAAGATAGGACCCTCCCACAAGCAGAGGCTGGACAGCCACAGAGATCTCCTTTCCTTGAACCTCCTGGAAGTTACCTAAAGAAGAGGCTAAATGGGGAACTCGGAAGATCGGATTGGCTCCCTCAGCACAGGCAGCTGGGCTCCCTCACCACCCTTGGAGGTTCATGGACTGGGCAGGATGGAGCCATCATGCCAACATCCACATAAGCAGAAACAAAAATAATAATAAAACCCCAGCAAAAAAAATACCTTAATCAAGAAAACCACACTCCCACCAAGGCTTGCAGGGCAAACTGAAGTATCGAATAAGAATCAAACCCTACACTCAGCTGCACTGATGACATTCCCTAGTTGGGTCATGAAATGTCTGCAAGAAAACAGCCAAGCTCAGAGAGCACCAAGGACCCTCCTCCTCCTTCTCCTCCTTCTCCTTCTCCTCCTCCTCCTCTTTTCCACAAACACCACTAGCACTGATGATATTCCGTAGTTGGGTCATGAAATGTGTGCAAATAAGAACTAAGCTCAGGGACTGTACAGTCTTTCTTTCTTTCTTTCTTTCTTTCTTTCTTTCTTTCTTTCTTTCTTTCTTTCTTTCTTTCTTTCTTTCTTTCTTTCTTTCTTTCTTCCTTCCTTCCTTCCTTCCTTCCTTCCTTCCTTCCTTCCTTCCTTCCTTCCTTCCTTTCTTTTTTCTTTCTTTCCTTCCTCCCCTCCTCCTCCTCCTGCTCTTCTTCGTCCTCCTCTCTGCAAAGCCCACTCTCTTCTATCATTGATGATGTGTCCCCTAATTGGGTAATAAAATATCTGCAAGAAACCCACCAAGGACCCCACACATCAACCCTAAACAACAAATATTCCCTTCTACTGAAGCAATGATAGCCTGTTGGGAGAACCAGGATATTACATTAAGCCACCCTATGCTTAATTTTAGGAGACAACAGTTTGTTTTCAGTGAAGAGGCCGGTCCACAACTCCTTCCCAACACAGGTGTGGTGGCATTCACTTTTGGTCTCAAACCTGTTGGCATTTCCTTTGCATCCACCATAAAAGAAACCCTTGGCATGAGTTTGATGCCGAGTTGTAGTAGAAAGTACTCGCGTTGATTTTACATGTTCTGGGATCAGCCGGAAGATAACAAAACTATGTGACAAATGGAAAGGGTGTTATTTGATTGGATAGCAAAATAAGTCTTTAACGCTCTTCCCCAATCTGGTGCCCTCTTCACATGCTCAGATTGCAAATGTTCAAGAGCCATCTGCAATGTTTTAAATTGGTTTCTTGAGTCAGACTGTAGGCTTACTGGGTTGTTCCTGTTGCTCAAAATCTCAATTCTTCTGCTGCGTTGAGTCAAGATAGGTCAGCCTTCCCCTAAAATTGCATCTCTCTTTCTTGGGACCCCCTCCCATTTCTGTCTCCTGTTCAGCTGACACCCAACCACCATCTCAAGAACCTCCCCGGGAGAAGCCCCACCAAGCCAGAGGTTCTAGATGGGGTCTTTGGTTTCCCTTTCCTGGGGGAGAACTCTGATCACTTCAGCCCCTCCCTTCTAAGGGTCTCCAGATCTTTCTGAAAGCTCACTTGGACGGTCCTGGCCGGAGACGGGGGTCAGCTCTGCCCAGAGGGTGAGGAATCCCAGCAGGAGAAGAAGACCTCCAGAAGACATGATGAAGCCGTCTGTCCCACCCTCCGGCTGCTGGCTCTATTTATTCTCCCCACTGGGAATTTTACACCTATAGATCCAGTAAGCAGGATGACTTCATGCAGTGACAACCCGAATTCCTTCCTCTTTTACAAGATGGAGAATCTGAGAATCTGGGAATCTGGATAGGTAGCCACTTTGGGGAAGGCTAGGCAGGGCCCTATTGTCATGTTCCCTGTTATTACACTTTCCTGGATATGGTCATTTTGACATTCCTTTTCTATGCAAATGAAATGGGACTCTTTGGAAAAGGACCCTGGAGATCAATCAGTCAGAATAGAGGTGGAAGGTTCATTGGAGGCCTTCTAGTCTAACCACCTTATACCAGTTCAGACAAGTGGCTGTCCAGTCTCTTCTTAAAAACCTCCAGTGATGAAGCATCCACAACTTCTGGTGGCAATCAGTTCCATTGGTTAATTGTTCATTGTTCTCACTGTTCAGAAGTTTCTCCTTATTTTCTAGTTTATTAAACAAAAAAAGGTTGTGGTCTATTTTGTTGAATGCTTTGCTGAAGTCTAAATATATTATGTCCACAGCATTTCACCGGTACACTAATGAAATAAGATTGGTTTGGCATGGTCTGTTTTTTAACAAACCCCCACTGGTGTCTAGTTATAACAATATTTGTTTCTAGATGTTCACAGATCTGTTTTTTGATTATCTTTTCCATTATCTTTACATGTACTGAAGTTAAATTGATTGGTCTGTAGTTTTTTTTCCTTTTCTTTTTCCACCTCAGCTTGTTTCCAGTTCAATTCTTGTAGTTCTGCTGTCCAGGATTTTTGAAAGATTTGATACAATGGTTCTGAAATAACATCTGCCAGCTCCTTCAGAACTCTGGGGTGTAATCCATAGGCCCCGGTGATTTATATTCATCAAGATCAGACAGGTGTTCTCTTACCATTTTCTTGCTTATCTTAATTTATATTTCTGGTCTGTCTTTTACAGTTACGTTTTTGGTAGGTTGGACTAAAGTTTAATTTTGCATGCATAGAATGAGCTCTGCTTTCTCTCTACTGCCTGTTACTTCCTTGCCATCTTCTCTCTTTAATGGACTGTGTTACATTGATTTTTTTCTGATTATTTGTTGTGTCCGTCGCGGCAAGGAGACCAGGACCCAGTGACTTGGTTCAGCTTTTTTATTGGTCCCGAGAATGGCTCGGGTTCCGGGGGAAAACAGCAGCTTTTTATTTCCAAGCCGCTGCGGCTGCGACCAATGGCACCGCTTTGAATCTCCCGCGATTCGTTTCCACCAATCGCGGGAGATCCGCAGCGGGCCAATCAGTGCGGCTTGCTCGACTAATTGGATCACTGCACGCTTTGGCCAATCACTGTGTGGCATTTACAAGAATGTAAATGACCGTACAGAACACTCCTCTCCTCTTGGTTTGGTCCTACGTGACGTAGTCCCGTAAGTAGGCAGGGCTCCGTACTTGCCTACTGGACCTGCGCAGGTTAGTTGTTGTTTGGCTCCCGGCCAGTTCGGTCAGGTTCTCTGTTGCTCTTAGCCTCCCTCGTCGATGGAATCGCCTGGAAGGTGTTGCCGGGCCTCTTGTCGCAGCTCCCTCCCGGTCTACCCGGGCTGGTTGAGCTGCGGTTTTCGCCGCTCCCACCTAGTCTTTCTGGGCTGGTTGAGCTGGCCTGGCTGCTTCTTCCTGGTGAGGCTTCGAGCTGGCTGTCAGTCGGTAAGTGTTGCTGGTTTCTTTCTATTGGGTTTTGGTTCCCGGGGTATTCCCTCCCCTCTTGGCTTGTATTAAGTGGTTCGTCTGTGTCTGGTTGCGTGTTGGTTGTGTTTCTTATGGCCGTTCTCGATCTTATTTGGTCGATGTGGCGTTTCCATGCTCGTCCATCAGTTGTTTGCAGCCGGTATGAGCGGGGGCCTGTCAGTTGGGTTATGGTCGCTGGTACCCATAGTGGGTCGCCGGTTAGGTTCTTTGCATAGACGGCGTCGCCTGGCGCAAAGGACTGGTGCTTGCTGGAGGAGTTTGGGGGTTTTTCCAGGTTTTATGTGGGGTGCAGTCTGTTGAGTGGGGACCTTAGTTCCCTCCCCACTAGCAGCTCTGCTGGGCTTTTGTTTGTTGTCGTGTTTGGGGTTATATGTTGTATAAAAAGCATTTTATTTATTTTTTCTTGGATTTCCCTGTGTTCGATTTTCTGGATGGTTTTTTTCTTGAATTGAACCATCCGTTCCGCCCTTCCGTTTGTCGCCGGATGTACTGGAGCTGACAGTGCATGTCGTATGCCCCATTCCGCTAGGAATTTTTCAAATTCTAGCGAGGTGAATTGGGGCCCATTGTCTGACATGATGACATCTGGGAGGCCGTGGGTTGCGAATAGTTTGCTAAGTTCCTTGGTCACGGCCTCTGTGGTGGTGGTTTTCATGTTGCTTACCTCCAACCAATTGGAGTAAGCATCTACGGTTACTAGGAATGTATGTCCCTTGGTGGGCCCAGCAAAATCTATGTGGACCCTAGACCAAGGTCCCCTGGGGGTTTCCTATTCCAGGATCGGTGCCGCGGGAGGGCTCGGTCTGGTTTCTTGGCAGCATTGACACCTTGCCACCCAGGCCTCGATTTGCTTGTCCATCCCTGGCCACCAAGTGTAACTTCTGGCCAGGGCTTTCATTCTGACTATGCCCGGGTGCCCTTCGTGTAACAACCCCAATACCTGCCTTTTTTTTTTTAGGAATAACAACCATCTCCCCCAATAGTACACACCCTTTTTGTAGCGAGAGTTCTGTTTGCCGGTTCCGGAATGTTTTGAGTGCTTCGTCGTTGTCCTTTTCCGGCCACCCTTTTTCTACCCAATGTAACACCCGCGCCAGACGGGTGTTTATTAGTTTTTATTGTCCTTATTAGTTTCTTGGGCAATGTCTGACACGGTTATGGGTAGATCGGGCAGAGTCTCTATGCTGAGGGTGCTCGTCGTGGGTGTTGGGTCGGTGTCTAGGTTGGGTAGTGGCAAGCCGCTCAACGCGTCTACGTGTGTGATAGTCTTACCGGGTCAGTGTGTGAGCCGGTAGCTGCAGGCAGCAAGAAATTCGGACCACCTTGTCATTCTGGGAGATAGGATGTTCAGGGTGGCCCAGTTCCCTGCCAGGATGCCCAGCAACAGCTTGTGGTCTGTGATGATTGTGAACGTGCGGCGGTAGAGGTACTCGTGGAACCTCTTCACTGCTGCGACAATGGCTAGGGCCTCCTTGTCCAGCTGGCTATAGTTCCTCTCTGGTTTGGTGAGTGTCCTCGAGAAGAAAGCAATGGGTGCTTCTCTTCCATCTGGGAGTGTGTGGCTGAGGACGGCGCCGACGCCGAAGGGTGAGGCGTCGCATGTGACGGCAAGTGGTAGGGTCTCATTGTATTGGATGAGGACGGCATCTGAGGTGAGTAGGTCCTTGGTTTTCCTGAAGGCGGCTTCCTCGCGTTTCCCCCAAGTCCAGGTGGCTGCCTTGTCCAAGAGCCTATGCAAGGGTTCCGCTGCGGTCGCCTTTTGGGACAGGAAAACATTGTAAAAATTAAGCAGTCCCAGAAAAGCCTGCAGTTCCGTTTTATTCCTGGGTGTGGGGGCCTCCTTAATGGCTCTGATTTTGTTTGCAGTTGGGTGGATGCCGTGCCAGTCTAGGAGGTACCCCAGGAACTTGACCCGCTCTGTGTAAAGCTGGCATTTCTCTCTCTTCACTTTTAGCCCGGTTTCCTTGAATTTCGTTAGCACCTCCCTTAGACGACCCTCTAGTTCTAGCTGGTTGGTTGCCGACACCAGCAGTCGTCGAAGTAGGGCACCACCCCCTTAATGCCTTGCAAGAGTCTCTCCATGAGGCTCTGGAAAATTCCAGGCACCACGCTGACTCCAAACTGGAGTCGGTTACATTGGAAAGCTCCCCGGTGGGTGACTATGGTTTGCGCCTCCGCAGTTTCTGCGTCGACTGGCAGCTGTTGGTATGCTTGGGCCAGGTTGAGTTTCGCAAAAACCTTGCCTCCCCCCAGTGAGTGTAGAAGGTGCTGCACTACTGAGACGGGGTAGGCATTTTCTTGTAAGGCACAATTTAGGGTGGCCTTATAGTCCCCGCAGATTCTCACTGACCCATCGGGCTTGACTGGGGTAACTATTGGGGTCTCCCACCGGGCGTGGTCAATTGGTTGTAGGACCCCTTGCTTGATGAGCTTGTCAATTTGCTCGTCAATTTTTGGCCTGAGTGCAAAGGGTACCCGCCTTGGTTTTAGGCGTCTCGGGGGAATGTTAGGGTCTAGGCTGAAGGAGATGGGGGCCCCTCGGTACTTGCCTAGGGTGCCATCAAACACTTCCTGGAAGTCCCGTGCCAGTTGCTGTTCCCAATTGGTCTCAGCGATGTGGTTGATGCCTGTGACTTCGATGCCGAGCGACGCAAACCATTGCAACCCCAAGAGGCTGGGTTGGTCTTGGTCCACAATTGTCAGGGGAAGCTTTGCAGTGTGGCCCTTGAATGTCACTTTGAATTGTCCGGTTCTGACTACCGGGATGCAGTTTCCCTGGTAGTCTTTGATGATGGGTCTCTGGTTCTCCAGTTCCTCCTTGTGGATGGTAGGCACCAAGCGTTTGATCTCTTGCCAGGCAACCATGGA
This sequence comes from Hydrophis major, assembly GCA_033807585.1. Lineage (NCBI taxonomy): Eukaryota > Metazoa > Chordata > Lepidosauria > Squamata > Elapidae > Hydrophis > Hydrophis major. The sequence goes on from CM066330.1 coordinate 264,686,404, forward strand.
GAGGTAGGACCCGGAGTCCACCTCCATTTTGCATGGCTCGCCTTCGATGCCTACCTCCACGTAGACTTTTCGGGCGTCGGTGGTTGATGCGTGGCCGATGATGACCGTCTGGTGGGTTTCCTCCTTCCGCCGGTTTTCGTCACCTCGTCTGTTCCACCCGCTCCGGTCCCATTGGCTGTTGGCTTGGCGATCTCTGGCTCTGGAGTGTGTGCTGTCCCATCTCCGCTTGCTGTGGTCCCGCCGTCTGGGGCTGTAGGCCTTTCTTAATCAGCAGACGTGGGCGATGTGACCCTTTTTGTCGCAGTGCCGGCAGACTGCATCGAAGAAGTGGCATTCAACTCGAGGGTGGTTGCCTCCACACCCGGCACATGCAGTCCCTGACTTACGACCCTGCCGATTCCGCTGGTCACATCCCACCTGGAGCCGATGGATTTCCTCCTCGTCATCCGTGGTGTTGGAGGCAGAGTGGAATTTGCCATGGTGGGTGGTGGTCTCGTGGTGACTTGCTTCCGGTTGGGCCTCAGTCGCCCGTCCTGGGTCAGTGGTCATGGTTCGGTCTCCGGTGTCCGGTCTCCGCATGCAGTTCACCGATTTCCGGGTTGCCTCGGCTGCAGTGGCTTCAGCGATGGTGTCGGTGAGGGTGATGTCGCCTTTGGCCATTAGCTGACTCTGTAGGACTGGGTCCCGAAGTCCGAGCACGAATCGGTCCCGTAGGGCCTCGTCCATGTCGGAGAATCCGCACATGCCCCCTACGTTCCGCAGCTCCGCCACAAAATCGCTGATGCTTTCGCCAGGTCTCTGGTCCCTCCGGTAGAAATTGTGCTGCCTGATGAGGGTGGGCACGGCGGGGGCATAGTGGTTGTGGAGCAATGGTTCGAGGTCGGCCTAGTCCATCTCTTTGACGTCAGCGGGTTTCGCTGGGGCTTTTGCCATCTTGAACACTGCGGGCCCGCAGTGCGTCAGGAAGACGGCTCGTTTCTTCGGCCTGGTGGCGTCCTTCATGTTGCTGCATTCAAGGAACATGAGGAATCTGTCCGTGTATGATTCCCAGTCCTCGCGAGCAGGATTAAAGGGGGCGGGCGGAGCGATGCTGGCCATCTCGTCGGTCTTGCTTTCTCCAGACACGTGCTCGATGGGGTTCAGCCTCGGGATCCCACCTTCGTCGCCAGTGTCGTGTCCGTCGCGGTAAAGAGACCCGGAGTCAGTGACTTGGTTTTTTAGCTCTTTTATTGGTCCCCGGAACCGATCTGGCTCCGAGGAAAAAACAGCGGCTTTTTATTCTCAAGCCGCGGCCAATGGCACCGCTTTGAATCTCCCGCGATTCGTTTCCACCAATTGCGGGAGATTCCTAGTGGGCCAATCAGCGCGGCTCACTAGACCAATCGGATTGGCCAAAGCGCGGGATTTCAAGAATGTAAATGAATGTACAGAACAGTCCTCACTGTTAGAAAGTCCTTAATTCCATGTTGCTTCTCACTTTGATTAGTTTCCAAGCATTATTTCTTGTCCTACCATCTGGTGCTTTGGAAAATAATTTGACCCCCTCTTCTTTATGGCAGCCGCTCAAATACTGAAATATTGCTATCATATCAACCATGATTAGTAAAGAATAGTAAAGAGATTAGTAAAGAGTTGGGATAGCCCCCCTTTTATACTGATAATTTTTCTAAGATCAAATTATTCCCTCTTTGCCTTGTTTACCTGACAGTGTCAACTCCATCCCCACATTTGAACTGCAACCAAGCAGCCCTACCACACCCATTGCAATTTTGTAAAACCCAAGCAATTGTTATTTGACTGTTGTTTTTAATGTTTGGAATCGATGAGGCTTATTGCTATGCCACAGCTTTTAGGAAATTCTACATTATCAGATCTTGCTTCATCCAAATCATGTTCCATCTCTCAGTGCAGTTGAAATTCTCTCTGCCTTGTGAAATTTAGGAATTTCTTTTGGGTCTTCTGCCTGCCCTGATCAGCCCAGACAGCCCCTCACTCACTCACCACACATCTATTAACCAACCTGGTTAAGGAGGAACAAGGACAGATAAATGAAGGAGGAACAAGAAGGAATGCCCCAAGCAGGCAGGAGAAGCTGCTGTGTGCCAACCCTTCCTATCACGGACCAATCTATCTGCCCTGAGGACGTTGCCAAGAACGGCAGGGAAACATGATCAATATGCAAACCACATTCTCAGAATATCAAGGATCCACCAGGAGATACCAAGGGTGCAGCCACAAGGGAGGAAATGCAAATTGATCACACGGGACAGTTTATCCTCTGGAAGAAAGAAATAAAATCCACAATTACCTCATTACAAGAAGTAATGGTTGGAAACCAATTAAGGAGAGAAGCAACCTCGAACTGAGGATAAATTTCTTGACAGTGAGAACAATTAACCAGTGGAACAATTTCCCTCTGGAAGTTGCGAGTGTTCCAACAGTGGAGGATTTTAAGAAAGAAATTGGGCAGCCATTTGGGTCACTTGTGTGAGCAGGGCGTTGGACTAGAAGACCTCCAAAGTCCCTTCCAAAGTCTGTTATTCCTTGGACTGGACATTCCAAATTCTTGCAACCATTCTGTCAACTCTCAAAATGACTCCAGCTGAAGCCCATCGTTTTCCCTGCTCGCTTCTTAGTTGCCACACTTGCAAGGGGTGGGGGGAATGGAGAATGTTTTCCTACAGACTGCTAGACATAACAATGATAAGGCTCCTGAGAACCAAGGCCAACCCGACGTACCCTAGCAACGGCAGGAGGGAGTTCTAAGGAGGTCAACCTTTGCTTGTTGGCTAATGTGACCTGTGGCACAAGGGGGGTGGCTGGTATCTATCAATTAATTATGCCAAAGCGTGGGAATTATTCAGAGTTGGCTCTACATTGGAACCCCCTGCCCAAGCAGGAGACCCTACACCATTTCTAAATGGTGGCAGTCCAGCCTCTTCTTGAAAGCTTCCAGGGATGAAGCTCCCAGAATTTCCGAAGGGAATTTCCATTCTATCAGTGGATCGTTCTCACTGTCAGAAAATTCCTCCTTATTTTAAGGTTGAATCTCTCCTTGATCAGTTTCCATCCATTCTTCCTTGTCTGGCCTTCGGGTGCTTTTGAAAATAGCTTGACCCCCCCCCCTCCTCCCTGTGGCAGCCCCTCAACTATTGGAAGGCTGCTCTCCTGTCTCCCCTGGTCCTTCTCTTCCCTAGACTATCCAGGCCCAGTTCCTGTAACCATTCATCATATGTTTTAGTCTCTAGTCCCCTGATACCATCCTGGTTGCTCTTCTCTGCACTCTTTCTGGAGTCTCAACACCTTTGTTATAGTGTTTTGACCAAAATTGGATGCAATATTCTAGGTGTGGCCTTACTAAGGCTTTATATAATGGTATTAATACCTCCCTTGATCTTGATTGCATCCTTCTGTTAATGCAGTTTAGGATTGCATTGGCTTTTTGGGCTGCTGCTGCACACTGTTGAAATGGCTCCTCCTAAAATCTACTCTCATCTCTACAGTTTTTAGCATGTTCATCTCTATATTCAACCCGGCTGCACCAGTTGATCTATGTCTGTATGTGGACTCATCACATTCTTAAATGAGACCTATGATTGTTGAAACATCTGCAAACTTCTGTACTTTAACAGAGGGATTCTTTGAGATGGAGTCATTGGTGGAGAGAGAGAAGAGTAGGGGAGAGAGCATACAGCCCTGGCATGCGGGGGACACCTGTGCTTACCAAACAGGTATTTGATGTGATTTGACCTGCTGCTTCCTGTTTGTTAGAAAGCATATGATCCATTTACAAGTGTGGTTGGGCACAGATAGCTGAGTCAGTTTAGTGAGAAGAATATCTGGAATGATAGTATTGAATGCCAAGCAGAAGTCTACAAAAAGGACCTGTGCCTAGGTCCTTGGAGATTCCAGATGTTGCCAGATGTAGTGCAGTGCCATATTGACTGCACCATCTATTTGTGTGGTAGACAAACTGCAAGGGGTCTAACAGCGGATCTGTGATGTTTTTCAGGTGGGCCAACACTAACCTCCCAAAGGTTTTCCCAACTATGGATGTCAGAGCAACCGGTCTGTAGTCATTCAGCTCCTGGGTGGAGGGTTTCTTGGGCACTGGGGGGAGAGTAGAGAGTTGAAGCAAGAAGGGACCTAGCGCCCCTCCAGGGATTTATGAAAGAGGCAGGTGAAGATGGGGGGGGCCGAAGATCAGCCCAGGATTCCAAGCAAGAAGGAGTTGCTCCCTCTGGGTCTGATGCTTTTCTGCTCTTTTGTCTATGAAATAAACCTTGCACCTCTTTTTCTAGGAACACAGAGGGGGAGGGGGAGGGCAGAGGGATGGGAAGAGGTGTGGGACATTTGGCTCCTGTTGGTGTATCTGAGGTGGGAAAAGTAGCAGTAGATGACAATGGTCTCTTCTCCAACCGAGACCAGAACTCTTTCCAACCCTCTGACCGTTGATGGTCTGCCAGATGACACGGAGCCTCCTGGACGTGGCTTGTGGGAACAGGCCGAAGATCCTGGAGTGGCCATTCTGGAGAGAAGACAACTGAGGCCTTTCAAGAGCATTGGGGGACATCAGAAGGGGCCCAAGGGAAGATGGCAGGAGCAATTCTGCTGCAGAGGCTTTGGGTTCTCCCAGGAATTGAAGTTACTGATGACTTACAAACAGGTGGCAGGCAAAGGAGACTTTGCATGGACAACTATTATGTGTAAAGTAAACATGTATCTACATCCATAAGAAACCCTCCTGTATCTAATGTTTTTCCTGCTGTGTTCTTTTCCTGTTTTTCTTCTTTTCTGTTCTACTTCATTGAATAAAGGCACCCTTCCTTCCCCTGTGCATTCTTTCTGGAGAGCCACGTTGAGGAATGATGCACTTCCTCCCAGCCCCTCTTCCTCGGGGGGGGGGGACACGGGTCAAGGGGGGAGGGGAACCCCCAAAGGGGCCAAATGAGACACCTGAGACCAAGAGGGCAACTGGAACCAAAGCTTTATTGCAGAAAAAAAGGAATGAGCCCAGGGTGGGGTTTGGGGGGAGGGTCTCCGGGGTGGTCCAGGACTGAAGAAGACTCTTTGGGTCAAGTTTGAACAGTTGTTCCAATCCAGGAGGGTCTCTTCGTTGGTGATCCTGTAAAAAGAAACATTCAGATATGAGGTTTTTGGCCAGAACTGAACCCCGTGCTTCTCCCTGCCTTATCTTAGAACCATGGAAACCCAAAGCTGAAATCAGGAGGAATATCCTGATGGGAAGAGAAGGGAAGCAATGGAGCAGCCTCCCTGTTGGAGTTATGGGGCTCCATCACTGGGGGCTTCAAGTAGAATACAGAATCACAAAGTTGGAAGGGACCTCCGAGATCTTCTAGTCCAATCCCCTGCTCAAGCAGGAGACCCTACACCACTTCAGACAATGGCTATCCAGTCTCTTTTGGGAAGCATTCACTGATGGAGCACCCATAACTTCTGGTGGCAAGTTACTCCACTGGTTAATTGTGGAAGTTTCCTCTTACTTCTAGGTTGCCCCCAATCTCCACAGACATTTAGTTCTAAGTTGCTTTCCTCCTTGATGGAGTTTTATTCGTTCTTTCTTGTCTTGTCCTCTGGTGCTTTTGGAAAGAGCTTGACTCCCTCTCTTCCATGACAAAGCAAAGGTGGGAGATTTGTTTGTCCAGGATGCTGAGGATTTTCTTTCCTGGGAGGAGGGTGGACTAGAAGACCTCCAGGGTATTTCCCCCATCCTCTCTTTCTAGGACACCTCAAGGCCACTGCTTGGGCATGTTCACTTGAGTTTTCTAACTTGGACAGGGAGCAATTCTTACACTCAGAAATATGAGCTTGTCTTTCCCTCCCCAGATGAAGTGATGGACCTTCCTGTCACCTAAACATGGACCAGCTGTGACCTGCCCAGAGCATGAGCTGGACCAGGGTGAGCAAAGGGTCCTGTCCCAGCCTCTCCTTCTCCTGGAAGTCCTCGTTGCCTGGAGCCATCTGGATCCCTGACCAGGCTGGCAGGAGGAACATCTTCTCCAACACAGTGCCCATGGTTGTTCAGGAGGAGAAGTCAAGAGACAGTGGGAGAAGAAGTGATGGGTCAGCCTGAGAACTTCCACAAAGTGGGGGTAGATCCTATTAAGAAGGAGGGCCCCACAGGACTACACCAAGGCATGTTTCAACTTCAGCAACAGAGGGGTCAATGTCTGGATTACTCTACCTGACTCTGTAGTTTCTTCCCCAAACCCCAAAAACTTTAACCTTAGATTGTCTACTATTGACCTCACCCCTTCCTAAGAGGTCTTTAGGGGGTGTGCATAAGCGCACCAACGTGCCTACCATCCCTGTCCTATTGTTTCCTTTTTATTTTTCTTATATGTATCCATGTATTCATAACTATGTTTTTACTTATATCTATTATCTTGTAAACAATTGACAAAATAAACAAATAAATAAATAAAATGTTTGAGTGTCAGGGATCATCCCTTTCTATATCTACTCTACCTTTGATGGACAAGAGCCTGGAGCTGCATCAGCCCAAAATACCCTGGAGATACATTCATGTGCCCAAGACACATCTAGGCCTGGGAGACACCACACAGCAATTCCTTTGCTCTAGTGGTGGGATTCAAAAAAAGTTACTGCTGGTTGTGTGGGCTTGGTGGGCACGGCAGGGGAAGGTTACTGCAAAATCTCCATTCCCTCCCCACCCCACTAGCCCGCTTTCCAGATCCGTTCTCCTGTGCAGGGCAACCAAAGGAGAGCTAGCCAATCAGCTGGGATTCGATGGGAGGCAGAGAAGAGATGGGGGTGAGGCCACTCAGAGGTGGGATTCTGAACTATTCAAAATTTCCACTATTGGTTCTCTAGAACAGGTCAGACCCCCGCTGAATACCACCTCTGATTTGGTCTAAGCAGACCACACAAGGGACAATGTACCGGAGCTACCATGCATCGTATAGACAATGTCCTTGCACTCAGTCAGGCAACCGTAACGACAACACTTCTGCTCCCCAGGACAGTTCCAGTCATGTTGACACTTGCTGAGACAAGGACGTTGTTGTTGTTGTTGAGGGCCCTGGGGACACACTCAGGGGTGGGATTCAAATTTTTAACAACTGGTTCTGTGAGCATGGCTTAGGTGTGGGCGTAGCTTGGTGGTCATGTGACTGGGTGGACATGGCTTGGTGGTCATGTTATTGGCTGGGCGTGGCAAACTCAATATCACTCACGTCGAGACACGCATCTCCTCGCCTGGCCTCTCATGACTGTGGGGATGCTGCATCAGTCGTAAGTGTGAAAAATGGTCATAAGTCACTTTTTTCAATGCCACTGTAACTTTGAATGGTCACTCCACACAAGCAAAGTAGCAGCAAAGGAGGGGAAAAAAAAAAACTCAAGAGAAGTTCCTGAGACAGGAAGTCTAGTCCTGCCAAGAATGTAAGAAGGGTTAATGGAGAGGCAGTTTCTGCAAGCAACAGCAGAATGTTTCCTTCCTGTCTTCCTTACAGGATTAGCCCTGTAATTTCTTCTAACAAATGGTTCTCCGAACTGCTTAGAATGTTAACAACCAGTTCTAGTGAATAGGTGTCAACTGGTAGAATCATACCCCTGGAGACACTCCATGTTTTTCTGCAAAATCAGATCAAGAAAGATCCTTGTTATGGACTAAGCCAACGCAGCGATACAACCCTAAACAGCTTTACTTCACAGCAGGCTTGTAATCCTGCACTTCTCAATGGCCCGCAAATAGTGAGTCATGATTGGTCATTTCTGGCCAATCTGATTGGCTGTTAACGGGGGGCCCTGATTGGACGCTTGTGAAAGCGGTAAGCTCGAATCATTGGTTGTTTTGACAGCAGCCAGCTCTATAAAAGAGCTGCTGCTGCCCAAGTAGTTGCTCTATTCTTTCTGTTCAATAAAGAGTTGAAGTCACCGTTCGATGCCTCGTCTCCGTTCCTTGCGCCCATGCCCAGGACTTAACAATCCTGTCCCTGGACCTTTCAGGATCCAAAACATCTCCTTCTGTCCAGATAAGATGCTGCCGGTTGGAGCCGGATTCCGACCTCCTCCCTTTAGCCACAAAGCACAGCAATTTCCTTTTGGAGTTGACCTCTCTGGACCCTGGGCTGGACTTTATAACTGGGTTCCTCTCTCTTAACTCAGAATGCTGGGGGTGCAAATGTGCACTCCCCTCCTCCCCATTTCAACCTGAGAGTTCAACCTGAGTAACAAAGATTCCTTTTTACTGAATCAATCATAGCCTGTTGTGAGAGTCACGATGTTCCATTAACACATCTTATGCTTAATGTAAAGAGGCAGCAATTCCTTTTCAATGAAGAGGCCAGTCCACAACTCCTTACCTACTTACAAACACAGGTGCGGTGGCATTCATCTTTGGTCTTAAACCTGTTGGCATTGCCCTGGCATCCACCATAAATAAACACTAGGCATTGGTTTGAAGCTGGGTTGTAGTAGAAGCAAGGGAAAAAGCCTTTACATCGTCCGGGGTCAGGAGGAAGATAACAATACTCTGTGAAAAATGGAAAGGGGAGTGGGAACATTATTTAGTTGCTAGCACAAAAGTCTTTAACTCACTTCCCCAACTTGGTGCCGTCTTAGCATGTTCAGATTGCAGGAAAATAAGAACCATCTGGGATGATTCAGTTTGGTTTCCTGCTCTGGGGTTTGGATCAGATGGCTGATGGGATTGTTCTTGTTGCTTAAAATCCTGATTCTGCTGCTGCATAGAGTCAAGATAGGTCGGCCTTCTCCTAAAATTGTACCTCTCTTTCCTGGGAGCCCCTCCCATTTCTGTCTCCTGTTCAGCTGACACCCAACCACCATCTCAAGAACCTCCCCAGGAGAAGCCCCACCAAGCCAGAGGTTCTAGATGGGGTCTTTGGTTTCTCTTCCCTGGGGGAAAACTCTGATCACTTCAGCCCCTCCCTGCAAAGGGTTTCAAGATCATTCAGAAAACTCACTTGGACGGTCCTGGCCGGAGACAGGGGTCAGCTCTGCCCAGAGGGTGAGGAGTCCCAGCAGGAGAAGAAGATCTCCAGAAGACATGGTGAAGCTCTCTGCCCCACACTCGGGCTGCTGGCTCTTTTTATTCTCCCCACTGGGAATTTCACAACTCCAGATCCAGGAAGCAGGATGACCTAATGCAGAGACAATTTGAATTATTTTCTCTTTCATAAGTTGGTTGAACATGAGATGACAACATTCAGAGTTGCATTGGCTGGCCAATTTGGGGAAAGCTAGGCAGGTCCCTTTTGTTGTATCCCAGTCCCTCCCCTCACACAAGAGGCACTCCGAGACCCTAGGCTTATTCCCCGGGTTCCCACTTGCACCAATGTGAAGTTCTGTTGAGTCTGGTACTGTTCAATCTAGGCCCAGGGTCACACAGTCCAAGAATGAAGGCAAATGTCCACAAATCCACACACACAACGTCTGAAATCCAGGCACACTTCAAAGTCCATACATGGTAACCAAGTCTCCCTCCCCCTCCCCCTCCCCCTCCAAAAACCCCTCTCTTCAAGCACTGATGTTGTTTCCTAGGTGGATAATGAAACATCTGCAAGAAAATGACCAAATTTAGAGAACAAGAAAATGGAATGGCAGAAAAAAAAACAATTAGATAGATGAGAACATTTTATGCATGTAGAATGTATATGTTTTAGGCATATGTTATTATAGATGTTCATGAAATATCTCCTTTGCAAGCCTTCTGTTCATAATTCACTGATAACTTCCACAATGGGCAGGAATTAATTTCTCAGCAGATCTTTATTTATTTATTTGTCAAGCATGTATCAGATAACAGATAAAAGTATATACATGATTATGAATACATGATTGGCAGCAACCAACTGCCAATGTTTCTTCTCATCTTCCTCTGGGAATTTGAGGTCTCCTGTTTGTTTATTTATTTTATTTATTTATTTTGTCAAGCAAGTATTAGATAACAGGTATAAGTATAAACATGGTTATGAATACATGAAATGGATACAAATAAAAAGGGAACATAAGGACAGGGACGGTAGGCACATTGGTGCCCTTATGAACGCCCCTTACAGACTTTTTGAGAAAGGGGTGAGGTCAATAGTAGACAGTCTAGTTTGAGGAAGAAACCACAGAGTCAGGTAGAGTATTCCCGACATTGACCACTTTGTTGCCGAAGTTGTATTTCCTGCAATCGAGTTTGGTACAGTTTACCTTGTGTGCTCTTGTATTGTTGTGGTTGAAGCTGAAGTAGTCATTGACGGGCAGGACATTGCAATAGATAATTTTATGTACTATGCTTAGGTCAGACTGAAGGCAGCATAGTTCTAAGTTATCTAAGCCTAAAGTTCAAGTCTGGAGGTATAGGGTATTCTGTTGTGAGTAGAGGAGTAAAGGAGTGGAGGACTCTTCTCGTGAAATATTTCTGGACTCTCTTGATTGCATTAATGTCTGATATGCAATGCGGATTCCAGACAGATGAGTTGTCTTTGAGAATTGGTCTAGCAAATGTTTTGTATGTTCTAGTTAGTAGTACAATATTACTGGAGAAAAAGCTTTGTAGGATTAGATTAACAACTCTTAATGCCTTTTTGGCAATGTTGCTCCAGCACTTAGATCATCAGAGATGAGAACTCCAAGGTCCTTGACAAAGTGAGGGTCATCTACAAGGTCTTGTCTGTCCAGCTTGTATTTTATTTTCTGATTTTTTTTTTGCCAATATGTAAGACAGAGCATTTGTTTGTTGAGATTTGAAGATGCTACTTGTTTGACCATTCTGACACATAGTCAAGGTTTTTTTGAAGGATAGAAACATTGTTGGTGGTCGTGAATAGTTTTACATCATTTGCGAAAAGAATGCAGTTGCTTTTAGCATGATCACAAAAGTCATTTATGTAAAGTATAAAGAGAGTAGGTCCTAGCACGCTGCCTTGGGGGACACCACTGTTAACAGGTATGGGATTTGATAGGCTGCTTCCTATTTTGATCATTTTTTGCCTGTTTGACAGGAATGCAGCTATCCAGTTATGTAGGTGTCCAGAGATACTGTAAGATTTTAGTTTTAGAAGTAGTTTGTCATGTACCACTGAATCAAAGTCTTAACAGAAGTCTAGTTAATAGTGTCTATTGCTTTTCCCTGATTGATTTGTGTAGTCCACTTGTTTTTGGAGTGTAGGAGTTGCAGATTACAGGATATTTTTTTCTGAAACCAAATTGTTTGTTAGAGAGTAGGTTGTTTGTTTCTAAGTGGAGAATAATTGATTGAAAAGCATCCATTTCCACCCTCCACCCATCAATTTCCACAGTGGAGATGAAACTCTTCCAGAGTCTACCGAATGCCCTTGAAGCTGTAGGACACAGACAGACCCTCGTAATTTGCAGCTGGGACCATGAGGCGAGGCGTGTGATTCTCTCAGAATGACCCTTCCAATCCCCTTTGTCAGGGTACAATTTGTGATGCCAACATGCAAACATGTTTTGCAACCCAGGATGACGTTGTGTAAGTCAAGATCCAGTTCAAACACAACAGGACTCCCTTGATACAAATGACAGGTGTTACCCCATCTATTGGCTCTTCCTGACATGGGCAAAGCCAACAGTCCCTTGCATTGAGAAAGAGATCTCAGCATCCTTCCATTTCCTCTTTTTCCTGCAAGGTATCTTCTAGATTCCTCAAAGCAGGGCTCCTTCTGTCCAATCCAGCCTGGCATTCCTGCTATTTGGGCACCATGAAGGCTGAACACAGCCTCTTTCTCCCGGGTCTCCTCACCTTCCCCAGGTCTCCACTCCCACCAAATGTGAAGTTCTCTTGAGTCTGGTACTGTTTAATTTAGGCACAGGATCACAAAGTTCAAGGGGGAAGGCACAAGTCCACAAATCCACACGTACACAAAACACGAAATCCAGGCACAATCCAAAGTCCACACATGGTAACTGTTAGGAATAACAAGGTTACCGAACGTAGTTTGGGTAAAATAATATATATAAACTATGATAGTAAGTTTATGTGTGTGTCACTTTAAATTGCAAAGCATGTAATTTTGGGAGCGGTTGTGAAACTGCCATAAGAGGGAGCAAGAGAACTTGCTGGATTGCTGGATTGACTGACTATGATGGATTGATGGTTTGCTAACTGCGTGTTCCCTGCTGCTGAGTTTTTTGAACGTCGAAGGAAGAAAGGAGGTTTGACTTCTGCATATCTCTACTGCAAGGAGATACATTACTGGACTGATATTTGTAAGTTTACTGACCTCTTTTTCAACACTGGACTTTGCAACTGAATAATCCCCAAATGGGCTGAACTAGTGAATGATATATGAACTGTTTGACTATGCTAAAACTCTTACTGGAATAAACTATTTAACTTGCACAGTGTATCTGTTTTACTGAGTGTAAGCTACAAAAACGTTTATCTCACATATTTGCCTGCCTGCCTGCCTGCCATGCAGATTCTGCTAGGGTGTATCCCTAACACTGGTTATGGGCCCAGCTGCACAGTCAGACTAACCAGGATATAACAGGCTTATATAAAGTGAGAGTTAGTGTAGTTACACAATACTGTAAACAGACAGCTGTGTTTTATTAATTATACTTTAATCTCCAGAGAAAGATGGCACAAGTCAATTTACCAAGTTTGTCTCTAATATCCAAACTGGATGGAACAAACTATGTTTCATGGTCTATGAAATGCAGCCTACTTCTACGCAGAGAAGGTTTGTGGAGTATAATTCAAAACCCACCAGAGGTAGATGCTTGGGATCTGGAGGATGAGGATGATGCCCAGAAAATACAAGAATATAAACTGAAGAACAAGCAAGCTCTCTGTATAATATGACTGACACTCTGTGATCAGCAGCTTGTCCATATTCGTGGAGAAGAAACAGCTGCGAAATGTTGGGAGAATTTAAAGAAAATTTATGTTCGAGACAGTGTAGGAGCACATATAAATCTTACACGGAAGCTGTTCAGAACACATCTTCAAAAGAATGGAGACATGTTGACTCATATAAACACTATGAAGAAGATTTTTCAGGAACTGCATGAAAAAGAACTTATCTTCACAGAACTGCATCAGGTTTATATAATTTTGTCTTCGTTAGATGAGAGCTATGACAACTATGTAACTTCACTGGAAGTACTGCCAAAAGATAACCTCACATTAACTGACATTACTGGCAGATTAATTGAAGAAGCCAGGAGAAGGCTTGAAAGGGATCAACTAAGAAGGGAACTAGAGAAGAGGAAGAATCTTCGACAGCCTATACAATTAGAAAATGTTTTAATTGTGGAGGAAAAGGACATTTGGCTAGATTCTGCAAGAAAGGAAAACGCCACAACGCCAGCCAGAATGATAAAAGTCATCAAAAGTTTAAAAAATGCTTAGAGTTAGCCATGTATAGCAACAAAACTGTGCATAATAATTTATGGGTTGTAGATAGTGGAGCATTGCACTGCATAACGAAAGATAAGAAAAGTGCTCGTAATACATTAAGTATAAAGGATCATTATTCTAGATATGGTTTCTGTTATTTAATGAAGAGTAAAACGGAAACATATCAGAATTTCTTTAATTGATTGAAGTTTGCAGAAAGAAAAACTAAAAGGAAACTAGTAACTCTTGTAACTGATAATGGTATGGAATTTATAAATAATAAATTCCAAAATAGATTGCAGATGGCAGGTGTTGAGCATAAAAAGTCTGCACCGTATAGGCCACAACATAATTCCTTTATAGAAAGACGAGGCCAAACAATACAGGCAATGGCTCGTATTATGTTGTCGAATTCAGGATTACCTGAAACTTTGTGGGGAGAAGCAATAATGTGTGGTAATCATATATTGAATAATGTAGTTAACTCAACAACAGTTGAATTACCATTCACACGGTGGCATGGTAGAAAACCTGACCTAAGCTACATGCACAGCATGGGTGCATATTCCTACACAACTGAGACATAAGGGGCAGCATAGGGCTAAAAAGTTATTCTTTGTAGGTTATGAATCTAATCACAAATCACAGATTCTGGGAAAAGGGTACATCTAGCGTTTACTGTAGTGCTAGTGCACAATTCCTTGAATATGTAGGATGGGAAAAACTGGAGCAAGATTCAAGTAAGGATGTAATCATAGAAACCTACAAAAGACCAAAACAACATATCAGTAATAAGACAAGTACAATTAAAGAGGGAGTACAGGAAGAGCACATAGGACCAGAACAGGAAGAAATAGATAACCAGGAACAGGTAGTACATGAAAGTCCACCTGTAAGCCCTGTAATACCTAGACATTCAACACGTGAAACCAGACCACCTGACAGGTACCAAGCAAGTGTAGTTTGCCAAGTTAGTAAAGTTCCAACTACTGTTGAAGAACTTAGAATGTATCCTGCAAAGGATCAAGAAAATTGGCATAGAGTGATGGAGAAGGAACTAAATTCATTGAAACAAATGGAAGTTTATGAAAATGTTAAATTACCTCCAGGTGAAAAGTCCATTGGCTGTAAATGGAGATTTAAATTAAAAACAGGTAAAAATGGGACTGTTACCCATAAGGCTAGGTTGGTAGCTCAAGGATTTAATCAAACTGTATGTGATTATGATGAAGTATTTGCACCAAGTCTAAAAGCAACAACCTTGAGAGCAGCTTTAGTGTGGGCAGCTAAGAAGAACTATATCATAAATCACTTAGATGTAGAAACTGCCTATCTGCATGCACCGTTGCAGCACACTATATACCTAAAGAAACCTGTAGGAATTAAGGATGATAAAATAAATAATGACTGTTGGAAACTTAAAAAGAGTCTCTATGGATTAAAACAATCTGGTTACGAATGGAACCAATATATTGTTAAGGAGTTAAACAATATAGGATTTAAAGCAGGTTTAGCTGATCCATGTGTATTTAAGAAAGAGACAAATGGAACAAATGGAACAGTGTCATTGTTATTGTTGTTCACTGATGATATTGCCTTAATTACAAAAACTAATAATGAAGCTACTGAAATAATATCATTATTAGGTAAGAGGATAAAATTAAAGCACTTAGGAGAAATAAAACAGTATCTAGGATTAACAATAAATAGAACCAAAGGTGGCTATAAGATATCTCAAGAGGATAAAATTTATCAATTACTAAAAACATACAAGATGGAACTTTGTAAACCAGCAAAAACTCCAATGAGTCAGGAATTTGGCCACACTGATGTTCAAAGTCCAAAATTTGATAAGACTATCTATCAATTGTGAATTGGTAGTTTATCGTACATTAGTAATTGGTCAAGGCCAGATATTGCTTTTGTCATTAATCAATTGGCAAGATTCAACGCTGAACCCACTGAACAACACTGGCAAGCGACAAAGCGTATCTTAAGATATCTTAAAAGGACAATGCACTATGCATTGTATTTGGAGCCAAAAGATGATCTGATTTTAAGTGCATATGCTGATGCAAGTTTTGCAACAGACATAAACACTAGGAAATCAACTTCAGGTACAGCTATACTGTTAGGAAAAGCACTGATTGGTTGGAGGTCAATTAGACAGCAACACATAAGTATGTCCACAATGGAAGCAGAATTTTCATGTCTATCCATATTATGTACTGATTTAATTCTGTATAAACAGTTGTTATTGGATATGGGAGTAACTGTTAAAGATGCCATTGTAGTGTATGAGGACAATCAAGCAGCCATACAGATGACTACAAATATTGCTGTGAAAACGAGATCTAAGCATACAGATCTTAGATATCTGAATGTAAGGCAATTTGTAAAGAATGGTTTGATAAGACTGGAATATTGTATGACTGAAGAAAATATTGTTGATCAATTTACAAAAGCCTAAGGTTCAGTCAAACACAAAGAAAGTTGTGATGACTATGGGTTAAGATTGTAAAGATATATATATATATTATTATATTACCCAAAAGGGGAGTATGTTAGGAATAACAAGGTTACCTAATGTAATTTGGGTAAAATAATATACATAAACTATGATAGTAAGTTTAAGTGTGTGTCACTTTAAACTGCAAAGCATGTAATTTTGGGTGCGGTTGTGAAACCACCATAAGAGGGAGCAAGAGAACTTGCTGGATTGATTGACTATGATGGATTGATGGTGTTCCCTGCTGCTCAGTTTTTTGAATGTCGAAGGAAGAAAGGAGGTTTGACTTCTGCATATCTCTACTGCAAGGAGATATATTACTGGACTGATATTTGTAAGTTTACTGACCTCTTTTTCGACACTGGACTTTGCAACTGAATAATCCCCAAATGGACTGAACTGGTGAATGATATATGGACTGTTTGACTATGCTAAAACTCTTACTGGAATAAACTATTTAACTAGCACAGTGTATCTGTTTTACTGAGTGTAAGCTACAAAAACGTTTATCTCACATATTTGCCTGCCTGCCTGACTGCCATGCAGATTCTGCTAGGGTGTATCCCTAACAGTAACCAAGCCAAGGTATGAGTCTAGAATCCAACGAGTAATTCCAAGTTCCAAATATGTAGTCAAACAAAGCGCAGGAATGGCATCAAGGAAATGGAAGACATGGAGTTAGAGTGTATGCACGAGATGAATAATGGGCAGTTGTTTCCAACATCATGTTGTTCTTCCTCCTCTTCCTCCTCCTCTCTGCAACCCCCCTCCATTCTAGCACTGATGATGTTACCTGTTAGGATTCAGGTAACACCTGCAAGAAGAACACCAAGCTCAGAGAGCACAAGGGATCCCACAGTCCTCCCCCTCCTCCTCTACCTCCTCTTCTTCTCCACAAACACTGCTACTTTCTAGCACTAATCATCCTAGCTAGTTGTGTAATGAAATGTGTGCAAGAAAACCACCAGGCTGAGAGAGCACCTAGGAGACAACACTTCAACAGTGAGCTACCAATTTTCTCTTCCCTCTTTGCACAATTTACCTGACAGGGTCAACCCAACCTCCATCCCCACATCTGAACTGCAACAGAGCAGCCATGCCACACCAGCTGCAATTTTTGCAAAATCCAAACAATTGTTATTTGGATGCTGTCTTCAATGTTTTGTATCAGTGAGGCTTTTTGCTATGGAACAGCTTTTTGGGTTTCTCTTGAACCTTCAGAACGTGTCTAATCCAACTCCATCTCTCACTGCAGTTGAAGTTTTCTCTGTGTTGTGAAATTTAGGAGTTTCTGGAGGAACAAGGACAGATAAATGAAGGGGGGACAATCAATATCCCAAGCAGGCAGGAGAAGCTGCTGTGTGCCAACCCTTCCTATCATGGACCAATCTATCCGCATTGATGACATTACCAAGAATGGCAGTGAAATATGATCAATATTCCAACCAGGTTCTCAGAACACCAAGGATCCACCAGGAGATACCAAGGGTGGGGCCACAAGGGTTTCTCTTGGGTCCTCTGTCTTCAGTGTGGCTTTGAATCTTTGGATGAAGAGGGGGAGGAAATGCAAATTGATTGCATGGAAAAGGTAATCCTCTGGAAGAAAAAATAAATAAAATCCCAAATTACCTCATTACAAGAATGTCTGTGGAGATTCTCAATCATCCAGGTCATGGTTGTCCCAAAGGTGCTTTTTTAAAGAGGCGATTGGACCTTCTGGATTTTGTTTGAAGACATTTCACTTCTCCTCCAAGAAGCTTCTCCAGAGCTAAAGAAGCCTCTTGGATGAGAAGGGAAACGTCTTCAAAGAAAAACCAGAAATTCAGTTGCTTCTTGAAAAAAGCATCTTTGAGACTCATTACAAGAAGAAATGGGTGGAAGATCATAAAGGGAGATATAACCTAGTACTAAGGAGAAATTTCCTGACAGTGAGAACAATTAATGGGATGAGTAGAATGATTTTGGAAATGGTGGGTGTTGAGTTGGTAGATCTGTCCCAAGAAGAGACGCGAGGCAAGTGACTTTTAAAAGCTCTTTATTGGTTAGGTAGATCTGCTTGCTTGGCTTGGATCAGCAGCGGCTTATATTGGTCTTGCACAGGGTGCTGCGGCCAATGGCAGCCGTTCGAATCTCCCGCGATCGGCTCGGCCAATCGCAGTTGCTTCGTAACAGCCAATCAGTGTCGCACACTCGACCAATCAGGTTGCTGTGTGTCTCAGCCAATCCGAACGCAGGTTTACAAGAATGCAAATACAGAACAGTGGCCACTCCATTGCTGGGTGTTTTTAATAAGAGATTGGACAACCATTTGTCTGGAATGATATAGGGTCTGCTGTTTGAGTAGGGGATTGGACTAGAAGACCTCCAAGGTCCCTTCCAACTCTGATGTTTCTCTATTTGATCTTATTTTTCCAGACTCCATTGTTACAGTGACTGTCACATTTTCCAGTCTGACAGTGATAATCGTAGAGGGGGTGGTGTTGCTACCTTCTATAAGAAGCCCCGAGGTCTGAAAAAGATTAATGTTGCTCCAGAGCTTGCTCTTCCTGAGACTATGGTCTGGGAACTGTCCCATAATGCCACACTTCGTTTCTTGCTAAGTTATAGAGCCCCTGATTATGACCTTGGTGCTATGAACAAGCTAACTGCACTACTAACCTGGGCAGCTTCCTGCTTGCACCCTCTTATCTTTCTTGGTGACCTCAATCTACCTCTTATTAATTGGACCCTAAATGAATGCACAACTGAACCTATACATGCAACCCTGTACAATGCTGTTACAACTCTGGGGCTGGAGCAGTGGGTAACGAACAACACCAGGCTCAACAATTGTTTAGATCACAACTGCATATAAAGAAAATTTGTATAAGATGTTTTACAGGTGGCATCTACCCCCAACGAGAATTGCGAGAATGTTCAAGAACAAATCGGATAAATGTTGGAAATGTCATCAGATACCTGGTTCATATTACCATATGTGGTGGATATGCTTGGATGCAAAAAGATATTGGACTAAAATCCACACATGGTCGGAAAAAATGATAAAACAACCCAAAGACTTCAAACCAGAGATATTTTTATTGGGAATTATACCGGAAATATACAAAAGAACTGAAATATTTAATAAAGAACTGAAATATTTTATTGTAAATGTTTTAACAGCGGCTTGAATTGTATTTGTTAAGAATTGGAAAAATGAAAAAATACCTATGCAGGAGGAAGTTATTAAGAAAATTATGGACTGTGCTGAAATGAGTAAATTGACATTTGAAATTAGAGAACAAGAAGATAAACAATTTTATATGATACGGGATTTGTTCTATCAATGGTTGGACAAAAAGACATGGTAATGTAATATATTAGATGATTTTGTAATAGAAGTTTAATAGATTGAGATAAAATATAATACAGACATATATAACCATTGGATGAAAGTACAATATAAATTTCAAAATAAAATTTGAAATATCTCATATAAAATGAAGGAATAAATAGTTTAGTCATGGATGATTAATAACTGATAAATATATGAACATATGTTAGTTTGACAATGTGAAAATTTGTATAAACCGTGAGTAATGACTATGAAAGGATAGCACAAAAGATTTGTAACCAACTGATACACTGTATGTATATAAAATGGAAGATGGTTTTATGTTTTTATGTTTTGTTTGTATATGTTTGTCTTAAAAAATAAAAAACTTTTTATAAAAAAAACCAATTGCTTAAATCTAATTTCTCACAGCATGGTTGATTTTTGTCTCAACTTGAGTCCTTGCAAAAAGGATCATAATGATGGGACTCCAAATTATAACATAAAAAAGCCAATGATGATCTCATATTTGCAGACTTCACATCTCTTGATTGGCACCTTTTGTGCACGGGTTGTAATGATGCAGAAGATCATTATAACACTTTTTTGCTTGAAGTCACTAATTTATACATACGTAAAATAACTCCTAAAGCCAAAAATAAAAAAAAATTATCCATAACAATAAGAAAACTACAATCCAAGAAAAATATCTCTTTGGCGAGCAAACAAAACTGGCTATGTAGCTAACTTTAAAAACCGCTACAAAACCTTGTGCCACCAGATAAAGGCAGAATGCACCAATTTGCTACTGCAAACAAGAGGAAAAACTGTTATACACAAAATCCACCTGTGCTTCTCTAATTTCGTAAATACCAAACTTAAAGACTCGAAAATCATAAAACCTAGAAGGGCCTAACAGGAAAGACTATAATGATGAAGCCATTAAGGCCAATATTTTCAACACGTTCTTCAGTTCAGACTTTATCAACAGCAATGGCTCATGCCCCCCATTTTCTAATCGTACCACAACTAATTGCAACAATCTGCTACATATTCATTTTACAGAAGATAATGTTGAAAAGGCACTACACAAACTAAAACCATCTCTATCTATTGGCCCTGATGGATTATGTGCCTTCTTCTTAAAAAAGCTTTCCACTGCCATAGCCGAACCACTAAGCGAAATCTACGAGATATTTTTTAGAACCACCTCTTTGCCCGACCTATGGTCATTAGCTACAGTTATTCCTATCTTCAAAAAGGGAGATCCCAGCCTAGTTGAAAATTACAGATTAATTTCATTGACATTTGATGTTTTGTCACCTGCAAAGTCATGAAATCAATCATCAACCAATCCATTACGATCCACTTAGAGACAAACAACCTGCTCTCTAACATTGAATTTGAATTGGCATCCTTCCATCTCAAGAGCCAATGGCAGCATGCTCTGAAAAGAGGTCCTAAAAGAGCATCTAGTGTGGCTAAAAAGGCCAATTTGAGAGGGGCAATCCCTTCCACACTGAGGACAGATATAGTCTGTCTCCTGTCAAGCCCCCAGATTTTGCTGGTTCCAGGACTGTCTCTTGGCCTCAGCCTACTCAACGAGGGTCTGTTCGAATTGAAGAAGGCCATGCTGCATCTTTAGCCTCCAAGTTGAATGATCAGAGGTCAAGGTTTCCCAGCTGTTTATGTCCATGCTCACTCTCTAACAAACAGTTTGGTTTCACGAAAAAATTGTCCTGTAATCTACAACTCCTACACTGGAGAAACATTTGGACTACACAACTCAACCAGGGTAAAGCAATAGACGCAATTTACATGGACATCTGCAAAGCCTTTGTGTTGTGTCCGTCGTGGCAAGGAGACCAGGACTCAGTGACTTGGTTCAGCTCTTTTATTGGCCCCGAGAACGGCTCGGGTTCCAGGGGGAAAACAGCAGCTTTTTATTTCCAAGCCGCCGCGGCTGCAACCAATGGCACTGCTTTGAATCTCCCACGATTAGTTTCCACCAATTGCAGGAGATCCGCAGTGGGCCAATCAGTGCGGCTCGCTCGACCAATCGGATCACTGCGCGCTTTGACCAATCACAGCGCGGTGTTTACAAGAATGTAAATGAATGTACAGAACACTTTGATTCAGTGGTACACAACAAACTACGATAAAAACTACATTCTTAAGGCATTTCTGGATTGCTGCACAAATTGATAGCTGCATTCCTGTCAAACAGGCAACAAGTAGTCAAAATAAGGAGTGCCCTGCACCAGTTAACAGCAGTATCCCCCAAGGCAGTGTTCTAGGACCCACTCTCTATCTAATTTACATAAATGACCATTGCAATCCTATTATAAGCAACTCTTCACTGATGACATAAAACTATTTAACACCACTGACAATACTGCTACCCTATAAAGCGACCTTGACTCTGTGTCAGAATGGTCAAACAATTGGCAACTTCAAATGCTCTGTCTTACACGTTGGCAACAAAAATCAGAACATGAAAAACAAACTGGGAGGATATAACCTCATAGACAACCCACTCTCTGTCAAGGACCTAGGAGTACTCATTTCAAAAGATCTAAGCCCCAGAGCTCACTGTAACAGCATTGCCAAAAAAGTAGATTGAATACAGCTCATCTGCCTGGAATCCACACTGTGTAACATACATTAATACAATTGAGCGAGTCCAGAGGTGTTTCACGAGAAGAGGACTCCATTCCTCTGCTCACAATAGACATTTTGTCCTGGACAACCTAGAACTACACTGCCTGCAGTCTGAATGAAGCTTAGTTCACAAAATGGGGCGTAGTCATCAGGTGTTTGGTCCAATGGCCATCCGCACTCGACCCAACTGAGGACTCGTGCTAAGATGGGGTCGCGTTTCGTTTCCATCGCGATATCTCGGGCGGTTAATGGCGGTGTTCGCAGTGTCTCAATCTGCAACGTTGTCACTGTCGGAATGGGGTCATCAATGGTCTCCGGAAGT